>PPJN03000003.1:0-456746 GCA_003705795.3 Blastobotrys americanus | reverse complement strand
GAAAAATTACATGGAAAGTCTCAGGAACAACTCGCTGCTAACCAGGAAGCTCAAGACCAATCTATGGAGGTTGAAGATGAGAATTCAAAGAACGGTTTGAGTACAAGTGGATGGAAGGGCTCTCGTAACGACCAGTTCAAGAAGAAAAAGAAGAACGGCCGAAGCAAGGCTCTCATGTTTAAGAAGAAGAGCAAGAAATAAACCGAGGAGCCTGCATGACGAATGATCTGACGAAGAAACTGTTGCCATATTGTTTACGGCCATGAAGTACTATGGTTTTAAGTTTCGATTAACAATGACCTTTTTTTTTGCATATTTATTGTTGGTAAAATCCATATCAACGAAGACGGATCTGATATTATATCTCTAGCGTTTTCAGTCAATTGTCAACATAGCTTTAATGAACTTTGAACCACCACGCACGGTAAAGTTTTGGATTATTGAATTATCATCACTTTACACAGCATACATAACTATCTGCTTTATATCGTCCACAATCATTAGTACTGTTCTAAAAAATAAATAGTGGATCCAACAACATGGCTAAACCGCATTAGAAAATTAGTATAAGAAACGCTAATGACATCACCATAATCGTTAGTAATACTCCACTTGGAAGCGAAGCTATTTCAGCACTTGAGCTAACAGAAGTCCCAGTATTTCCAGAATCATCAGTTACAGTTGCGCTGGTGGGCTGTTCACTGAAAGCGCGCCCATTCGTAGCAATAAACTCTCCACTAGATAGCACGATTCGCGGAATCCCCCGACCAGTAACACTGAAATTTAAGTTTGGTTGAGACACCGGAACTACTACTGGAGTACTGGGAGTGACAAACGTTACTCCAGAGACGTCGGAAAAGTTTTGTCCAGCAATAGGAATGATGTGGCTCTTGGCTCCTTTAGACTTTGAGCTACTGGAGCTACCTTGGCTGCTATTGGAATTTGTTATGTTGGAATTGGACTGAGCAATACCAATGCGATTGTTTTCTCCATCGACTACCAAGTACACTGAGGTCAAAATATTTGTACCGATTTTTGCAACTCCGGTGCGCTCAGAGTCAATCAAAGACAAGGCACAGGCTGCTTTGCCGTTACCAAGAGTGATGGGATCCGAGGAATTTTCACCCATAAGCAGAGGTACAAATAGCTGACTTAACGGCACACTAATAACAGCGTCGTAGAAATGGAAATCCAGGGTGCCAGTTAAATTCATAAAGCTACAGCTTTGAATCCACATATTGAGTTCAGGAGAATATAGCGCATCTAGCTGGGTAGCAATTGATACAATTGTGTTATAAGGGAGGTAACTGAACCCTTCCGATGGAGCAATGAGTACTGGTAAGCCTGAGGCTGGCAGATCGATCGTCGCAGACTGACCTTCATTAACGGCATGGATTCCGGTAAGTGTCACAAATGAGTACCTGTAGATCGAGTCTTGCTCTATTTTATCCATTGGTAACACCACCAGCGGGCCAGTGTAAGCACTGGTATCAATTGCTCCAAACATGAGAGAACCTTGTTCATCATCACCACCCGGATTAACCGCCACTATGCGAGAAGCAATGGTACCAGACTCAGCTAGGACGTCAAGTATATTGTTATAAGTTGGACTGTCGACTACTCCCTCGGATGAAGAGTGTCCTATTCCAAACACACCGGAATCTAGTAAATAAGTATCAACGTTCGCCAAAGCAAACGTCTGATTCTTGAGTCTTGATCCTGCAAACTCTATTACATCTGATCCATAATGGCCACTTAAGGATCCAGTAAAGAAGCTGCTTAGGTTGAATTCGACCGAGCTATTGAGATATGTCTTTGAATTGCGGGCGTCAAATGCAGGGATTCCTGAAATATCTCCGCTCTCGACGAAGCTACTATTTAACTGCTGGACCCAAAGATCACCAGATGACGGATCAATATCCAATTCTAACACTTGAGGGGGAGTTCCAATGGAGACATTGACATAAAAATACGACAAGGAAGTTTCAAGTACTTTGAGACCTCCAAAATCTCGTCTATTCAATGCAGAAAACTCGTCAGCAGTGATATAGATATCACTGTCACCATCATTTGGATCGTAATTGCGAGGGAGTACCCCATCAATGTCAGAACTGAAAGTGTCGTCAACATTCTCAGTTCGTCCTATGACGATATAGTGGCAGTCTTTTGAATGTAATGCATGTGTCATTTGAGCCAGAACACACGATGTCGTAGTCAGACATATAAATAGTGTGAATCTTGATACCCCAAGCAAGGGGAGGTGAAAGGCTCGCATCTTTTTCCTTTCTTCCGAAGTGCGATCTTAGTTGTGATACTAACCCCTTCCTGTTCTGTCTATATTCTCACTACGAGGAGATTTCGTAATCACGTCAAGGTATTGCAACTGGCAGCAACTGGCAATCTTCGGTACGTCTGTACTCACTACTAGTCAAGACACGGAAAGAATTCCAATAATAATCTAATAAAGACAACCGATGGATGACGTTGATGGGCTTGACTCGACCGTATATATTTATCTAGTCACCTACTAAATGTAGGGATCGCACCAAAGTCAAAGTTGTCCAGTATCTTGGGCCCTTCGCAGTCCCATATCCATCAATGATTTCTATAATTATATGGATTACATAGGTCTCTTTAATACCAAAATTCGCACATAATCTGGAGAAGAGACACCAGCCGCGCCACTCCCTCACCGGCCCATAATACATATTCTATCTTTAAATTTAGTTGGAGGTAGAGGGGAGCCTTGAAGATGAGTTAATACTGACTTAGTGTATGGAGGTTATTCCATCTTGTATGCCTCCATTTACTACTTCTTAGCTTAGATTTATTCTGCTAGATCATACTGGGGTATTACTATAGAAGTGATAGAAACAGGGCACGTGACTTGTTTCACCGATTAGATCTGACATCTAGCCTAATTATGTATCAACCGAACCCTTACACTATGATATTGAAAAAACTGAGGCTCTAATAGTTTAACTCTAAATGAAGGATTGGCCACTTAGTATTCTCCCATACGCAAGCATAATCAGAAAGACAGTTCAGACACTACTAGCGTACACTGTTCTAGTTAACGCCACCGGCAGCAGCCGCACGGTATAGTAGCATCTAATCTTGCTTAGAGAAGACCCTGCCCGCGTCGGCGTTCGCATCACTGAATGAGCTAATGGAAGAATGATGGAAAAGTTCGCACAAAATTGGCGGAAGCGGCGAGCGTGCCAGAGATGTTATCGTCTCAAGGTACGGTGTGAGCATGACCATCCGACATCTTCGAAGTGTCGTCGCTGTACAAAGTCTGGAGCTCTTTGTTATGTGAAGATTGATGGCAACACCGAGAACAGTGCCCTCGAAGCACAGGCTGATCTGATGGCTAAGAAGGCGGAAAAAGGAGTACAAATAGAAGCAAAGAGAGTAGAAGAGTCAGGTACTGTCAATACTTCGAGCAAAAGGGAATATATCTCAGCCAATGTGAACCCGTCGTCACCTAATCTCGTATTACCTGCTCTACATCCGGCTGGATCAAAACAACCACTGCTTTTACAGCGCCCAAGATCAAAAGACGAAGGACCAGCAGTACATGAGAAATTCTTTTCCTTCTCTGCTGATTCATCTCACCCAGTCTCCAGTTCGGGCCACTACTCTGTTGATGCGACAGGCAAAAGAGCTGATTATACCAATAGTAACAGCGACATGAGTGGCGACTCAGCTATTGACACCAATAACGACACTAATGATGTTTCAAGGAATAGTATCACTAATATTTATAATGGTGCCCCTAAGCGATTAAGGAACGAGAATCACATCAGCACCAACCAAAATTCACCAATGGCTTCAACCCCAACCCCCCTCCAGATTTATGGTGAGGTTACAAGGCTTCCTGAGCGAGACAGTTTGGATGAAGCACCATTAATCCTGAAGAACGATGCAAACCCCATCCAGGTAGTTATAGAAAACGGGCTAATATCTTACCAGGATCTGGAGTATGGTTTTAATCAGTTTGTTGAGAGAAGGCTTGGATTGCTGTTGGCAACATCAGAGTCGTTAGGATCGTTTGAAGGCCAATACAAAAAATGCCCACTATTAGTGGTGATGATGGCTGTCAGCTACTGGAATTGTGTACCTGACAACGACAGAGTGAAATTACGCTCTCTCGAGCCAATACTTCGTCGGATGTTACTTGACAAGGTAATAATGACATTCAGTGCCGACATCTACGTCTTATTTTCTTGTCAATTCTACATTTGGTACATCTCAAAGAATAATGAGGGGCCAGCATTTCTGATTCATATATCTATGGGCATGTGCTTGACACTTGATTTGGGCAATGAAGACGATCTCAAGACTTTACAAAACAAAGATGGGAAAGTTGAATTAGCTCTAATGAGAGTTCGGGCCTTTGCAACAGTGGCTCTTGCTATGATCCAAATTGGATTTAGTACCGACAATAAGCGTCTTGCAGATTCAGTGCCAAAACTAGATGCTTGTATCGATTGCCTATTGATAGGAGGGAATCCAATTGATCGGACAATGGCCTATTTTTTAAGGTTAATGTACACCACCAGAGAAGCACTAGATACTCTACAAGCTTCCAGGAGCCAACCCTATAAGACCATTGAGGCAGCATTTGAGCGATACAAAGAGAAGATTTTGGAAATTCAGAGAAATATTAACTCTGTGAAGCCGTTAGAAGACTTACTCATTTACCATATTTCCTACCGAACTGCTTGTATACAGACATTTGTGACTTTGCAAGAAGCTGTTCTGCATAATTATACGTTCTTTTGTTTGGATGAACCTCCAGAGTCACTGATTATGGATTGTGCCCATCAAATATTAGGATACTGCCAACAGCTAATTGAGAACTTCACCAGGATGTGCCACTCGGGAACGTGCTTCCCATTATTTATGTATTTTAGGCCTCTGAGGGCTCTCACCACAATGGTGAGATTACGGATGGTGTTATGGAGTAGAGGGATTGAAATACCTAGTCTCGATTTGGATGCTGCGCTTGCTGAGGTGAAAGAGTCATGGGAAGCCGCCTCCATTGCCAGCTCCTGTGCCAAGCAAATCTATGGCCTACTTGATCAGGTAGAAAAGTGGATGTTACTTAAAGATCGAGTGTCCATTGATAAAGACGATTCTCAAGACTCTCGAAAGACGCTTTCTAAGATTCTGTTTGGTGTATTAGCTCGTGAAAACCAGCCTACCGAGAATATTCCTCCTTCAATAACCATGGCTCAGTCTGATACTACTGTAGACGGAGCAAATATTGCTCATGGTCTGTCTGGTACTGGTGGTAGTGTTCAAAGAGAGCTTGACACCGATGTCCATTGTTTCCCTGAGATAAATGACCAGTGGGACATAGATCGCATGCTTCGAGATCTTTTCTCGGAGATATAATATCACCACTACTAAAAATTCAAAATGGGTAGGCTACTTCTTTTAGATTGTCTACAAACATATTTATCCATTAACAATGAGATTTAGACTCTTGCTCGTCCCAGATCACAACTAACTCCTTCTTATGCGCTGATTATTTTCAACTCCTTTCTCAATCCTTTTGTATACGTCTCTTCATTTATTCTAGTATCTTATTCCTTCCTAATTTATAATTCTCGCTTAGCTCAAACCTTAATCTTATCGCTAAAGAATCTGAAACAATCGCACTGGTTTTAATAGCATGGTACGGCTACAACTCCGAGGTTTTAGAAGTAACCTAACAGCAGAGCCTAAACCTGTGATACGAATAGTACGAGATATGAAGCCTAGTCCCACTAAGTTTGCTAGTGGTTTGGTTTAACCGGGTTTCGATAAGAGTCTTTTCTAGTGTAATACTCTCTTTTTTTTTTTGGAACTCAGTACAAGTTTGAGCTGTGCCTGTTCTTTCCATCGCAACAACAAGCAAGCTAGGCCATTTGCTTATAACTGATACACCTCCATTAATAGCATAGTAGGCTAACTAGTGGATAACAAGGAAAGCAGTGCTGCTGCTTCTAGCAGGATACTGGAAAGTACTCTTGAAAAATCATTCAAGACAGAGTCCCATACAACAAGAAGTGGTAATCTCATCATACATCGCGCGCGTGTCACGAGGAGGACGACAGGTTGATATATTTATTTGAATATTGTGCAATTCATAGCAGTACAAAAATGAGTTACGAAAGGATATCATCATCACATGACGAGGAATCGGTAACTACTGGTGCTGATGATCAAGCACGCGATTGGATTCAGAGATATGACCAGCCTCTAGAGGAACAACGACAATTCACTTCTGAGAGCTACCGTTATCACCATGAGGGCATTGACCGCAGTAGTCATGAGGAGAATAACCCAAAAAGAGTAGGTGGTACGACGACAGGTGATATTCAAGATATACCGGACCCTTCTCTTCTGCATACAGTTTCGCTGACATTCTTATTCATTGGGCTTTGGTACGTCTTCTCTGTTAGCATTTCTGTTTACAACAAGTGGATGTTTGGTAAGGATGGGTTGAATTTCAACTTCCCAGTAATCTCAACCAGCTGTCATCAAATCATTCAATTTTTTCTAGCACTTCTTGCGTCACAAATCCGAGACCGCTGGAACAAACGGTCTCAACCACGCGAGCGGGGAAGCGGACATTATTCTCAATTGGAAACGAGACCTGTTGAGGGAGAAACAATTGATGCAGATCCTGCAGCCATTTTATCAGCCGAGTCTTCTGGAATTGGGCTAAACAATCCGCATGGAAGCGGTGGTTCAGACTCAATCGAAGAGTTTGATCAGGAGCTAAAGCCAGCACATGAATCATTTGATTGGGGCCAATATATTAGAACAATGCTACCATGTGCAGTAGCGAGCGCTGGTGATATCGGCCTGGGAAACTTGTCGTTTCGAGTAGTGACTTTGACATTTTACACTATGGTCAAATCGTCACATCTTGGATTTGTGCTGATTTTCAGCGTTCTTTTCCGACTAGAGGCGTTCACAATGAGACTAGCAGCAATAGTTTTGGTCATGTCAATGGGAGTGGTGATGATGGTTGCAGGAGAAGCTCAATTCGTACTCCTAGGCTTTTTTCTCGTTTTGGGGGCGGCAATGTGTAGTGGTTTGAGATGGTCTTTAACCCAAATTCTACTTACGAACAATAATGTTCGATATCGAGGAAATCCCATCAATACTATTCTCTATCTGTCTCCACTAATGGGAGGGGTATTACTGATATTTGGGTTCATTTTGGAAGACCCAATCAAATTTGCCACAGCTCCTTTATGGCATGAGAAGGGGTTGCTGACAGGAATAATCATCTTAGTAATTCCTGGAACCATTGCTTTCTTCATGACCCTGAGTGAGTTTTTCCTTCTTCAGCAAACTTCTGTGCTCACTCTATCAATTGCTGGAATATTCAAAGAGGTAGTCACCCTTGTCACCGCCCATATTTTGTTTGGAGATGAGCTCACTGTGGTGAACGTTATTGGAATTTTTATCACGTTTATTGCCATCATGGGTTATAACTGGTATAGGTACCAGCAGAGAAAGGAGAAGCTTGCTATTACTGGAAGTGGTGCTAACACGGGCCCCGGAGGGCGATGATTTGGGACCCATTGGAAGAACATGAGAATCATTTCGAAAACATTAGTTTGGAATGCATTTACACACGAACCATAATACTGTTATGAGTCTTTAAGAAAAGCTGAGGGGCCTGAGAGTTCTTGCTTACTTGGCCATTGTAACTTAAAAAAAAGTCCAGCTTGGGACTCGTATCGTGACTTTCTAACGACGTCGTCGGACGATCTACCACACGATAAGCAAGAGGCCCCAAGCTTGGTACGGGAATATTACTTGCATCGAGGCTAACTCTAAGTAACAAAACACTGTTGTGTACTCTTAATTATTAAGTAACAGTATCTTAGAAAGCCGATTTATTATCAACTGACTAAAATTTGTTTTAGTCTTGCAGCTGAGGAACTTCTTGACCTTCTTTTTTTCCGTTTTCCAGCGAGCTTCCTCATCTAGCCTACCTCATCTTGAAAGCCAAACTCTCCTCTTAGCTCAGGGTCTTCTCGATCTTCTCGACTGTAACAGAGATGCTGCTGTCGGCAAATGTCAAACCGGGGCCGTATGACGTATGGCAATGTCTTATAAATGTCTTAAAATCAGTTGCAATGTCTAGAACAAGTCTGCTATCAGTTGGACACAATCAAAGTTGCTTTTGATCGCCTATGCACCTCAGCCAGGGTTCCTGGTGTAGACAGATAAATCTGGTGCGGCTATATAACCCAACGGCTGCATAAGTTCACAAACGTTTGGGCCACAAGGATGATGAGCCGAACTGCACCAGAATCTGCAATAAAAAGAAAGGAGTTGAAGATAAGAGCTGAAGGGGGACGGGTCAAAGGGATTGATTGAGATCCTTGAATGTGGAGAGAGAGAGAGAGCGACAAGTTAAGAGGTGTGAGATTGAGGCGGTTCTCCTGTGATTATGAATAATCTATAGCCAGTAAAGAATGGACCAATAATGGGGTAAAATTACGCAGATAGGATGTCTGCCTGGGCTCCGGCAATCAAGATAGTGGTGAATTGGAGTAGCGATTGATGTTTACTTCCGAGGTTTACGTTGGTACCATCGAGAGGCATATCTTGACATCACGGATTGAGATTAGCAGAAACAGAACAGCAAATGTCTTTCTTCAGCCTGGATGTGGAGCCGATGACAATAGAATGGATGGCTCATGGTTTGCTTTCCTGCGTACTCCGGAATTTGGGCATTTGTAGATATTTGAACAGATAAGCATCCGACAAACTATTTGCGAGGTTTCTGTCAAAGCGTCTTGACTCGCTAACAGTACACCGATATCACGTGGCTCATGGAGCCCTCGTTCGACTTTTCAGACCCTTAACAAGCGTCATCGCTACAAGATTCCTACTTTCATGCTACATGTACCCTACTTGCCATAAACTCATCTCGACCCGAATAAGGACACTCACCTATCTAGTCATTCTGTCTCCATGGCATACCTGTTCTCAGTGACCACAGGGACCACATTCTGCGATCTCATCATTCGGCGCTTAGACAACCACGAGATATTGATCCATGCTAGTTTGAGCTTGAAAGAAGTGAGTCAAATGCATCGGTTTTTTTGTGATGCTATTGATTGGCTATATTCGATTATCAGTTCCTAATACAGAAATGATCTAGTTTACAAACTTGCATCCCTTTACAGCGATCATGTAATTTACTCCGAGATAAATAGTTCTGACGATCGGAATTGCCGCCTTGTTCGGCAGCTTCTCGCTTCTTTTTGGGGGAGAAAGGCTCTTTGCTTTTACCAGATGCACTGTGAGCAAAGTGCTTTTTCCAGTCATGTTTCATGGCCTTTGCTTTGTATTTTCACATTTGAGTTCCTTCTCTCCCAGAGTCACATATCTCTTTTTCATTTAACGTATCGAACTTATTAGTGCCTCTCACTTTGTTCAGGCTCATATATATTTAACAATTTAATCTTCTTGTGCCCTATTCTTAACGTTCGTTTATATCCTCGGCTCACCAGCTCTCTATCTATCTAATGCACGTTTAGTCACATTGCTTTTGCTAAACCCGTTTTCGTTTATTATTATGGCCCCCCTCCCCCAATGTTACCCTCCTCAGACGATCGCGTCATTCGTTGATTTTCAGTGCTTTTTACGGCCCCCTCTTGGCTGTGGTCTGTCCTATTCTGGGCTCTCCCCGCCCACTATCTGGAACAACGTAACAATCAGTTTTGGTTTATATTTGCACGAGGCCCGTCAATAAAGGTTGAGATTAGAGGATAGCAACCAGTGAAGGACAAGAAGGAAGGAGAAATTCAAACATATAGTACACGACGGGGACGTTGTTGTAAAAGACGATAGGACCAGGATACAGTGAGCCCTTGAAAGCATATTCCTGAGGAACAGCCGTTGTTTATTCGCTAAATTTTCTCGATACTGGGACCAGTTTGTTTGTAAATTTTTGGAGTTTTTTCGCTGTCGTGTGGACTAGTCCTACCTTTTTATCGAAACAAACTTCTTCTGACGATAGACTGGCCGACTTAAAAGCTCTTGGTGGTCGCTTTATAGAGTTGGAAAAACTTCAGTAGTCTACTAACAGATTTCTTGGTATTTCACAAGGAATTTTACGTTTAGAGCTTGTTTTTTCTTCGCTTAACATCTACTTTTTCTTTTCCTGGGTTAACCAAGACCCAACAGTTGGTGGATTTCTATATTGAAATCACACTGGAAAAGTTTCATCTTTAAACAGACTTTGTGATCTGTCCCTGTTCTTGTTTTATTTATTGGAACATTTAACACGCACGATAAGGGGTACCCAAGGCTTGAAGAGGTTTAGTAAATCCGTTAAACTATTCGAGTTAAAAGTCTAACAAAAGTGATTTATTCTGGGATAGTGCTGAGACTTACTCTTTAGTAACACCAGATTCAAATATCTCCTCTTTCGCCGCGACAAGAATAGCCAACATGCTTGCAAAAATGAGCAACTGGCTCCATGCCTGGTTCATGGCTACTATTAGACCTCTTGCATTGGGAATATGGAAACTACTTGTTCTTGTTGGTCTTAGTAGAAAGATCAAGAACCGTTCATCTGGCCGCTCGATTCTGGATGTCGGCTCCATGGCTAGAGCTACCAATAGGTTACCCGCACCGACTTCATCCAAAGCCCCAGTCAGTACTAACAAGAAGTTAGTGTCTAGTAATTCGCTATTTCCTCAGACTGTGGTTTTTGATAAGATGCTAGTAACGACTAAGGGTCTCCCAGTCGCCTGTTCAACTGATGCTTCGTTCAGACTTGTTCAACTCACAGACCCTGCGGATGGGACTGTCATGGGATGGGATACTATCGACCCATATAAGGATATCTATGGGTCTAACCATGGTGGTTCCAATGTTAATTATCAACAAATTCATCACAACCAACCGCAGCACCAACAGCAGAGACATTTTGAATACCATCAAGCGAACCGTGGAGGTGAACGAAGCTATGTTCCATCCGGACAATCATGGAACATCGCTTATCAGAACCAGCCACAGCAACAGGGTGCTTCGCTAGCTATCCCAATGTCGAGTTCAAGCCAGGTTCTGGACCTTAACCCCAATTCCATCCCTGCGCAAGTTAACTCTTTTAACCGAACGAATGTAGATGATTTCAACTTTTTCGATTCTCCTGAGTTTGACGCTTTGGATATCCAACCAGAACTGTCCCATGGTCAGGTCCGATCAGTTCATAGTGTAGTCAGTAGCGCTCATCCCGACGACTTGAATGCGCTTCTCGATGCTGCGGAGCCTAAGAATAACCAGTTTCCACAACACTGGTTGTCCCAAGATCAACAAAATCTGAAACACACACAACCCACACAATGGGATACAACTTTTGCTTCGCTGCCTGGTCCCATGGGTGTCGCCGTTCCACAAGATGGCGTCTACCCTCTGGTCCATTCGCGAGCCAATTCTGACTCAGGAGAGGTCGCGAGCCAAAAGGTTGAGGTTTTCGACTTGGATCGAGAGTTATTCCCTAATCTCTTTTATGATGAGGAACTTGCTGCGCAGAGACACCACACTGCTAACGTGTTAGACTCTCAATCATTCCACCAGACTGTATCTCCTGTTCCTTCTTCTGCCTCGTCATTCCATACCGCTCACATGCCTTATGGTGGTAGCATTTCTCCCAATTCTACGTCGCTTGAGGACATTACTAGTGCTGCAGGACCAACTCTGTCACCCCCTATGTCTGCTTCCAGCAGTGCATCGTCTCCACCGTCTCCTTCAAAGATGACGATGAGACGTGATATGTCTACAGGAACCTTGGCAAGCAACGGTTCTACTCTTTCGAAGTCATCAGCCCGTCCGATCACTGGCACTTTTGGTCAATTCGTATGCTCAGAGTGTAGTGCTTCGTTCAAGATCAAGGGATACCTCACTAGACACCTGAAGAAACATGCAATTAGAAAGGCATACAACTGCCCATTCTACGATGCTGAAGCGAAGACTCCCTGTCATCCTACTGGTGGCTTCTCTCGCCGTGATACTTACAAGACTCATCTTAAGGCCCGCCATTTCTTATACCCTACTGGCACTCGCTCTGAACAACGAGCACGCACACCTGGAGTGTGTGGTGGCTGTGGAGTGGAATTTGCGTCTAATGAAGACTGGATTGTCAATCACGTTCAGAAGAGAGCATGTAAGGGCTTTGCAAATGATGCTTGAAGCACCATCTTTGAACGTGGTGATGCAATAATGACCTTGATGACTATATGAGATGCTTGGTTCAATACTCATTGGGATGGAGTCTGATCATGTATTCCGAATAATATATTTATTACTGAATGAGTGAGATTTGTACTTATTAATACACTGGTTATATTTAAGATGCTAATTACGTTCAAACTGAATGGAATGGACAACAGTTTAGTTCAGACTATCAGAAGCGGCCTACTAATGCTCGGTCTATTCGATAGGGCGAAAAGTACGAGAGCAGCGGTTGGTGGAATCCCGTACGAACGGCTGACAGCCGACTATAAAATCGACAAAAATTCTCGTAGGAGTAGTTTTTTTCTGCACTGTGGGCGAAGAGAATTGCGATTCGAAGCATACTAAAGAGCAAGCGCAAGCCTGCTCACATTGCTTTGGGGAAAGTCTCCGGTCATGTAGGCATAAATGCATTTAAATAGAAATATTTGGGTCGTTCTGTTGTAGGTCGCAATACGAATCAAGGTTTCATTAGTTGCCTCTTTGAGGCTTGCCCATTGGGTATGACAGATTTGCTGTGGCTTTTGATGGTTTGGTTCTTGCAATTAACACAGAATGCACATCCAATTATTTGACGATAGGAAATGGCTTGTTAAGCTCATTTCTAGACGATAGTTATCGCGATTGCCTGACTTACAGGTACCTCAATGGAGCTTACTCTGTAGCCCACAGTCTCTTTTTTTCAAAGAATCCGCGCCTTATATAGAAGGCATTGTTGTTAGCATAGTCGAATATGCCGGATTTGTTTGTCTGTCTTTATGATAGATGTGTTTAGTTATATACGAACTCCTAAATGATGAAATACACATGCAACATAGAGTCAAGCTCTGAAGTTCAACAAAATAGAACTATTGGCGAGAACTGCTTAGTATTCTGACAGGAGAGAAAAAGGTGATATAAATGTTTATCTAAAATTTAATAGCACAAACCCAAGAAAAAAATAGTTGTTAATTCGTTCATATAGGAGTCATTACGTCGTCAAAAGATAGAATTCTGGAGCTAAAAAGCACCAAGCTCAAATTGTCTCTCAGCAATGTGGAGTGAATGAGTACAAGTCAGTCTTGCTTGAAATGATGCTCTATCAATGAGTCTCCACTAGACTGCTTGCCATAAGCAAGTTCCATCCAATACAGAGCCACAGTCAAAAACATATTGATCCATCCCCATACTTGCCAAGAGATTTGTGGGTCTACAAATACCCTCTCAATCCATGTCTGGGATTCTTCAGTATAGGTTGATCGTGATGTCAAAATTCCAAAGTGATGCATTAATAAGTGAGTGTAGACCGCAATTATAATGCAAGGAGCATATGAATAGAGGATGAACATCATCGACCTAGTTTTGGATTGTGGACGTCGAGGAGTATCTCGCTGCAGAGCGGGAATGATCCTGGCCGCAGCGTAAAACACCAGCAATCGATAAGCGAGGGATACTACCACTGAAGGAGACACAGTAGAAAAGGCGCCCCGTAAGAATTCAAATATCGTGATGAATCCTTGAGGAATGGATTCAGCGATTGTTGTAGCTATGTTAGTATAGCCAGTGAGGATTATCGGTGGAAGTGGTGGAATGCTCTGGGCTTGACTACCACTCAACCCACGCATTGGAAGGTGAGGTGTACCTGCAGCATTGGAGCCTGAAGACCGACTTCCGCCATGGACACCATCTAGCCCAAAAAACTTGGCAAATCCCCACAGTGAAGAGGCAGCAGAGGTAGCTGCAGCTGCAGCACCACCAGCTATCGAGACTGCCGAGCTTGAAGCCAAAGCAGGCCGTGTAGCCGAGGATACTGAATGGAATGGCTCCAACAAGAAGGAAAAAATTGAGCCACTGTCAGTGATTGAGGACTGGAAATCAGTGAAGGTGAGGTAGAGACAATACACCACATAGGACACAAGAAGGCTGGATTCTATTGCACTACCTCGTCCACTTGCGATTCCATATAGAGACACTAAACTCGCCACAGTCAGAACAGCCCCTATTAACGTGGCACTGGCAAGATCTAGAACAATTGGGAAAGTATAGATCCTGTAAAGGAAATAAAGCGAGACTGTGATGAGAGAACTTGAAACTGTGATCTGGACAAACATCCAAGAATCTGACCGGTGTATCAGTCGTTTTGCAATGTAGCCCGTAGCCTGAATGACAAGCAGTGTACAAAAGCCTTCTAAAATCGTAAAAAGGGGTGTGGCGTTATTGACAAACGTGCGCCAGGGACCCAGTATCCATAGCCACAGTGGACTCGGCTGAGGAGATGAAAAGTAGCTCAGATGTATAATCAGAAGCGATGGGATAATAACATTTTGAGCGTGGTATAGTATCGAGCCCACAAAGCTGAGTTTAGTATTTCGGGTGATTATTCGGATCGTGGATAGAACCAGATAGAACGCACTCAAGGTAAAGGTAAATGCAATTCCACAGTCTACACCCCCCACATCGAATGCCAAAGGCACTGAAATCACAATCAGAGTAAGATATATTGTCGAAAACAGCGCCTGAAGAAACGTTCTCCAGTGAAGCATGACTGATATCGCACTCTCTCCAATCACTACTGATAAGCGCAGTGATGACTGGCGCACAATTTCAGTTTAAACTCAGCGTGATTCTTCAGCAGTTCACTAAAACCCTCCGACAAAAAATCTTTACAAGCCAACTCCCTTCAAAGGGCAGAAAACCAGTTGAAATACAACAACCCAGTTCTAAATCTCCAATTATTATGACACCCGGTATAAAACTACTGCCTTGGCTTAACTCACTCTTAACCAGTATATTCTAACCTGTAAACCACCCACTAGCAGGTGCTCACAAGCCAATCACAAGCCCCCGAGAGCGGCCCACACGTCAGGTTGTAGTTAATAAAAATTAGGTAATGTGGTTCGCTTTTGTACCTCAGCTTGAATCTTCAGCGGGTTTGAAACCAACGTGTTAATATGAATTTAGATCTTTACAACGTACCGGTTTGTTTATACAGTCGTAGCTTCACTCTTTACACCACCACCACGCGTAGGCATAAATTGAAGGCGGCACATCATCGTGGCCACCGCACGGAACTGGAATAAAAAAAAAAAGCGGCGGTACAGCCATACGGCTAAATTCAGAAAAAATCGAGAAGTGGAAAAAAACAAAAAAAAGACAAAGTGAGACAAAAAAAAATTCAAGCCGCACGTAATCAGCGAAGGTCTAAAAAATGATGGAGGAAGAGGTGACAAAAAAATTGTCAGGAAAACAGTGATAAGATAAAGAGAAAGGAAGGGGAAAAGTTGGAAGAATTGTTGATAGATGTGAAAAAAATGACATCAGAGAAACGGAATAAAGTGTTTGATGGAGCTCAAGGAAGAAAGCGACAGAATACTGGCCGACGATCCATTCGAGCTCCGGTTCATGCTGAGAGTAATGTCAACGAAGGACGATATGGTAGAGCCAAGTCTCAAGAGAGAGGAAGCGATATTAGGACAGAGAAAAATCAAGAGAAAGAACAATCTCAGCCTGAAGAAGAATCCAGCTCAAAATTGAATGCATATAATGTATTAATGACCCTACTAAAGAGCGATACTAAGGATGTAAAGCCCGAGAGAACAAGTACTGGCTCCAGACGTACCTCCAAGACTGAATCTCGAATTGGGGAGAGCGATCCAGGAGAAATTGAGGGCTTAGATGATACTCAGGCTCAAGAAGATCACGATGTGGAAGAAATTGAGCCAGGCGATGATATTATTTATGCTGAAGACGACAACGAAGGGGATAACTCTGACGCATTTGAGACGCACTTTGCGTCCCCTCCGTTGGAAAAATTGGCTCTTTCAGAGATGGAGAAGTTTAACAAAATCATCAAAGCGCCATCTAAAATTCTTGGTTCTCGATCCGTGCTTAAATTACCTGCTGCTTCTCTGGGACCTGGATCTCTGTACGATGGCAAAAGTGTTGCTCTGCCTCTAACTCGCACAGGATCGATTGAGTCTCTCAAGCTGAAATATCGCATCAAGAGTCCATTTGTTGACACTAACGGGACTATGCTCACAGAGCTTCAGAAAGAACTTGCATCGCCTCTTTTTTATTACCAAGACATACTGTTCCCCAAGCGGAACTTTGAAAATGAATCTGAAATCACGAATCTTTACACTCTGCACCTGCTCAATCACATTTTAAAGACTCGAGACAGAGTACTAAAGAATAATGCAAAGCTAGCCAAGCTCGAAGGTAATGATGAAGAACATGATAATGTGGATTACGAATTTAGAGATCAAGGATTTACTCGCCCGAAAGCTTTAGTACTCCTTCCAACTAGGAACGCTAGCTATCAGTTTATCAACAAACTCACTGCCATCTCAGGTCTCAGACAAGTCGAGAAAAGAAAAAGATTTAAGGATGCGTTTTATGATGACCAGCTGCCTCCGGAGACCAAGCCAGCAGATTTTCGCAAGCTATTTGCGGGCAATACCGATGACATGTTCTGTCTAGGCATCAAGCTAACTCGTCAGGCAATAAAACTATACTCCTCATTTTACTCTTCGGATCTCATCGTTGCAAGCCCATTAGGACTTCGAATGATTATTGGCAATGAGGGAGACAAGAAGTCAAAGAGAGATTTTGACTTTTTAAGCTCCATTGAGATTCTCATTGTTGATCAGGCAGACAGCATGCTCATGCAGTCTTGGGACAATGTCGAGCATATCATGAAGCATATGAACATGATTCCTAAGGATTCTCACGGCTGTGACTTTAGTAGGATACGCCATTGGTATCTAGATCAGTATGCTCCTAAATTAAGGCAAACAGTTATTCTGTCACAATATACATCGCCCGAGATGAACATGGCTCTATCGAAATACTGCCATAATATAGCAGGACGGCTACAAATTCGACCGGAATTTGATGCTGGAGCAATTGGACACATTGGATTGAGGATTCGTCAAACGTTTTCTCGTATTACTCCCCAAGAGCCTAGTGACGACCCAAATGCTAGATTCAAGTATTTCACTAGTGTTGTTCTACCTGGAATCCTTCGTGGAGCCTCATACGAAGGCACATTAGTGTTTGTCCCCTCATATATGGACTTTGTTCGACTTAAAAACTATCTTGATGGAGAGAATTTGTCGTGTGCTTGCATTTCTGAGTATACTGCGGGCCCTAAAGTTTCGAGAGCTAGAGCGTTGTTTGCTAGCAAGAGGATTAAAATGCTTGTAATTACTGAAAGATTCCACCATTTCAGGCGATTCCGGATAAAAGGAGTCAATCATGTGGTCATGTATGGATTGCCTGAGAATCCAGTATTCTACGAGGAAATAATCAGGTTCTTGGCTCGAACCTCATCTGAAGAAGGGGTTGATCCAAGCGTATTGAGCGCCCGAATAATCTACTCTAGATGGGATAGTTTGAAAGTTGAAAGGACAGTTGGGACTAGTCGTACTGGGGTCTTGTTTGAAGGAACTAGTGACACATATGAATTCAAATAGTGTCTGATAGCGCTCAAATGTCTAGTGTTATCTCACCAAGGACTAATTAACTCTCTGTCATTCAAATGTGTATACTCAATTATCTAATACACGTCGCATTTTACGCAACAATCATAAACCATGCAATTTTAGTAACGCCGTCACCAAATCTCGACTACTAAATCTCACTCAATGAATAACGTAACCTGAAGGTTAGAAATGATCCACCCTACTCTATCGCGTACTATACAATACTTACCGCCATCACAATGCAGCAAATCGAAACGTATGGACTCATTCGTTCTCCTATTCTTGAAGCTTTCCAAAACACACCCAAAAGGCTTGCTGTTAGTGATCATCTCTTGCTTTTAAGATAGACATTGCCTGTCTTGTACTGGCTTCCCATAATTCCCACAATGTACCTACCCATGCTTGTTTCTGTCAACCAGCTTAGGCACTAGACCTCGAGCATATGTACTAGTGCAAATGAGCAATAAGATAACTAATAAAAGAGACTGGAAATTAAATAAAGCAGACTATAGTGTTAGTAGCAAACCAGCGACCTACCACTGAACCTTTGTATTCTAGCTTACCATTCCGCCAAGTAGATGAAGTGACAACACTCCGAGTTCAGAGCTCTCCAATCTAAATCTTGGTGACACACGGCTGGTGCAAAGAGCTGTGAAGGACTGAAGAGTAGTGCATGACAGCAAGGAATCCGCTAAATACCAAGGTCAACCAGTCTTGTTAGACCAGAGTAATGACGTGGAGTCAATCGAAACAAAGGATCCAAGTGTATGGTGAAATAAATATTACTATGGGCTACATAGCTTAAGTTAGGTACTCTATATCTTTATATATGCATGCACGGTCACAATATAAATTGCGATTGATCCTTTTTATTTTGCAGAAATAAGAGCTTTCAAAATCCTATGAACCTTTAGATGGCGGCTTCTGGTGGATGTGGACCTGACTTGGAGCTGCTTTCGAATGCTATTTACAGCCAGTTGATCCCCCGACACCAACCCATAGGTAATGACGGCTTGGTTGGCCAGTAAGTAGGTATAGTAATCTGTAGATGGCGCTTGAATTTGGTATTCGATTAACAATTCCAATATTGTCTTGAGTTGACTTGTATTCCATTCATTACCTTGAACTTCATGTGACCGAGCGTGCTTACGGAATGCCCGTAGAATTGTATAGAATGAAGTTCGGGGTGGGTAGTACCCACTTGCAGTCATCAGATTCAAGAAGTAAAGCGTCTTAGAGAAATTCCTAGCATGAATGCTGTAGTAGTCGATAAATAGTTCGAAGGTGTCTTCGGTTGGAATGATAGGGACCTCATAGTGTAATTGAGGTGGGGAATTTGTGGCCTTGCGATGTGCTTCAATTGCACTGAATATATAATCAATCAGTTGAAGTTTCACTAAGAGTCTGGATTGGGTAGTACTAGTGATGGCCTTGACGGTGCCACCAAACTGAGAGGATGCAGTGTGAATGATTGAAGTTAATGCAGCTTCGGCCTCTTGTTCGTGCCCAGAATGTAGATGAGACGCCATCAGTAAGTTTGCCATTGAAATATCCGGCACGAACCCTGCCTCGATGGTTTGTTGGTACAGCGTTTTGACCTGATCTAGGTCCTTCTGAACAAGTCCTCGGTTCTTGATGTACAACATCATTGTGTATCGATCTGGCCTTGTCCGAAGGGATGCAAATTCTTTGAGAACAAAGTTCAGACTTTCCTCTGTTTCTGACTTGAGTGCCAGAGCCAGAATAATGTTTAGGACTGGAGTAGATTGATGGGCATCTTTGTGGGAATGTGCAGACAGCAGTTGCGAATACTTTTCCTTCACTGCATCCCATACGCTGTCTCGAGTCCTAGTCTTCACAGTTTTGGAAATTTTATATATCACTGCCCCATATTCTCTAATTGATATTGGCAGCCCAGCTTCTGTCATGTCGGCAAATACTGCTAGGCAAAACGAAGTCCATTCATCGGGACTTAGCAATCGTGATCCTTTCTTATTTTGGGTAGCAATGATGATATTGATGAAGTCCTCAAAATGTCTGGAAACGATATAAGCTGGTGCAGGATATGGCAATGCCATGTAGCTTTCATATAGTTGACGGTAGCTTGGGCCAGATCCTAGAGCCGGACCATATAAGTTCCGCAGAAAGTCATTATACAGCGCAATGTTCGATACGTTTCTCCGAGGGACTGCTAACCGTTCATTTCGAATTGCACGGAATCCTGAGTTCATTTTCAATTCAATTGCAGCTATTATTCTTCTTGCTTTGACAATTCTGGATATAGCCTCTCCGGGATTTTCAGATGGATTGTCTCTGTTACTTACTCGAGAAGCATTCGTCAACGATGATCCATCCAACAAGAAAGCCTTCTTTAAAACCTCTGAGTTATCTGATACCATCTCAATTAATACTTTGTCATATTCGGCTTCTAAATCTATGACATCCCTCAGGTGACTTTTCTCCTTGTTGGCTGATTTGGATCTCTCAAACATACTATATCCATGATCTGGGGGTCGTACCGCAATGGTAATTGACCTCATGCTATTAGGAATGACAGGTCTAACTAGAGAATTCCTCCCCTTTCTTAAATTACCCAGCCATAGGTGATTTGGACAGCGTTTGTACACCAAAAGGCGAGGAGGAAATCGCCTCAGGTAATTCATACTCCTTCATATCAAACGGGCTCATTTACTTGGATTTCACGATAAACAATTCCCCAGTCATAGAAAGTGCCTTGGATCACTTAAAGGTGTTAAGCTATGGATTCTTTACTCAACCTGCCTTCAGCTTGTATTAGGATCAGTGACTAGTCTGTTCTGTTCTCCTTCAATCGGTCACCCTACTCATCCAAGAAATTGGAACGGCTGGAAATTTTTCACTGGGCCAATTTTTGACCACCCCGGTACGAAACCAATCAGAAGAGCAGGCGAAAAGAGACAAATCCACAGACATCAACCGTGTTTTTCTTACATACGCTAGAAAGCTCAGAGTAGAGTAGTAGCTCTTGCCCAGTTCTCACTCACCATGAAGTTACAGCATAGTGCTACCGCCGTCGCGGAACGTGCTTCCCAACTTTTAAAAGCTAGTATTTTCTCTAGAGGAAAGACAATCAGGGCCATCCCGGAGCCTTCATGGTACAAAGTTGTTGCTGCAAATCCGCCGTCTTTTGACCTCGCATTGCGAGCACGCAATCTGAAAGAATACATTGACAAACCGGATCACAGTATTGGACAGCTACGGGAGACAACTGGCCATTACATAACTCGATCTCGTCAACGATATAGTACCAATTCCCATCATCTTCATCGGGTCCGCAAGATTGAATACTTTGAAGACAAAATTCGAAACCTCTTTTATGAGCAGCATCCATGGGAACTAGCCCGACCAAAGCTCCTGGTAGAGAATGATGGAAATGATAAGCGACGATTGGATAGTTGGCAGTCAATCTATCAAAAAAATAAGAGGCTTGACGGAGAGAGCGTAGTTCAGAGGACACTATACTTACTGGAGAAGAACAGCAAAAACAATGACACTGGAAACTATCATCAGGAGGAATGGTTAGAAGCGTACGATCAAGCCAGACTAGAGTTTTATCGATTGAGAATGAGAGAGGAGGCTGAGATCCAGGTCGCGTCTGAGGAAGCTGTCATGTTTGGCTCTGTATTCGGCCCATCGAATATTGAGCAGGGTGTAGAGCGAGAGCAGGTGGTAATTGACAAGTGGGAAATTGAGGCCACCGAGGCTTCCAAGTCCAAGAAGGCTAGACTTAATGAAGGAGTCATAGGGGACAGTGATTCAGAGAATGTAAGCGCCGAGGAGGCTGGCCCTACTTCTGACACTCACGCTGCTACGGCCCAACCTGGTCGAAGCTAAGGGTTGATATTAATAGTAGATAAGACTGTCTTTGCGACAAAGACAGATGCATTATGATGATTGTACATACGAATCAGATTCTAGAATCAGACTCTAGTTCTTTTAATGTTTTAAAGCTCAGTGGCTCGCTAAAAAAATGGGCTCCATCCTAGCGGTTAGTATATCCTAGTTTTAAACCAAGCAGCTACACATCTCCTTGACCTTCCTTACCTCCAAATAAGACACTCAAATTGTCAGGCGATGATGCTTGGGTGATGAGCTCTCGTACAACTGCCTCAGGATGCAATTGAGGTGAGAGTTTTCTTGATACGGTCGAAAGAGCTCTTACTGCTTCGGCCGCTTGTGAATATTCGTCATCATCGTCATCTTTACTCATATTATGAGCTAAAATCTCCTCTTTACGTTGCATCTTTTCTCGTTTCAGAGGCGACACAGTCCTACACTGTTAGATCCAAGCAATTCCCAATCCTGTAAATAGTAGCAGCAAAAATGAAAACAATCACACCCCTACAATAACAACACGTACCATTTATATAAGGGATCATATCGAAGAACGTTAAGCACCGTCAAAATCCCATTCGTCTCCTGCCGTAATACTGAAAGAACAAATTCACAGCATCTGCGGAACACACCCTCCACCCCACTGATACCCATCCCATCTACTATATCTCTGGATAATCTGAAGGGTACAGTCTCAGGAATTGGAAGATTTTTTCCTTGATCAAACGCATACCCGAAGTCGATATGGATAACATCTCCTCGGGCTGAGTCAATTAAAATGTTATTACAGTGTCTATCTCCAAGTCCAAGAATATGTCCTAGAATTGATATCGCAGCCGTTGATCGTGAATAGTTGGTCCGATTCCTAAACCACTTATCAGGAGAATGGAATTGATCAAAGAAAAAATGTCGCATAGCGGGATGCACATGCTGAGTGATGTCTTGATATACTTTTAGCCTGTCAGCGGCACTGTGGTACTGATGTTTGGCCATCATACTTCTACATTTCTGAGACTTCCAGTCCTTAGAATAATACTTATCATGAGCTTGGATGAGGCAGTCATTGAGCGCAATGCTACCTCTAGCAAACTCTATCATTCCAGCGCTGTGACCAAGTGGAATGACCTTATAGGTCCGAATGGAGAGTTCTCGAGTTCGAGTCCTTTCGTCTCGCTTAAAAAAGCTATTGACCTGCTCGAATACCTGCTCCATAATAGCATCCTGCCTTAAATCGTCATGACCCTTGACCAACATCTTTCCTGAAGTACCATCTGTTGCCGACAAAGAAAGTATTTTGGGCCGGCTATTTCCAGAAGCAATGTCTAGGTATTTAGACACGCTTTTGATTCGAGGTACGCTCGCGTAATCACACGACGGCCGAAGTTCAATAGACATTGTAGGAGGAGGCACTCCAAGCTCGGGCAGTTTCTGAAGCCACCACTCACTCTGGGATAAGTCTAATTCTGACATCGACATCTTCTTCGCATTTTTTGACACCTGGAGTCTTGCTAATTCCAAAGTTTTGATACACAGATTCCCAATATTCTCAAGTTCTTTAATTTCCACACTCTTTCGCAAGTGCCCCCATAGCTTTTCTCCTGCCTTTGCGCGCGATTTCAAAATCACATTGCTGTTGCTTGTTAGCATACGCAAGCTCATTACTTGATATATGCAGTGAAACGGATGCTCTTTGCACATCCTTGAGATCAAGCTCCAGAGGGCTCTCTGGAAAGGATCTTCTAAATCAGCGGTCAATCTGGAAGTGAGCTGGTTTATCCACGGGACAAGCTTCCTAGAAGGCACAACCCCAAGCTGACTTCGAAGCTCTCGGCTTAACGAGCCGTCATTCGTATGACCTAACCAAAGGCCACAAAATTTGGAGCCATTTTCCTGGTACATATCAGATTCACTCAAGCATTTGAGGTAGTACATCGCACTGTTCTTTAAGAAGTCTGACTGGATCTGTTGAATCCGACGTAATTCCGCTTTATCATTTGACAAGATTCTTTCGGTCAATGCAAGATGGCCACTTAGCTTTTTATGGTTCAGCTTATCAGACAATATGGCCCCATTCTGCTCTCTAAGCCCCTTGAGCTCCAATTCATTTCGAGTGATCATTTTGCGTAGATGCTCGATCTCGCCAGAATTTGCATATTCTTCCCGTTGGTTATAACAAAACTCGGCATAAGTATGAAACACTTTCGCTCGCATCTCAGTTTCCTGATCGTACAATGGGCCACTAACAATTCCAATCGCTGGCTTTAAATATTTAGCTGCAATCGTGGGACCATCTTCTTGTTTAGCCATAGTACTCCATTCGGCTAGGAGCGTGTATATTTCACAGATATCAAAAAGCCCGCCAACTCGAGCTTCGAAACTCCCAGACAAGTCCTTTTCGGTAACATCTTTTAACATTTGAATAGATGCGCCTCTATTTCCCATAGCCCAAACAGCTCTGGCGGATTCCACTTTTGATGCTATTAAAATCTCAAATCTGTTTTTAGATTGCTGTGGGGTTGGACTACCAGCAACTGACGAATACGCCAGTGACTCAAGCTTTACAGCTGTCGAAAGGGCTTTATGAATTTCTCCGCTCCTTTGCGCTGCTCGACACAGATCTATCAGACAAGCACCACTTGATTTTATGTTGTCGTCTTCGAAATCAAGATGTCCCCAAGAGATGTTTCGCCCGATCAGTAAATCTTCTGTTACCAAAAACCTCACAGTTAGCACATGTAAATGGTTACACCTGGTTACCTTTCGGTTCATTCCAACAATCTTCAATAACCTCCAATCGTATACTTACTCTTTGATTAGACTCCATTCCTTGGTCCTTTCATTCTGACGTGACAACACATTCGTCAGGTTGTACCCTGATTTGACTAACTGAATCTCCTCAGCCTCAACCAAAATTCCAACTGCTTTCAAAAACTTGGTTCGTTTGGCCGGTTTCAACTTTAGCTCACCATGATGATCTACCCCAAAAAATATCTCTGAAGCGTCCGAGTAGCCTGTCTTTATTGCTCCATGACCAAGGTGCGGGTCATTGAGGTGACGAAACAGTTTGAAAATATATGCATCTAAATTTTCGAAATCAGTTCTCTGATCTGGAATATCCCATTGTTTGAGTTTCCAAGCGTATGACCATTTATTACTAGAGCCAAATCCCTCATCCGACTCCGCAGCCAGCTTAGAAAGTCCATAAAACCCGAACTTCTCCAAAGAATCAGTCAATGGCCCAATGTTTTTCTTAGAAGCAATGCTATCATCATATATTGCGGAATTATAGCTCACTGAATTCCAAATACTGTTCTCCTCCAATTGAGCTATCGCACTTCGCAATGAAGATGGCCCCTTGTACCCATACCTGACATCAGGATCCAGGTCATGAAGGTGGTTATAGATCTCAGGCAAGATGCCTCCAATACTATTAGAAGGAGCCTCAGCTACCTTGTAAGTATCTTTGGTTTCACTCCATTGGAGCTCAAGGAGATGGAGACATGAAGTGTACATCCCAGCATCAATTGCTGCTCGCGCCAACTCTATGTGATCAATCTTGAGAACTGTTTGATTCGTTCTATCCTTGGTCAGGCCATGGTATCTCAGATAGAAGAAAGTACTGATAATGAGTTGCTTCATTTTGACATGATCGATATCATTATTGCTCTGTACTGCTAATGCTGGCAGAAGCTTATCCAGAAGAGAAGTGGACGATTCATGTTTATCAAGGGGTTTGGTAACTATATATTCGTGTACCAAGAACGGAAACACCTCTGTAGCAAAACTTGGAACATTCCTTACGGCATCCTTTAAACCAAAAAATTTGCTATCAATGGATTCAATTAGCCAAAGGCACACCTCCCTAGTAAAACTATCAAAACCTTTATCGAGACAGATATCTGGGTTGCTCGTGTCAGCGTCAAGTTTCATCGAAGGAGAATAGCTGCCAGTCAAACTGCTCAGCAAAATCTTCGGAACATTACCGTTGAGCCTCCCCGAGACCTTACCATTTGAGCCGGAAGACGACAGGATTCGAATATACGTTTCGAAATAAGATGCTACCCGAGCGTTTTCAGCTTCTATAAGTTGCTTAGAAACGAGCTGTAGGATCCCCACAAAGGGGCGGTCACGAGGCATCAGCGTCCGCAGTGTGTTCTCCTCCGAGAGACTTTTCAATAACATGCTCTCAGAAGACAGAGCCTCAATCCGTTCAATTCTAGAGTCTAGATAAGTAGAGCCTAAGCACCTGAGCGCCCAGATCTTCAATTGCTCGGAATATTCATGAAGGTCTAATCGCATCAATTCTTTACCAAGCTTGGATGATGAAATCTTGTCTGTAGAGAAATATAAGCCAGCAGCCGCAATTAGTTTTCCATTAGGAAACGCATCGTATGAATGTTCTTGTGAAACAGATCTCCCCTGTTCGTTTAAAGGTTCGAAAACAGTCAATTGGTACGACAAGCAATCCAGAAAATGCCTCTTTGCAACACTTGACAAGCCATCGTCAACTAGAAACATCACACAATCCTCTCCTGTCAAAACTGAGTCGAGTGATGGGTATGCAGTAAAATGAATAATCTTAAACAAAATATCAACCATCTTTCCAGTAAGACGAAGCATGGTAACATACTCCTTTGCCTGCCATTCCAAGAACTCTCTAATGCACTTAGCTTCACTGTGGGAATTAGAGAGTTCGTTCAAACAAAATGAGAGCACGCCAAGAAGAAGTTCAAGAACAAGTATACTATCAGTTTCGTTAATGAAATCAGCACCTTCAATTAAAAGCAGTTTCAAGACCTTAACAGTAGCTTCCTGGGATTTCTCAACTTTCAAAAAGTCTGAAACTCCTTTGATGCTTAGGATCAGGCCATACCCTATTTTGTGGGCTGGCTTCGCTAAGCTAATTAGAAATAAAATTGACCTGAGAGCTTGCTGGACTGCAGCATGGTTCAAGTTACCAAGAGCCTGATTCAAAATATTCCGTAGAATAAATGTGTAGTTAGATGAAGTCCAGAACTTAGTGAGCTGTACATTAGTGGAAACGAGTAGACGGTTGATACCTTCCTCTACCCTATCAGGAGATAGTGAATGGTGGGACCGAGGATACGCAGTAATGTGCCACATATTTTTGGGACTTCCTTCGTTAAATATTTCAGGATACAGTGGGTCGCTTATCCCCTGACTGAAATCGGTAAGAGTAACCATTTCCGCGACTATTGGAGTGAGGTGTACATTAAGCAGTGTGGCAAATCGAACCTCACCATCTTCAAGAAGTGAAATTACAACCTTGTCCATTTTCAACTCATTCTCTGTGTCAGAAAATGCCGCTGCAATTGTTTTCCGAAACCCGATTTCAACTACACGCTCTACACTTAGTGTAGCGGAGGCAGCAATCCGCGAAATCTGTTCTCTGCTTTCTGCTCGGTATTTCCAAAGAACTTGTGGAATAAGCACTTCAAGGTTGTCTTGGATAAACTGCTTACTTTCGGAATATCCACATTCCTTGTATGGAAATTGCAGTAGATTCAAGTTGTAATGCAACCAGTAATAGGCCACGGAGCCCGCAACACTACGAAACAGTGCCCTTACATTGGGAAAGGATAATGAAGCTGCCAACTGACTAAGAGCCATCCGAACATAAGGGGAGATTGTTGGATCCTCAGCACTTTCTAAAAGGTTAAAGATGGCCATTGACAAGTTACTACCAGCCTTAGCCATTTCTGCGATAGCACGAACTCTGGAAAGCTTCCTGTTGAAAACCGGGGATATGCCAGCTTCATTGTTTTCATCGCCATTTCCAAAAACCAGTAACACTTCAGAGTAGGACAATGAAAGATCATTAATATCCAACGATCGAAAAAAATTCCCAATTTTATTGGCAGCATAACATAGACACATTCCTTCAGTTGTTGCTAAGAGATGAAACAATTCCTTGTCTAGACGAGTCTGGAAATGGAAACCAGAGGACTGAGAGACCAGAATGATCTTCAATAATTGAAGCTTGACAACCTCCGATTGAAAATTTGCATGTTGGAAAAGTCTTATGCCCCAGTTATAGATGTCGAAAGAATCAGTTGAGAAAGTCTCCGACTCATTTGATGTCCAACGACTGGCTGCCCAAACCAAAAACTTCAGAGCCGCCCAAGCACCAATTTCAGATGACTGGTATTGAAAGTCCTGTAGAACAGTAGAAGCAAGGAGCCTTATGTGCTTACGGAGCATGGATATGCTCAGGTCATGGGGGCTATAATTACCGCTCTCTGTCAACTCAGCTGTCAAAAGTATACAATCAAGGCCAGAGATTGTTCGAGTGTCCGATTTTGAATAGGAAAACTGTGACAGAGATGAAGCTTCTGAATTTATTGCAGTGTCTGCCTCCTGGCGAAGATAGGTTTCTTCTAGTTGTGTTAAAAATTCCAAGCCAAATTCATATGATTGTCGAAGTCGTACAATCCATGCGTCTTCCGATGAAAGAAGTGCAGAGATGCTTCTGGGAATGATCATTTTCTCACTTTCACTCTCCCACTCATCTTCATTTGGATTAGTTTCACCAGAACCAAGTTTGAAAACACCGGTTCTTTGGGAAATCGAAATCCTATTCAGTCCATCACGGAATTTCTCTAAAAGATATTGACAGTTGACATTGTTCCTCTGAACATTTGTGCTGTTCGAAGGGTCGTGATTTGGCCCAGATTTTTGGGTTTGGTGTAATGAAAAAGCTGAATTCAGAATTCTGGAAGCCTCTATGAATTCTTTTTTAAGGCCATGAGGTGGGCTCTCGACGCCATTATTGATAACAAACGCTTCAAATTCAGACCACAAAGCATTAAGAGTTCTTGACCCGTCATTTGCTTCTTGATTAGCAAATTCCAGAGAAACCCCTAACAGCCAGATAAGAACGATTCTGAAAATTTTGACTTGATATCGATATGCGGAAAATCCATGATCAGAATCCACTTCCAATTCTTCAACCATCACTCTTAATTCTGAAACAAGTTTTGCACAATTCTCATGACTGATACCGTAGTTATCTCCAGTAGGCTGGTGGTCTTCAGTAAAATCCGAATTATGGCTCCTATCTGAGCTCTGCTCTAAAAGAAGAAACTGCCATCCCTCTTGATACTGATGGTAGAGGAAATTCGCCTCTCCTAAAACCCCATAGCGTATGGGCGACGGTGGGCTAAGAAGCATAGACAGTTCATTATTGATCCCACAGCACGCCAGGAAGCAATCCCTCAGTGGAAACAGTATCTCTGTCGATAAACGGAACTTTGAAGACTCAGTAACAGATCTCCAACTATTCGTTACCCATTCGAGGATTCTCTTACGAGCCAACGAGACTGTCGATACTTGGAGTTCCCTGGATCGTAACAAGCAAGTAGCAAGGTATAATGCTCCCGAACTAAAGTGCGGGGAATGAGCATCGAAGGAATCAATTAATTGAACAGGTGATACCAGTATTTGTTTATCACCGCGCATCCATTCAGGCTTTGCGATCAGTAGAGCAAGAGCAAAGCATGCAAATGATCCGATATCCTTGTCAAACAAATGTTGACGAGAAATGTTCCAAAGAGTCAACAGAGGCTTATCAAGATGATCATTTTTGGGAAGGTTAAGTAAACAGGCAGCTGCCCATAGAAATCCATGAGGGCTCATAGATCGAAGATGGATAACAAGACAATTAATAATCTCTACACCCCAAGGTCCAAGGCCTTCATCAGAATTGTGGTTCACTAAGATAAAATAAAAAAGCTGACAGAGAGAGCTAAAACCAGAGTCTTTATACTTCTGCAGAAGTTGCGAGACTTCTTTGAAAGGAGAACGCGATTCAGTGCCCAAATGTGGTCTGAAAAGAGAGCTTCCATCCACTAACCTGGATTTTTTATGGCGGGAGAGCCCATAGTCTTCATACATCTGGCTATCCAGCTCACCAAACTCTGAAGCTTCTTTAGTTGGCACAGCCAGAGACCTAACCAGAAGTAGTTCGCTCAGGGCCAACGTTAAGAGCCAGGGAACCATATTTGCATCACGACTCAATTGAATGTGAGGGGTGATAAACCAGTCCTTAGTGGAGCTATCGTTCGATTGTTTGAAGAGAGTGTGCTTAAGATCAATTTTATAGACACTAGGGTTCTGAATGTAATCCTCAAATAAAGCCTGATAAAGAGAATCAATTGAATCATAAAGAAACTTCTTCTCCACATGGTCCGCGCCGTCTAACGTATTCGTTTCGTTTAGAACAGCCCATTTTATTATACGGGTTGAATTTAAGATCAGAACCGCAAGACCCTGTTTGAACTCTACAGTTTGGATATGTGCCAAAGTGGCTAGCTCCCGAAATGC
This sequence comes from Blastobotrys americanus, assembly GCA_003705795.3. Taxonomy (NCBI): domain Eukaryota; kingdom Fungi; phylum Ascomycota; class Dipodascomycetes; order Dipodascales; family Trichomonascaceae; genus Blastobotrys; species Blastobotrys americanus. The sequence goes on along the minus strand of PPJN03000003.1, from coordinate 426,804 downwards.
ACTGAGAGCAAAGGTCAATGCCACCTTAACATTAACCAAGCTTAACCTGTTTATTATTAACCCCATTGCTGATACAAGATGAACCAGTCCAGCATAATCCCCATGGAATGTGATTAGAAAACTGTGTAGACTCTTGAAAATTAGCTCGAAATGACTAGCAGATGCTCTAGCATTGTTATTCAGCAGCGTATGTAAACAGAGGAGAAGGTCATTTGCTGCAAAAGGAGGGAAGCTTCGTCCCTGGTTAGTGGCATACACTCTGGATGTATCTAATAAGGAAGTTTGGTGGTTGGAGGAATCTTTAGTAACCGCCAAGTGATTAATCCATCCAGATACAAACGAGGCAAATTCGATCCAAACAGATGTAGGCAAATGCTCAATTTGGGCTGTACTACTTGCAATCGTGACACATATCTTGGACATGGAACCGAGCAAAGCGTCGGAGTACCCACTACCAACAACAATTCTTTGAATAACAAACTTTAGAGTCCTTGACTTGAAAAATTCAATTCCACTATCAATAATCCTCTTGATAGCTTCTCCGAATGATTGGATTCTGTCTCTTGCTCCGCCATCAGAGTTAAACCGCTTCCGACTCAGGTGTATGTCCCATTTCAACCCTTCACCAATAGGCAGTAGGAGATCATAGCAAAACTTATCGCTAGCAAGAGCTTGTCTCACGGATTCATTTTGAAGCACTCCATGTAGCTTGATCAATCCACTGCTTCGTTGCTTGACTTTTTCTGAGGTCAAAAGTGCTGGCAGAGTCAGTCAGTGATTCTATTTTATCTTTCTTGCTTGCGCACCGCACCTTAGTATTCCAGCTTTGGTACTTACCTGCTATATCATCTATAGACTGCATCGATTTGAAGCTTTAAAACAGACGAGCCATAACAATTACCCAGTCAAAATATCTTGCTTCGGCTCTCTTTAGGATCTGTTCTACTCAATTGTCGCGTCCTAAGCTCATCGATAAGACGTAGACGTACATTCAGTTACGCCGTGTAGCAAGGCTATCAATGACAGTGAGTGGAGGCTTCAAAATGATAGAGAATAGAATGGATGCCGAACGATTGGTGAAGATTCATGAGACTGGTAGTAGTCTGGAGACAATAATGGCTACATATAAGGTGGTTGCAGTATTTTAATCTTCTTGAAATGCTGATTTATGGAATCTATAGGATGTTAGCATAATTAGTAGATGCATTATTAAGGCCGGTAAGTGTAAGTGCTCTATTTGCGTGTCATCTCGAACAGATGTACGGACTGAGGGAAGAACAAACCGTAATCGTCATGGTCTTTGATCTAAAAAGAGTAATAGTTAGTGGGAATTCGCAGATACATGACAGCAGCCAAAGCAATTCAATATGACATCTACCTTGGTGATCCCAAACACCTTTCCACTTACCTCGTTCACGACAAAATTCTTCTTAATGGCCTTGAAAAATCGACTATCCGCCTAATTGTTAGCAATTGCAATGGGTAGTAGACTATTGTCTTCTACGATCTTTATCAAACTTACCTTTCTTCTTTTTTTGTAACATAGTAGAATAGGAGCACTCTTCTCGGTCAAATCTAATAGTGTTTTCTCTAACAAAGGAAATGCAGACTCAAGATATACACAGTCAGCGGCAAGAATCAGATCAGGCTCATTAGTTACAGTATAGTCGGGTAATTGCTCTCCCCTATCTGTTAGAACGACAATTGTAATATAGCGATGATAGCCGTGATCAAGTGCCACGACACCCAAATTGCTTTGGCCCAGAGCCCAGATTGCGTCGATCTAGTTAACTTACCAGTTGAGTACTCGTGGGAATACCGAGTCCCCTAGATTGTTCAATTTAACATTCTCGCTCATCAGTGGCAACATATTTCTACAGTCAGCTTGGTCTGTTACGCCCCCAATTTGGCATGTACTGACTTACTCTTGATCAGTGATCCATATATTCACTTCCTCTCCTAATGTTCTCTGATTGATTCCGATAGCTAGTCTGTAGATTCAGTTAGTATGCTAACCATGGCCAAGATCATACCTTCAAATTCGATCTTGTTATTTGGTTCGAAATTTACTTCTTGCTTAAATGCCAAAGATTTGCAGGGACCTGACGATCTATGTAGGCCCCTCACTTGTTCCCTCATACCGGTTTAACCAGCTACAAACTTCAGCTAACATACCCTACTAAACCAGTACCACTTCCGAGTTCTAAAATATTTTTCGCTCCATTCAAACCCTTTCGAATGATATAACGAGATAACAATTCACCTGCTGGCCACAACTTGCCACCGCATCCGGCGGCTCCACCATCTTCGGCGATTAGAAGCCCAGGTTTATCTAGTAGGCCATCAAAGTCAAGGGAGCTATTACCAACATTAACGTTTTCGTTTATCGGGATCAAATCTGAATTCATTAGCTCATCCATGATCCTTATTTCCCTTTCGTCTTTTGAGGGATGAAGTTATTTGGTTCTAAAAATTGTTGGTAGAGAGGGAGGAATCTTCCGAGCTGTACTAATACCAGTGCTGATAAATGCACTAATACGGTAAACAATGCAACAAATTAGACAGTAGTTCAAGAATTACAAGTACGACAAATATGAAAAAAGGACGAAATGGGTCTTTTTTTCGAGGTTAACGTAATCTCAGAGATTTCAAAATAATTTTTTTTGTTTTTTTTGTTTTTTTGTTTTTTTGTTTTTTTCGTTTTTTTCGTTTTAGCTTATCAACGCTGGGATTACATTATTGGGGCAGATAGAATTAAATGGGAGTACAGGATCATGGAGCTCAAGACCCTAGAATCGAAATAAACTGTACGAATTGAAACTAGGGAATCAACACTGATTCATTTAAATCTAATTAGCTTCTCAGAACCAGCTCATCATCACCTCATACGTTAAATGACTATTATTCATAATACAATACTGCATGACACTCTTTTATTTGCATGGCAGCCTGTTTAGACAACCACACCGGCGTTAGAAGCAATACGGGGCCACAGATCAGCACACTCCTTAGCGACAGGTCCAGTGACGGCGGATCCCTTCATTTCTCCCTTGGGGTTGACAATAACACCAGCATTGTCCTCGAAGTAGAGGTAGACACCATCCTTTCTTCTCCAGGGCTTGGACTGACGGACGACAATAGCGGGCATGACCTTCTTTCGCAGCTCAGGCTTTCCCTTTCGGACAGTGGCCATCACCATATCTCCAGCACCGGCGGCTGGCAGACGGTTAAGTCTAGCACCGAATCCCTTGACGGAAATGATATTGAGGGATCGAGCGCCAGAGTTATCGGCACAGTTAATCACGGCGCCAACAGGCAGACCGAGCTGGAAGATGTTAGTATAATGTTCAAACCTTTTTTTTTTTTTTCCACTCTAACTTTAGTGTCCTGAGTCAGGGCACCAGATATCATGATATTTTCATTACCTCAACTCACACCAACCACATAGGCAGGTCAAGAAGAAACAAAAATACAACATCATGATCAAGTTAAACAAGCTCTCACAGTATCCTTCTACTTACCGACATGCGGTACTTGTTGCCGGAGGAGGCAGCTTTTTGTGACATTGTTGATGATTACGGTACTGTCAATGACAACGCTGAAGCACTTGAACTTTGTCCAATTTCCGGTGGTCTTGAAGTGAAAAATCGACTCAGTTTCCCAATAAGGAAGTGTGACTGTCTAGGGCTTATATGCGGCTGTTGACCTCAGACTAAGTTCCAGCAAAAAAAATCGTGAAATAGCCGTGTAAACCCTCATCTGCCAGCCAGTCGGAAAGTCGGTAGTACCGGAGTACAGCCGTATCACTCTGGTCGATTGAGAGAGGTTAAGATAGCTATAGCAGCGGATGGTGTTGTTGGTAGTGTGCTGTTGGTATTGGGTCGAACGATAGTTACTAGCGAATGTCTGTTGACAGAAATTAATTGAGCTTAATTATGAAGATACAGGCATGCCTTCATCCCATAAGGAGATTCCATTATACGTGAAATTCATAACTAGGATGTATAAAGCGTGAAAACTTTAGCAATAGTATGAGCAGCTAATCATTTTGCTCGATTCAGTACTACAATCAGTGACGGACTCTTCCTACCGAATAAAAATGCATATCAATTGATCTAAATCCCTTAAAGTCAGTCGTTCCATACATCTGTCAGGATGATTAAATAACTGGGTCATGCAAATTTAAATCGCATGATTGACCCAAACATCAGTTTAAACAATCTAATGGTGCTTGTTACCGGAACTGGTGAAATATTCATAAACGTTGAAAAGGATGAAAGCTCCCGCGCCAAGGCCTAATCCTGGAAGTGATCCTTTGAATCGGTTTGCTCTAGTGAACGGACCCAGATATCTCCAGGCCTCCCTGTTTGTTAATATAATTCTACGCAACATCATTTAGGATATCTTCCTTTCTCTCTCCCTCTCTAGCTAAAACATACTTTCGTGCCCATGGATCATTAGTTGGACCAGCCATTATGTTCGGTGTGTACAACAGAGGAATGAATGATACTTCTTACCAGTTAATGAACCAAATCCTAATGTTCAGTTAGTTTTAGAAACTTGAATTCGCGAGAGTTATGATTGGCCGGCCCGACAACGCGCGGCTGTGCGAGCGGTGAACGAGTGAAGTAAATCAAGAGAGTAAGAGATTATGAAGAAAGTTGCTTAAATTAGTTGAGTAGATTAGCTAGCTCCAGATATCAATTGAATACTGTGGTCTTTAATGTTTTGCGGTGGCCCTCGCTGTTATTCGCTGGGTTTTTTTTTTGGTTTTTGCTCAAGTACATGAGTAATGTTATTTTCACCTGACTATGGTCATGTGAGAATCAAGCAAACATCGCAATATGAATGATGCATAAGATAAGATCCAAATGAGATGTCAATTGTCATTCAAAGGACTACTAGTAGTTATCCCTATGATTTCGACATTCGTACCTCAAGATTTTAGTTCCAGACTGATTGAGGCCTAAACAGAGTGATCATCAGAATCAAATAATTCTGAAGGGTTGCGTCCGTTGGTATATTCCGCATTCGCTCCGTAAGGAACATTACAGTTAGCAGACCACAGAGATGGGAAATATCGCCGCTGAGAGTTAGTTGCATAGTAAAAAGATGACCCCCTTCAAGTTGGTTCAAGCTTATTTAGCTTCAGGCGCTCAATGTACTTACATATACAGTCCAACCCAATAACACTCCGATAACAGTACCAAACATTATATCAAAATAATGGTGCCTATAATCCTCCTAATAATGTCAGACAAACCTTATCATGATTGTAATCTTTGACCTCCCGATACCAATTGGCTGCGGAATACTTACGGTACGACTGATAGCAATATATGCTGCTAGCAATAATGGCCTAAGTGTTAGTAACGCTGGATTTGATTACGGATAACATTCCAAACAACCTCCAGACTACTTACAGAAACGATAGCACTGGCCGAAAAAGACCTGCACCAGGCTTTAGCGCGAATGTCTGACCACTAAGCCAGAGCGAGAAAAAAGTCAAACATGTGAAACTGGTGGATGAATGCCCAGATGGCGTGCTCTTGAACCCCTCGTCCAAAGAACTCTTATTGAGAGTTGTACACACTTCTATGGTCACATATCGATCAGTAGGAGTTCCTTCGGCTGGAACACAACGAGAAAGCATGTCTGGCCTAGGACGGCCAAGCCAAATTTTTAGAATATCAACCAATACTCCGTTAAGCATAAAAGCAGCCAAAAAAGATACTAAAGAGGTTTGAATAAGGGCCATTCGGTTCTTACGTCGAAACATACCCAAAGGAATCACCGCTACTGCTATTAATGGCAGCACAAATGCAAGCACTATACATAGCGCATTAGACACATGCTCGCGCTTAGCCTTCTTATGCTGGATAGAAACGTCATCTAATCTAAATTCACGATGAAACGGTTCAGTTTGTTCTAGGAGCACAAAACTTATACCCGCAACTAGAATAAGCGCCCAATCAGCAGCCCGTTCCTGGAGCATATCAATCTTGATTCCAGGCATCATTCATCAACAAAAGATTCAGGCTTTTACCTAACACCACAGTTGATATTGATCAGTTGAATCACGACCAGGATGGCTGCACCCCCAGTCGCGAAGAACGCGGTGGCACTGACTTGCACCGCCGCGCGGTTATCAACATTAGCTGGATCCGATAGCGAACGAAGGACAACACTAACACAACAAGATGAATGAGGATGAAGGTAGGGAATGAACTTGGAGGTGAGGGACTTGACATATTCAACAAAATGACTAACCATTAGAGAATACCATTTCAATCCTCATCACCACTGATAATCATGTGGGTTATAATGAAACAGATCCCATTAGAGGATCCGATGCTGCTAATACGTTTGATGAGATTATGACCATTGCCAAAGATCGAGGAGTAAGCAATTCGGAAGTTGAGATGATAAGACAATCAGAAAGTAAAGATACTAATATTAATTAGGTGGATATGGTTCTGCAAGCTGGCGATCTGTTCCACATCAATAGACCATCTAGAGAGTCACTTTATAAGGTTATCAAGGCATTACGTCTGAACTGCCTGGGGGATAAGCCATGTGAATTAGAAGTGCTAAATCATGGAGTTCTAGGACTAGATCCATCGTAAGTGAAGCAAAAAAGAATTTAGGAACAGTCGAGGAATACAATTTCGGAGTTCCGACCAAATTGGCTGTTGAATCAACTGTTATAGATCTTTTTTTTTTTTTTTTTTTTTTTTTTGAGCTGTTGACTAACGACAACCCTAGTTTGGATCATGTCAATTACGAAGATCCAGATATCAATATTGCTGTTCCAGTATTTGGTATCAGTGGAAATCATGATGATGCAGGTGGCGCATCTATGCTGTCCCCAATGGATGTATTATCTGCTACAGGACTGATAAACCACTTTGGTCGGGTCGTGGAAAATGATAACATCACGGTCACTCCAATCCTTCTTCGAAAAGGCTCCACAAAATTGGCACTATACGGGATTGCAAGTGTACGAGATGAGCGCCTGTTCCGAACATTTAGAGCCGGTAATGTAAAGTTTTTGCGCCCTAATGATACTGCTGACGACTGGTTTAATCTAATTGCGGTTCATCAAAATCATGCTGCTCATACTTCAACCTCGTACCTACCTGAGGAGTTTCTTCCAGAGTTCTTAGATTTGGTGGTGTGGGGTCATGAGCATGAGTGTCTTATTGATCCTTCAACTAACCCCGAACAAGGATTCAAGGTAATTCAACCCGGAAGCTCAGTCGCAACAAGCTTGAGCGAAGGTGAGGCAGCACGAAAACATATATGCATTGTGTCAGTAACAGGCAAACGCTTTTCAATTGAAAAGATCGCACTTAAGACTGTACGCCCATTCAAGATGAATACGGTAGTGCTTGTAGATTCTTTCATTCAACCAGGTGCTGACACTAAAAAGGAGGTGACTAAGTGGTTGGTAGAGCAAGTTCAGTTTTTGATTGATGCAGCCAAACAAGAATGGACAGAGCTTCACCCTGATGCTGACGAAAATGAGATCCCTCTTCCACTGGTCAGATTAAGGGTTGACTATAGTGGAGGGTATGAGGTTGAAAATCCTACTAGGTTCTCCAATCGGTTTGTGGGACAGGTTGCTAATGTGGACGATGTGATTCAGTATTATAGAAGAAAGTCAGCTTCTACTAAGAAAGCGAGTATTCGCGCTACAAATGGGGATCTGACCAATCCAGATGCCGCTGACGAAAATGATCAATCAGCCGAATCCCTTACTTTGGACAATCTTCGAGTTCAGCAATTAGTCGAAGAATATTTGAAGGATCATCAGCTAGACATGTTACGAGCGCCGGGACTGGGAGAAGCTATTAGTGATTTTGTCGACAAAGACGACAAATCAGCAGTGAAAGCGTAGGTATTACGGAAATTGAGGATGTATTTTGCGGTTAAAAAGTTGTTAAAACGGGATCACGGGAAGATATCTAACTGTTTAGATTTGTAGACGCTTCTTTGGAGGCTCAGACAAAATCCTTGCTCGGATTAAATTTGGAAGATGGCGAGAAACTATTACAAGAGGTGAGCATTGCGAGCATATAACGGGAAAATTACCTGACTTGATGTGGGGATTCATTTAGCTAACAGTGGAAGGTTCAGAACACAGTAGCATCTTCAAAAAAACAGACAAAAGTTAGGGCGAACTCTGCTAAGGGAGAAGCGAGCTCTACTAAACGAGCCCCCAGTAGAAGAGTCAGGGCCAATGTCAAGGCACAGAAACAGGCAAAATCGGATTCAATTGTATTATCAGAGGACGACGAAGATGTTGACCAAGAGATGCAGGAGTCGGGGCAACGAATTGTGGTAAGTGATTCGGATGAGGAGATCAGCGACTCTCTAGAATCATTGTCTGAAGATGATTCGGTGTCCCCTCCTCCTACAAAATCAGCCCGTGGAAGAGGAGGCACTGCTAGGAGTAGAGTATCTTCTGCTAAGCGAGGTCGAGGGAGAGGTCGAGGTGGGTCATCTACATCTGTAACTACCAGATCTGCCAAAAGTAAAGATCCAACTGATAGTACTGGTACTCGTGTATCTACTAGAAGTACCAGTGGCTCTACTGCGTTTAAAAGTACTCCGAATACTGATCCTGAGAATAGTCAGGCCCCAATTACGATTGAGGATCTTTATGGATCTAGTGGTTCGGATGACCCGTTTCAGTAGATCCTGGAATTCAAATCTACAAATCAGCAATTGCCCAACTAGATTCTTGATGAATTGAGGCCAAACACTTTATTCCTGAATCCGATTTCGCCCATCTTCCTCCAATTCTAAATCAATGATCTGTTCTTCCGCGAGAAGTCTTCCTCAGACAACCTTAGTACGGCAACAAAATAACTGACACAACATATGTAATAACCCCCACCAATCATCATGGGATCGCCCATTGTTAGACAGCACGATAAGATCTGAAGTACCAGAAAAGCTAGATAGAATTGGTCATCAGTACTCAGAAAACAGCTCAAACCGTTACCCTCTTTCAAGACAAGTACGGTTAAAAGAACAGTTTCGCGCCTAATACCAAACCATAGCGTTAAAGCTGAGACTAGGAGGCTCAATTTCTGTGCTCCTGCCTACCCTCCTCCTCCCCCTTTCATGGGGCCCCTGAAAAAGTGGGGAGGTAATCCGGTAGGTCACCATTCTTCAGGGGAGTGCCAGCCACATATTAAACCCATCACACAAGGGAAAGATTTAGTACGACAGTGGAGCGGAGCCATCTACAGACAGCTTTGAGAAGTAGGATGAGGCCTGGTGCTGTCCTATTAAATGCACTGAGACAAGTGACTTTTTACACCAAACCACAATGTGGATTGTGTACAACTGCCAAATCTAATCTTGCTACTGCGTGGGACAGGACCGAAGAACGGCTCAAGTTCGACTATGAAGAGGTGGACATTTCAAAGTCAGAGCACAAGAAGTTCTGGGATCTCTATGTAAGTTAGGTCAAAGACAATTGAGATGGAGACAAGCAAAATACAACACTGGAGTTAATTAAATAGGCGCAATGCTAATATACATATCTAGGCGTTTGATGTGCCGGTAGTTCAAGTGCATAATAAGGTCACCAAGGCTACCTATACATTGATGCACCACGTGGAGGTGGATCAAGTGCTTGAGTTATTAGACAAATAGAAAGTAGAAGGTAGAAAGATAAATTAAAATAACAAGAGTGATATGTGGCGATTGTAGGTGTAGTTTTCCAGAAATTACAAAGATCGGCCATTGTGACGGGAGATAACCAGGAAAAATAGATAGTAATTGTTAGTTTGGCTAGTCACACTTGGATTCTTTGTCCACGCATAAACTTCCATCGCCAGTTTGTGTCCATTTGATTGTGCCATGTGTCAGGCAGAAAGTTCCGGCGACTCTCGTTTCGGCTTTATAGCCATTATTTGTTGATGATGCTTGTTGCGAGCATGCTGCATCATATTATCTTTTCTAGAAAACACTCGGAAACAAATCGAGCACTGGAAATCCTTTTGATTATAATGAGTAGTCTCGATATGCCTGAACAGGTGTTCTCGTCTAGAGAAGGCTCGTCCACATGATTCACACTCGTAGGGTTTCTTCTTGGATGGGGAGCCGGCAGAGGCAGTATCTACAGCAGTATCTACAGACGATGGGGTGCCTGGCACAATTGGCTGACACTCAGGAGTCTTTCTATCGTCTTGTAGTGCCTTTCTCTTTCGGTTAGCAGCGGCTCCAACAGGCACCTGAGAAGAAGGAGTGGACGCTGAGTTGGAGCGAGAATGAGTACTATAATTGCCAGGGGATGAACCAGTGGTGGTCACTGACAAGGCCGAAAAGGCTGATGTATATGAAGTGGACGAGGAAGAAGAGATTATGGACGCCCTCGAGTCTCGATCGATTTGACGTGATGGTGGTGACGGGGGAAGGTAACCAACAGAGCCAGTGATTTGGCCGGCTGGCATTAGTGGGTAAGATTTACTTCGAGAATGGGTCATAACTTTGGCGGTTTCAGTGGTCGGCATCCTATTCCACCAACCGTCAGATTCAGATTCTGACGATTTATCTTGGCCTAGGCTTAATAAGCCCATCACTGCTTCATATTCTGCCATTCTAACTCATCTAGATCCTACTGACAGGCTAGCAAGTTGAATCAATAACACCAATGGACCATCAACAATGAAATCCAACGAATTCAAGCACCAGCGAGTTTTCGCTACTGACAACAAGGGAACGTTTTTGACTCTTTTAAATACCCACAAACTGATTTAACCTTAGGTTCTAAACCTCCAGGGTTCAACAATCAACTAATGATCCAAATTGCAAATTAATCCCGGAACTAATTCTCGAACTGATACTGTCTAGCGAATGGAATAGCTAATACAACAATAATCTTGATAACTTTGTGAACAGGATTAGAAGTGTTAAACAACTATACAGCCACCCTCCAGTCGTCAAGATCCCTTCACCCGATCCGAATTCAGACAAAGGTAAGGCTATCCTACACAATCACCAAAATAACCTTCGTCAGGGGGTGTCGGTACTGCTCTTGACAGTCGTCCTGGCTGCGATCTGACCGACCCTGGTTAAGGATTACCAGTTCTGGGTCAAAACTTGGTTGATTCTGCCTTTGGACTATGCAGTGTTTCCTTTTTATCTTGCAGTGTTTCCTAGTTAGGAACTTAACAAAAAAGAGATCCTTATGGACTAGCCACCCGAACAAGGGCGAGACAAGGGGTCGGAAAAATCCCCTGGGCAAACAAGCCACAATGGAGATAACAAGACACTAGACGCCAACAGTGAATGTTGAGATTGGGATATTAACACAAGTAGTACAATGCCAGATTGACTGCCACACACAAAACAGCAAATGGATGAGCGAATTGTTCTTCATGAGCTCGTCCAACCGGGTCTTTTACTACAGATAGTGGTTGCATGAGCCGCATCTTACATGTATCAGGATACGATGCAGTGTGGGTAACAGGAATGAGTACTACCACGATCAAAGGCCAGAGATGAGACGAAAGTATAGACCGGATCAGGACTGAAAGGAAAATAGAGTGTGGATAAAATAAACCCAATTGAATAAGTCCTGAACCCTGGGACACTGATATTCGGGCAACAGAAATCGCTTCTTCCCGTTAAACGGTTCTAAGACAATACCGGTGAACGGCCCCGGTCTTCCCCTGAAAATATGAGACAGGGTCCGAGAAGGCAGTTGAAGTAGAGTAGTATGAAAGATGAACGACAAGCTTCGACAAGCTTCGACAAGCATGAATCTGACTATCAAGCAAAACGCAGACTCACTCGTAACTACTCAGCATTGAAGTATCGAATCGGTTGCATGATCAGAGTGGATCCATCGATTTAAGGGCATTGCATGGATAGAGATTGCATCGATTCAGGGCCACTGCATGGATAGAGAACATTCCATGTCAATTCTCGCCGTCTGGAACTTATTGCACACATATTTACAGCAAAAGCTCGATTATTGCGCTCAATTAGTTCAAGCAACTTCAGTTTTACCTCATAGAGTAGTTACAGGCCGGCGATAATATAGTATCGTAAACTTTGAGCATAAATCAATTAGACTCTATCGACCGAATCAATGGACCAGCTTTATAATTGATACTAATCTGCTCATAATTATAGGTCTCAAGCCTAGTATACACTCTCTATCTTGTAATCACTATCCTGTAATCACTATCCCGTATACATTTACCCAGTCGTATCCTCCCTGCCCAGCATCTCTTCTCGACCAGCCGCACACTAACCCTCCCAGAAGAATCTGGCCTTATCGTGAAGATATATATACACATTGATCACAAATCAAGACAACAAGAACTTAGACTTGCTATTCTACCTTCAGCAGCGACTTATCCCTCAAGTTTGGCTTCATAGATCCGCAAATGGCCATCTAGAGTGCTGGATATACCATCTTACCAGTGGTACAATGACCCCAGAAGAACAGTTGAAGGAGATACAACAGAATGAAGTGGAAGCGATTAGAGCAATATATATGGACTCATATGAGGACGTGACAGTGAAATCAGCTTGGAACAAACACCCTCCCCCGTCATTCACAGTGAAACTAACTGCATCTGGAGAATCTGATGATGCAGTGTCTGTGGGGATCAAAGTCGTCATGACTTCGACTTACCCCAAGACCATACCCCTTATATCAATCGAGAGCCATGCTAATTTGACGGCTCGTCAGATTGATGCAGTTCAAAAGACAATTGATACAACCGCTCGTCAATTGGTGGGCCAAGAAATGATCTTTGAAATAACCTCCGCTATTCAAGACCTTCTAGAGAACTATGAGCGTATGGATGAGGAAGCGTCGAGTTTAGAGCAGGAGCGTCTCAACAGGATCAAGGCCGAGGAAGAGAAGCGGAAACATCAAGAGCAAGAACGTAAACAAAAAGAGGAAGCCGATCAGAAGGAAGAGGAATTAGCATTGAAGCATATGGTTCAAGAGGAACTACGTCGTCGCCAGAATAATAATGACCGGTACAATCAGTCTACTCAACAATCGCAAGCATCTACTTCGCAGTCATTTGATCAGCCTTCTGATCTGATTAGTGGAGATAGAACTAGTACAGCAGACGATCTAATTAATGATGATCAGGAATGGCCTAGTAACTATGGGGGAGAATCTGTGTCCTTTGACCGTGTTATTACCGCTCGTCGCCCTAATGGAAATCAAATCAAATTCAAGCGCGTCGTTGGTTTTATCCCTACTCAGGGTACGTTTTTAGGCGAAAATTTCATAGTCAAGCCTTTTCTGCCTCCAGATCAGCAGAACAGTGATGAAGAGTTGCTGTTTTTGTTAACCCGAGTGGATTTGACAGAGAGTTACTGGACTGGTATAGAAGGACGACCTCAATTGCACTCCTTAGAAATGGAGCTCGAGCGCCTTACCTTGCTTAAGCACTCGAATATCTCCCCGCTATACAGCTTCAAAATATCAAGGGATCAACAGTCAGGGTCGTGGTCGATTTACCTTCTAACCGAATACTTCCCCATGGGCACTCTATCCGATCTACTCGATGCAATTGATACAGTGAGCCTCAAAGTAGCTCGATCATGGTCAATCCAGATCTTAGAGGGACTCGAAGTTATACACAAGGCAGGGTTCTTGCATAAAGCTGTGTCGCTGGACACGGTTATGCTCTGTCGGTCTAAGGATATTGGCGAAACTCTAGTTAAACTCACCAGTGTTTCCTATGGGCATTTACTGGTGGAGATGAATAAATCTCACAAATTTTGCAAACAAATGGCTAAAATTTCTTATCCTGAGGACAGCTGGCCACCACCAGAATTCCAACGCTCAGGTCCCACTCCAACGCGGAAGTCAGATATATGGCAATTTGGTACTCTTCTGATTAAGATGTTGGCAGGAAAGAGCGTGGTAAATGAGTTTAATGAGCCTTCAGACTATATTGACTCCTCAGTAATTCCAGAATCACTAGTGGACTTCTTACAAAGAATTTTCAAGGAATCCCCAAAGAAGCGCTCGTCAGCATTCGAGTTGCTCCCTAGTCATTTCCTTCGTTCAGAGGAGAATAACAAGGTCGTGGCAACTGGACCAGGAATTGAAGTGTATAAACCCTCTAAACGTCGTACTTCATCCATGGTGGCTGCTAGAAAGCCCAAGGTCTTACCGAGTGATTCTGAATCTCGTCAGAATACGGATTCAGGGGTACAAGCCGGGTTTTTTGGAGTTCAGTCTGCGGGTAGCGGTAGTGGCACTTACTCTCGCTATATGAATGACTTTGACGAGGGTGTAATACTGGGACGAGGTGCATTTGGGGAAGTAGTTAAGGCAAGAAACAAACTCGATGGTAGACCCTATGCAATTAAGAAGATTCAAGCCACTCATGCGAAACTGACTTCAATTCTTCAAGAAGTATGGCTGCTATCGAGATTAAATCACCAATATGTTGTTCGCTACTTTGGTGCTTGGCTGGAAGATGACTATTCTATAACAGGAGGAGGGGATTCGTCGACCATTGAAGATGATACTTCAACTAGCGAAATTCACAGCAGGGATGATCGACCTGAACTCGGTGCCACTTCTTTTTCAATGGACTTTATTTCAAATTCAATGAGTGGTTTTCCAGAGATTCAATTTGGTTCAAGCTCGGATGAAGAAGCAAACTCTAGTGACGAGGAAGCTGAGGAAGCCGATGAAGACAGCGATGGGGACAGTGATAGCAGCACAGATGAAGATGAGACCACCGATAGTGAACCAATTAGGAGACGTGCTCCAAACGAAAAAACTTCTCTAACTGGAACTCAGCAGCTTCGCAGTACGCTATTTATTCAAATGGAGTATTGTGAAAAGCATACTCTGGCTGATCTGATCCGCGATGGACTTTATTCCCAGCCTGATGAGTACTGGCGTCTTTTTCGTCAGTTACTGGAGGCCCTTAAGCATATCCATAGTCAAGGAGTGATTCATAGAGACCTCAAGCCCATGAACGTTTTCGTTGATCAATCTAAGAATGTCAAGGTTGGAGATTTTGGGTTGGCAAAGAGCATTGTGCAGCAGATTCCCGATTCTCAGTCGCATCACCATGGGGGCTCTCTAGACGCAGTTGATGACTTGACAACTGAGGTAGGCACTACACTTTACGTCGCGGCAGAAGTATTAAACAAAAACAATACGCGTCCTTATGATTCTAAAGTGGATATGTATTCACTAGGGGTCATATTCTTTGAGATGATATACCCAATGCATACTGGGATGGAAAGAGTGCAAACTTTGAGGAATTTGAGATTGCCTAACATAAAAGTGCCAGCAGCGTTTGTGGCGAGTAAGTTCGACGTTGAAAGAGAAATCGTAACACAACTGCTAGATCACGATCCAGCTATTCGACCATCTGCTTCTGAGTTGTTACAAAATTCCAAGATTCCAATGCCTCAGCAAGATGAAACGGTCAAGAGCGCATTGAGAGGGTTAGTGGATCCGAATTCTCCCTGGCGTTATCAGGTTTGCGATGCCCTCTTCTCACGTCCTCTATCCTCTGTACAAGCGTTTCTGTATGACAGAGATGTTGGAAGTGGAGATAGGTATCGAAGGTCCCGTCGTGCAGTGGAGGTTCAAGATTGTTTGACGCGAACTCAGGTGATTGAAATGATTGTAAATGTATTTGAGAAGCATGGTGCTGTGGAGAATAGCGATCGCCCGATTCTGTTCCCACGATCGACTGTTTATGATACGAACAACATTGCTGAGTTCATGGATCCTGTAGGAAACATTCTTCAACTTCCTTACGATCTCACTCTACCGTTTGCAAGGAGGCTAGCAGCTGCTCCATTAAGCTTCGAGAAGTGCTATACGATAAGCCAGGTTTATCGGTCTGATGACAAGGATAGAGGAGTTCATCCCATTACGTTTGGAGAAATCGATTTTGACATCGTAACTGCTGAGAAAAGCGATCTGGCTTACCATGAGGCCGAGTGTATCAAGGTTCTAGATGAGGTTATGAGTGATTTGCCTTCTTTTCGTTCAAGTAACCTCTGCATCTATTTAAATCATCACGATATACTTCATGCAGTTCTTGAACACTGTCGATTTTCTGGGGCTCAGAAAGCGTCAGCATTGAAACTGCTAGGTACAACTGGTCAGGGCCCTGCTCTGAATTCTGTAAAGGATTCACTACTTTCTAACTTCAGTCTCTCAGTTACTTCTCTTAATGATTTAGAACAATTTGGATTTCGAGAAGACATTTCTAAGGCTGAATCGAGACTACTGAAAATGATGGAGGGTACTGAGATTTCGAAATCGTTCAAGGATGGGCTTACAAACATCAAACTTGTAGTTGGATTGCTAAAGAAGCTGAAGATCAGTCGACGAGTCTATCTTGCACCACTAAGCAACTACAACGAAGGCTTTTATCGATCTGGGTTGATGTTCCAAGTCATTTTAGAGGAGAAACAGAAGGCGACGCTAGCTGCTGGGGGACGATATGATAGCCTGATTTCGAACTTCCGCCACCCTTCTCTAGATCAGGGTCCTGTTGTTACTGGAGTAGGGTTTAGTCTTGCGATGGATCGATTAGTTGACTCAATGATCAGCTTTCGTGAGTTTTCTTTAAAGAAGCTGGTCAAGAGAAGCTCTCGAGGCAACGATAGTCGTAAGGATGAACTGATGCTATTGCAAAGACCTCGATGTGATGTACTTGTTACCAGCTTCAATACATCCAACATCAAAGGCATATGCTTGGATATTTTGAATGATTTATGGGCCAGTGGAATCAAGGCAGATCTGGTACGCCAATGCTATTCGACCGAGGTGTTGGTGGACATGGCTGAGGCGGATGGAATAAACTGGGTAATAGTGGTCAAGCAATTGCAGAGCTACCAGTCTACAAGCAATTACAAGCCTTTACGGGTGAAGAATTTGAGCCAGAAGATAGATATAGATCTGTCATTAGAGGAGCTTATTCCTCATTTATTTATGGATATTGGAGAGAGAGACCGCCTTGTTGCGGCAACCAAGCATGCTTCTGGCCAGGGATCTAGTTCAAGCACCGGACAGTTCCGTGCAGCTGCTGGGACGAGTGGTGGTCCCGGACCAGGGCTGCTATCTGGGGGAGCAGGAAGTGGATCAGGCCGACACTCTTATCATCAGTCACCAGCCCTTGGAGCAATAGGTGGTATGAACACTGATGGTGATGAGGCCGCTGCAATTACTCCGGATGTAGGCTCTAAGGTCAATGTCCTTACAGAGTCACGCAAGCTCAAAGGGGGGAAGAAGAACAGATGGCAATTGGTGGATCGTTGTAAGGATGCACTTCAGCACTATATGACAGATCTTTCACAGGCTCCCATCTACTCACTTGATGTTAAGGATGAAGTAATTGACGCCATTCTGACATCATCTGTAGCTCAACCTGATGAATGGAAGCGGAAAGTGGTAGGCACTTCGCCCACCCAAAAGGGGTATTTGATGGAGGTTCAAGCTGCATTATCGAAAGAGCTTTCCCGAGGGACGAAATCCGTTGTGTTGTATTCGGCTAAGACTGATCAGGTTCGAGTGTATGATATCCACAACAAATGATGCCAAGATGTAACAAGTGATGGACTTTTATAAACCTAAATGACTGAATATTCAAAGCATTGGGGTCCCCCTACTCTGGAGCATCACTGAATTGATTCTTATTTGCGGATACACTGACCTACGGATTGCTAATTATGTACATACTCAATTGATAGGAAAAGCATGGTAACAGCATACATACTCAATTGATAGGAAAAGCATGGTAACAGCATACTCATTGTAATATAAAGTAATTAGTAAGTGAGAAAACAATCTCACGGAAAAGACACTGCTTGAATCTTT
The DNA here is from genome assembly GCA_003705795.3 of Blastobotrys americanus. Lineage (NCBI taxonomy): Eukaryota > Fungi > Ascomycota > Dipodascomycetes > Dipodascales > Trichomonascaceae > Blastobotrys > Blastobotrys americanus. The sequence continues at coordinate 408,947 of PPJN03000003.1, read as the reverse complement.
GTACTCTCGTTTTTCAATCTCTCAACTCTTCACATCTCCTCTTCCATCTCACGACTGTGCCCCACTTGCCCTAACCCACCGGAATCGCGCGTCGGGACGGAGACCCGACTGGCTGTGCCCCCTTTCTCGTTTGCTGTGGCTGTAACCCCAGGAAGACGGGGTAAAGAGTGTTACTGAGAAAGCGAATAACAGAGGATTGAAACGTCGATAGCAGGTTACCAACTAAGGTGATAGATTGCGTAAGCGCTGAGAAGTGTTCAATAGACACCGAGTTAGCAAGAAGCAGTTTGAGCTGTTACACGGCAGGGTTCTAATACAAGGGGAGCTACTTGCTAGAGTTTCTTGTGTTGGAGCTAGCGTTGGGACAGCTGGCGTGAACTGAATAGTTGGTCTATCAGCTTGGCTTTTGGTTTTCAGAGCGACTAAGAATTAAAGGGTGTTGAAGGTAAGAGAACTCGACCGAGTATTTAGTATCGTGTCTGTTTCGTTGCTGATTTGGCATGACTACGGTACCAAAGCCGCCATTTTTGGTGAAGGCACTTTACAACTACGAATCGGACCACCCAGATGATTTGCCTTTCACCGAAGGTCAACGTATCCAGGTAGACACAATTGAGGATGATGACTGGTACACAGGACATTTGCTAGAGGGAGATTCGTCCAGGAAGGGCATGTTTCCTCGCGGGTTTGTGGAGGTTGCAGAGCAGCCGAAACAGACGAGACGACCGCCCCCGATACCCACAGCAGCAGTGACCAATACGACTACAACTCAATCACCAACCTCTACTACTGCTGAGCACTTGGATGACCAAACTAATTCATCCGCAGACAAACAGAAAGCTGAACCCTCTAGTCCTAACATTGTTAGTGCAGAGCCAGAGTCCAGTACAGCCGAGATTGCCGAATCAACGCCATTAGCAGCTCCTGGTTCTGCTTCGGCAGCAGAGATTGGGTCTAAGGAACCAAGCGAGGATAGTCCCACCGAAGACCATATTAATGCAGAAGATTTGCAATCCAAGGCCGCTGCTCTGTCTCTGGATTCACCAGCTCATGAGACTGTTGAACAAGATCCTACTCCTGAGGACGCACTAGTTTCCGAAGATGCAGAGACATCTCCATCTTCTCACCCTTCTCAGACTCATACAACTAAGAGATCTTCTTTCAAAGACAGAATTGCTGCATTCAATGTCCAGGAGACTCCTCCTGTACCATTGTTCCAACAACCGAAGCAACGGTCGTTTGTAAACAAACCATATGTGGCTCCTCCACCTACTGGAAACTATGTTCCGCCTCTGCCAAAGACATCTACACAACCGTCAGGTGTCCACAAGCAGCCACCACCTACCCCTTCAGCTAAACCGGAACACCTGGTTTCCACTACATCTCCATCTTCTGCGCCCGATCCTCATCACGGTACTCAAGCAACCGACGATGGAGATGATCAGTCTAGAGACCTGCATGAGCAGGAACCTGAAGAGTCGGCGGTGCCTAAGATGAGCTTGAAGGAGCGTATTAAGATGCTCCAACAGCAACAAGAGGAAGAGCGCGCCCGCGCTGAAGCTGCGATTGAAAAGAAAAAAGTCAAGACGAAGGCTAGGAAGGAAGCATCGAAAGATTCAGTTGCACCGCATCCACCAGCACATGCATCCCCTGAGCATGGTGAGGAGGATGAAGCTACCTCAGCGGCAATTCAAGGTGAAGGTGCCGAAAACCCTCCATTGGAGAGAAATGTCTCGATAGATTCTCAGCGATCGGAAGACCTTTCGCCTGTTGTAACTGGGAGCTCTGAATATAGTCCAGAGCGTAGACGCTCTCATAGTAAGAGTTCTTCACTGGATTTATCAAGACAACCTCCGGTGCCCTCGGTTCAGCATTCCAAGGACATTGCTCCCTCTTTGCCCATTCCTGGAATGGCTCCTACGAACGCTCAACTGCCTCAGCCAATTGCTGAAGAGCAGGGCCAAGTTAACTACGGCCATCAATCTACCAGTGGGGAAGGAGTTGAAAACGTAAATTATGACCACGAGGGGGATGAGAATGAGGAAGGAGGTAAAGTAGAAGATAAAGAAGAGGACGAGGGGGATGAGGATGAAGAGGACGAGGACGAGGACGAGGATGAGGATGATGAAGACGATGAGGAAGAAGCAAAGCGGATCGCTCTACGCGAAAGGATGGCGAAGATCTCCGGCGGTATGGGAATGCACTTGGGCATGATTCTACCTGGTGCTGGTGCTCCTTCGGCAGGCTCCACTAAGAAAAAGCCCAAGAAAGCCCCAGAAGCAGATAGCCATCCGAAGGACGAAGGAGAGTCGCAGCCGCAACAACAGCCAGTTGCTGTAATGCCATTTGCCGATCCCAATGCTTTCAAGGCCTTGTCACAGAGACGCCAAGAACGAGAGCAAGAAGAGAAGGAAGGAGAAATAGCAAGCGATGGAGAATTTGAGGAAAATGATACCACAGCTGGAAGTATTGCTACAATAGAAACTTCCTCCCCAAAGTCGATAGTAGGCTCTACTGAATCTTCGAACAGTCCGTCTCGTGCTCCACCTCCACCTATCCCAAGTGCACATGCCAGGAAGTCTTCGGATCTGTCGTCCTCTTCACAAGGACGTCCTTCCATTGATGGCACTCTTGCTGCTCCTTCGGCACCTCCAGTGCCACAAGGACGCCCTTCAGTTGAAACCACCCGTGCTGTGCCACCACCCCCTCCAGGTCGTCCTTCGGCTGAGAGCACGCGTGTTGCACCACCAGCACCTCCATCGGCTCCATTACCACCAAGCAGAAAGGAACGGGAATCTTTTGACTCTACTACTAGTAGGGATAGCCTTGGGGATTACCCAAGGACTTTAGATCCAGGGCCATTGGCTAACAGCGAATTGACGCCAGCGTCACCGGTTGATGAAATAATTGAGGGTAAGTAGATGATGGGTGGGTATGGTACATTTGCAGAGCTAACAGAGTTTTAGATGAACTGGGTGACGATGAACGGACGGAGGAGTCGGATGACACTAACAGGTACTCCATTTCTAGCATTCCGGCATCAGCAAGAATTGACAAACGAGGTGCCTATATGAGTGGCAGTGGTTCAATACCACCAATTCCTTCTCATATTTCCTCTTCCAATAATGGCATACCAACGTCTCATTCTCCGGAAGTGAAGCGGTCTAGTACCTTTGACGGATCCCCTTCCTCTCCCAATGCATCACAAGGTCTAACACGACGATCCACGTTTGAACCTAGATCTCCGATTCAAGCGCCTCCACCGCCACCCTCACACCCACCTATTCCTCATGGTTATCATCACCATGCTGATACCCATAACGAGGCCGATGAAGAATCTACTGGGGGTTATGATGCAGACGAAGATACTGATCTAAACACTGCAGCCTCTAATGACGAGGGACCGGAAACCCCTACGACAAAGTATCCAGTACCATCAGGAGCAATTTCACAATTCTCTCCGCCTCCAGTTTCTGGCCCACCCCCATTGCCTTCAAAACGTGACGAGGATTCTGACGATATTGGTGAAGTATCAGATACGACTGAGGATGAATACACAGCCATTAGTCAGCCATCCTCGTCTCCTAAATCTCGAGGTGTATCGAATGCTCCTGTTGCCCCTCGAGACGCACCACCTCCACCTCCACCACCGCAAGCTCAGCCTGGTCATGGAGGAACTTCAGAGATTCGTCGGGAGCGTGCTTCCTTAGATAGAAGTACTTCAGTTCGGCAGTCTTCAGATAGGGGTCGAGGAAGTTTAGATGGAGGAGGAGGATATGTGGCTCATGAGTTGGTACTAGATGATCCAAGTCTCTGGTGGACAGCGCCACAAGGTGTACCACCTTCAATTAAAGCCCGGGATGGCAAAGAGTTGATCTATGAAGTTGAAGATAGCCAGACGGCAAAACGAGGTGGACGGACCCTTATAGTACGTGATATCTATATTCTTTACCACGACTATTCGCAGACTGGAATTACGGTACAATTTGATAAAAGCGACCCTGCAAACACTGTCAGTTTTGATCAGAAGCACACTCCTCCTCCTCACCTTCGTCAGGACCAGTTGGAAGAAATTTACAACCACTATGGACCACAAGTGCTCAAGGCTTCTCAATTGATGGGCGTGGTCTCAGATGGAGATTATGTCCCCAAGCTGATATCGTCAATTCCAGGAGCTCTGCCATCAATTGGACAGAAAGCCCATGGCGCTCTAATTTATGGAAATCTTGCCAATGCCTCAGTTAGACAGTATGATGAGATTCGACCTGGTGATATCGTGACATTCAAGAATGCTCGATTCCAAGGGCATAAGGGTGGTCTTCATCAGAAGTACAGCGCAGAAGCAGGCAGAGACGAGCCCCATTCGGCGGTTGTAGTGGAGTGGGACGGAACTAAGAAGAAGGTCAGAGTTCTTGAAGAACAACCAGGTAGAAGAGTTAAACAGGAAAGCTATCGATTAGGAGACTTGAAGAGTGGAGAAGTTCGAGCTTTCCGAGTAGTTGGCCGCGACTACGTTGGTTGGGACTAATTCTAAACCATACTGGGCAGAGTTTCGTATGTAAAGATCTCAATATTGTAATTTGCTACACTTGTATTTACTTATTGTCTCTGTTGGACCATTTTAAGCTAGTCAACTATGCGTTAATCATTACAATTGCCTTGGTCTTGTTTCAGTAACCTTGGTGTCTGCCGATGCTCAAGCTTCTCATCAATCAAGGAGTCTTGCACGTGAGTTGATGAAACTTTAGCATCCTGGCATCCTATTGGACAGCTCGTTTCATGTGCCCGAGAATGGCCATAAAATGAGATCAGATCGTACGGCTATGCAGAGATCCCACCCCTTTTTTTCAAGTCATAGCCGAACGGGTAGGATTATATAATGAGCGAGCATTTGAACGGTGAAATTTTTTTGTGTTGATTTTCATCTGCAAACAATCCATTGAAAACTTCATTGAAGTGAGAGAGGGGTAAGGTTTAAGAGCAAAACTAAACAAAAATGACTTCTTCAAAGGAAACCTTTCTCTTTACATCCGAGTCTGTCGGAGAGGGACATCCTGACAAGATTTGTGATCAGGTATCTGACGCTATTCTAGATGCGTGCCTTCGGGAGGATCCTCTTTCCAAGGTTGCTTGTGAGACTGCGTCCAAGACTGGTATGATTATGGTTTTTGGTGAAATTACCACTCGAGCGAAGCTCGACTACCAGCAGGTCATTCGTGATGCTATTAAGCACATTGGATACGACGATTCTTCCAAAGGATTTGACTACAAGACTTGTAACATTCTGGTAGCCATTGAGCAACAGTCTCCTGATATTGCTCAAGGTCTTCACTACGAAAAGGCTCTGGAAGAGCTTGGTGCTGGTGACCAAGGTATCATGTTTGGCTATGCCTCCGATGAGACTGAGGAGCTCCTTCCTCTGACTGTGGTACTTTCCCACAAGCTTAATGCTGCTCTGGCCGCTGCTCGAAGAGATGGTTCTTTGGGATGGTTGCGACCTGATACTAAGACTCAGGTTACAGTTGAGTACGAGAACGATAATGGCGCCTGCATTCCTCGACGGGTTGACACTGTGGTTATCTCTGCCCAACATGCTGATGAGATTTCTACCGAGGACCTTCGAAAGGAGATTCTAGAGAAGATTGTCAAGAAGGTTATTCCTGCCAAACTCCTTGATGACAAGACTGTGTACCACATTCAACCCTCAGGCCGATTCGTGATCGGTGGTCCTCAGGGAGACGCTGGATTGACAGGACGAAAGATTATTGTCGACACTTACGGAGGATGGGGTGCTCACGGAGGAGGTGCTTTCTCAGGAAAGGACTTTTCCAAGGTCGATCGATCAGCGGCATATGCTGCTCGATGGGTTGCCAAGTCCCTTGTTGCTGGTGGACTTGCTAAGCGAGCTCTGGTACAATTCTCTTACGCTATTGGTGTTGCCGAGCCCCTTTCCATCTTCGTAGAGAGCTATGGTACTTCCAAGTATTCTTCTACCCAACTGGTGGAGATTATTCGCAAGAACTTCGACCTTCGACCTGGTATCATTGTTAAGGACCTTGATCTTGCTCGCCCAATCTACTTCAAGACTGCTTCTTATGGTCACTTCACGAACCAGGAGAACAGCTGGGAGAAGCCCCGTAAGCTCCAGCTATAAGTAGCGGACTCGGGAGTATTCTAGAATATATGTGATCAGTCTAGATCAACGCTCAACTCGTTGAACTAGTGTGATTGACACAGTTTACGCATTTTAATGTCCTTTTTTTTTGTCTGTGTTTATTTTTATTTTTGATCACTGGTGATGATAACTAATGTTCATATTGGACTGGCGCGAAGTACGAGCGTCCTCAACGACTAATGTACATAATAATTGACTATTAACTATTTGAATCGTTCTGAGTTCTTTAGCGACATGTAACGATAGCAACCTGAAATGACTAGCTTTCGTAAGATTTCTATCGCAATACTGCGATCTCACCGGAGGTAAAACTGCGGGTTTCGCCGTACTGGAATCGTCTTCATCTTCACCGACTATCTGCCTGAATGGTGTTACAATAAATAACGTTAAGATGATATGGAGCTTAAGGTGATCCCTCCTTACTATCATGAATTGGTGACTAATTGTAAAAAGCGATGGTTTGGTCGAACAGTTTTTGAGGTGGTGGTTGAGGAGTTTGGTGGTCAAGATAAAGTAGAACATGAGAATGCCATAAATCAAGAAAGGGTGGTACTGATCCGAGGTATTGGTACAAGACATTCGGTTCGCACGTTCAAAGGTAGGCAGGAACTTCTGGAGGATGTTGTGATACAATCAGGAGATGTTCTTAAATACACCATCCATTTGCATGAACCACCAATCCCATACCCACCACTTGGAGAAATCGAGATCCTGCACGAAGATGAAAATTTGTTAGTTATCAACAAGCCGTCAGGAATTCCGATTCATCCAGCAGGCAAATTTCGTCTCAACAGTTTAACGAAGATGCTTGAAGCTCAGTTGGGGTACAAGATTTACGCTTCTCATAGACTCGACAAATTGACCTCTGGCATAGTCATAACCTGTAAGAATACAGAAGCTGCTGCCGATTTTTCTAAACAGTTGAGGCTGCGCCAGGTCACAAAATCCTATGTTGCTAAAGTTAAAGGAGAGTTCCCGTTAATAGCGACATGCGATGACCAGTTGGTGGATTTCAATGCAAGACATTCGTTTGAAGAATTTGTCACCAATTCCGCCACGCCTAAGATCGCAGTGACGGCTTTTGAACGTCTATCGTTTGATGAAGGATACTCAATTGTTCTTTGCAAACCTCAGTCAGGAAGGATGCATCAAATTCGCAAGCATTTGGCCTTGCTAGGGTTTCCCATTGTTAATGATATGTTATACAATCACACATCATTTGTATCCCTTTCTAAAGCTGTAACTCAAGATGCATGTGATGCAAAAACACTACGACAGCTTTACCAGAACTTTCAAACGGATGTAATAGCTAATGGTGCCACAGTCATATCTAATTGTGTTGAATGCAGGACTCCAGTTTATCAAGATCCCAAGCCCGAGGATTTGATCATTTATCTCCATGCATTGAGATATCATGCAGACGATAACTCTTTTTCCTTTGACTCTCCCATGCCATCATGGGCATCACTTTAAGGAGAAGTGGCCAATCAATTTGCTATTTTCTATGAGCATACAGAAACTTTGTGAGCTAGCGTACTACTTTTTGTTAGGCTTATGATTTGGGACACTAAGTGGCCTAAGAAACATAGATCGGAGCTTAGCGTTTAGGGGAGGTATAGTAAACTTAGAATTGAAATTGTTTACCCAACGAAGCCCTCCTGGTTTCTGATGCATTTTGGAAACATTTGATATCATCTTATCAACATTTTTCTGAAGCTCGTTCAAATCTGTTGCGACCTTTTTCGACCGAAAAATGAAAACCCCTCCATATTTCTCACCAGGGTACTTCTCCAGAGCGGTAAACAAAGCTCGTCTCAAACTCCTTGTGACATAGTTCCGCCAGACTGCATAGTCCATTGGGTTCCGCGATCGCTTCACCACTGTGGGCTTGAATTCTAGATCCTCCTCAGGAACACCATTATATGGCTTTGTATGAGCATATTGAGAAACCATTGCCGGACGGGATTTTCGTCCATAGCTTGGATAACATTCAGGGGGCAAATATCGACAGTCAAAGAATTCACAATCATGCATGCTCGGGGCAATAAATAACGCTTTCCGGCTATAGATATGGTTCACGACCGGAGCGTATACACCTTTGATATCACTGGAATTCTGTGCAAACGCAGTGCTCTCAGTAGCGTAATCCTGTCGCTGATAATATGGTATAGAGCCTTGAAATGGCTCGTCGTCGTCGTACAGTTGATCGATTATAGATACGTCTTTGGATGACGACTGGTGCTTCTCAGTAGATGATCGTTTGGGTTTCCTGGTTTTATTAAACCTATGCATACCCGGTCCAAAAGATATAAATCTAGCGCCTGCTAACTTTGATGGCCTGACAGCACCTAGCATGCCATATTTAACCATCCTCCCCCCTTTAACCTGATGTAAAAGGAATCTACAAACTCAATTCTGCTTGAATCACAATCTAGATCATACTTCTAGTGATCATTTGTTTCCTTCATGCTTTCAGAAAGATTCAGATGGTGATATTTCTATCTTTCAACGCTTAATGCGATCTATATTATCAGTGAGGGTTTTGTCCGCTTCTATCAAATCTCGGGCTCAGTTCACGGCTGAAAGAACCGAAAAATTTGGTTCAATAAAATATATATTTTTTTATTGATACAACTTCTTCACTCTAAGGAGAGGACCTAAAGATTAGAACCCCCCAAAAAATCGAGCTTAACTCGATACAATGAGCCAGGCTTTTGTCGACAGTTTGGAAAACACGCTGCGGCAGATTACGGCCCCAGCCACCGTGAAAGAAGCGTCTGCTCGGCTGCAAAATGAATTTTTGAATAAGCCCGACAGCTTACCAGCCCTGGTGCACATTCTTCAGAGTAGCTCAGATCCTCAGATTCGTCAATTAGCAGGTATTGAGGCACGAAAGGCGGTAGCTAAATACTGGGAAGAAGCAAATGCTATTCCTGAGGCTACTAAAGCTCAGATTCGATCGTCTTTGCTTCAGTCAACCGCTAAGGAGGAACATCCTCTCCCAAGACACACCTCTTCGAGAGTTATCTCAGCCATTGCTCAGCTTGATGTTGACGATGGCAAATGGGACGAGTTACTGCCTTATTTGAATAATGCTGTTGGGTCTCAAAGTGCGGTTGAACGAGAAGTTGCTGTATACATTCTTTATACGCTTGTAGAAGCTGGGATTAACACATTGCTTGATACCAGATTGATCGAGGTCCTGCTGTTGTTTACACGTACTATCAATGATCCAGACAGCCAACAGGTACGGTTGTCTACTGTTCAAGGTCTTGGATCTCTTTCAGAAATTATAGAGGCTTCTTCTGTTGCTCCCAATACTCCTTCTCAAAAGAACCCAATCGAACTGTTCAGAGCACTTATCCCTTCAATGGTCGATGTCCTCAAGCAAGCTATTGCGTCTGACGATGATAAGGGTATTTCACAGGTGTTTGAGGTATTCAATGGGCTTCTACTGTCAGATCCTGCTTTGATTGCCAAGCACTTTGGGGATCTGATGAATTTTATGCTCACGAGTATAGCTGCTGATCGTCACCTGTCAGATGAATCTAGAATCCCTGCGTTGCAATTCCTCATGACTGCTATTAGGTTCAAGAGAAACAAGGTTCAAAGTCTGAAGCTGGGTCCTGCTCTTGTAGGAGCCTTTTTGGAGATCACTGCCGAAGGATATGATGAAGACGAGGATGAGGAGGATGAAGAGACTCCATCACAGATGGCACTACGTGCACTGGATTATCTTTCTAGCAGCCTTCCACCTAGTCAAGTAATGAACCCCCTATTCAACCATCTACCAGAATATGTTCACTCTGAAGACCCCAATCGTCGACGAGCAGCGTTTCTTGCAATCACTGCCACTGTCGAGGGATCACCAGACTTTGTGGCCAATAATATCGAGACTGTGCTACCCACTGTCACTAATGGCCTGAATGACTCAGAGATTGCAGTTAAGTCTGCTGCTCTCCAAGCATTGGCTGAGCTAGCCTCTGAGCTTCAGGAGGTTGTCAGTGAAGAACATGAGGCTCTTCTTCCCTTGGTTTTCAATATTATGGATGGAGCAACTACTCTTAAGATTGGTAAGAACGCTTGCATGGCACTGGACGCAATTCTTGAAGGAATCGACCGCAAAGTCATCGTGGAAAAGTACTTGGTATCTTTAGCTCCAAAGCTCCTACATATGTTGAACTCTACTCAGGATCTCTCGCTCAAAAGCTCCATTGTGGCCGCTGTTTCTTCGGCTGCATACTCTTCTGGACCTGCCTACGTTCCTTACTTTGAGCCTACCATCCATGCCGTAGAGCCATTTGTCCGCTTGGGAGCGGAGAACTCTGAGAACATGTCCGCTGACGAGGTAAAGCTATGCGCTATTTCTTTGGATGCTCTTAGTGCATTGGCTGGTGCTGTAGGAAAAGAGCCCTTCCGACCGTATGTCGAGCCTCTAATTGGCGCCTCCTACAAATGCATGAAGTCTTCGCAGAGTGGACTCAAAGACTGTGCCTTCCTTTTCATTAGCTCCATTGCCAGAGTTTACGGTCAGGAGTTTAGTCCATTTTTAGGGAATGTTGTGCCTGAGCTGTTTACTTGTCTGGATCAGGACGAATTTGCAGGACTGCTAGAGGGTGAAGACGAAGCGGATCCTCAGGCAATTGGCCAAGATGAAGACGAAGAAGACTTCCTTAACAAGTATAAGATTAACGGTGCTCTTGCTAATGAGAAGGCGATTGCGTTTGACGCATTGGCTGAGATCATAATTGGCACACTGAAGAACTTTACTCCCTACCTTGAGACTGCATCCAAGCACATGATCAGTGGGTTCAACCACTTTTACGACGCTGTTTCTCGAGCCGCAGTGCTTGCATTCTGGAGATCGGTTATTGCTTACTATAAGGATGGCGGAAATGGCCAGTGGAATCAAGGGTTCCCTGCTAGCTATTCCGTTTCTGAGCCTGCGTCCACACTAATAGAAATGGGACGGGCTGCGTCTTTGGAATTACTTTCCAACGTGGATGAGCGATCAGTGGCTACGGCATTGTGCGAAATTTTGGCTCAAGTACTAAAGGTTTGCGGACCAGTAGTTCTGGGATCTCAAGATGAAGTGGAGACTTTGTGCCGAGAGCTCCTACTGATCCTCACCAAGAATCACCCATCTCAGACTTTGGATGAGGATGGCTATGAGTATGAAGGTAAAGAAGACAATGAAGAGGACAACGAAGAGAGCTCTGAATATGATGAGTTGTTGATTGACAGCGCCTTAGACGTTATTGTGCAGTTAGCTGCGACCATGGGCCCACAATTCGAGCCCATTGCTACTGCATTCTTGCCTCAGGTTGCAAAGCATGCTGGATCAAATAGCCCCAGTGAGCGAGCATCAGGAATTGGTGCGTTGGCTGAGATTGTGGTTGGAATGAAGGGGAGTGTGTCCAAATTCACTGAGGATTTGTTTACAGTGTTCTTGAAGGGCCTTCAGGATAAAGATCTTGAAGTGCGATCTAATTCTGCGTATGGTGTGGGTCTTCTATGCCTGTATAGTGAGAACACGGAGTTGGTCAAGGCAGCATACCCAGGGATTTTACAGAAGCTTCAGCGACTGTTGAAGAAGGTAGACAAGAAGCGAAAGTCCTTCGGAAAGACTAACGACGACGATGAAAACGACTCTAACGATAGGGGGCTTGCAAATGCATGTGGATGTGTTGCGAGAATGACTATCAAACACCCAGAACTAATTCCAATTGCCGAAGTATTCCCAGTTCTTCTATCAAGGTTGCCACTACAAGATGGGTTTGAGGAAAACACTCCAGTGTTTGAATTGATCATTGAACTTTTCCAAAAGCATGACACTGTGGCAGTGGGATCCCGAGACCAGGTAGTTGGAATCTTCAACCAAGTGTTTGTTCAGCATAATGAAAAACAAGCTGATTTGCCTCCTCCTACTGCTGGCTATGAGAATGACGTTGTACTACCATTTGAAAATGTGGAGATCAAGACCAAGGTGGTGGAGCTGCTAAAATATCTTGAGAATGGACAGCAAGGGCTTGTTAGTGCTTATCCTGCTTTGGCGCAGGCCATTTCTCAGTGATCTGGGTGCCACATCTCAATTAGTTATCCAACCCACAATTCCATTATTAATCATTTTCACACTATGCATATCCCTTTTCAGGTTCATTAGTCTTTAATTGGAACTGCATAACCCTTTCTTGAACCATTGCCTCTCGTAGAGTCTGCGGCTGAAGCAGTGTGTGCTTAATGTCATACTATTTCTAAGACTCTACTATAAAGTGTTCCTAAGCACTTAATCCCTAAAAGTTACTATGTACTGATTTTTAATATACTGTAGACTTGTTCTTAGAAGTATCCTCAAGGAAACAGAATTGTTAGTTCTCCGTTCTCCCTTTTGTCTTCTATCATATAGTTTATTGTATGATCTTTACCATGCAACATATGCGCCGCACTGTCCTCACCGGTTTCCAGGTCAACACGATGATGACTCCACAAGTGATGACGCTTACATACATCACGCGGCTCACCCCCAAACCCCGTATGTGAGTAATCTTGCTTCGTCACCGCGATCAACTCACCAAAACTGGTGAGTCAGGTCTTTGAAATGCTGAAAGTGTCACATTTTCATGACAAACCACTAGAATTATTCCATTTGTAACCAGTATACCATTTCCATAGCACTTTGTTATTCATCAGTTTCCATTTCTGGATGACTACGGTGGTTGGTGAGTGAGATGGATATGGGGGTAATTAGATAATAGTATAATATTGAGGAGTCAGTGTTGATGACTCAAGCATCGATGACTGCGTATTCGATGTGCGACTATGCGTGCATTTATGTGTATTTACGTGTATTTATAAATTCAAACCGATTCGCGTAACTGAGAAATCAAGGTGCAGAGATTGTGTAGCGAGTTAAGATGAACTGTTTTGAAGGGTCTTCACTGAATTGGTTAGCTCCAAAATCAGATTCAGGTGATCAATGTGAACAAGACAGGCACGGTTTATATAAGGACTCCACTGATCCATTGATGACGGAACCTCCAAGTTATGATATCAGTGAGACATTACCTAGTTATAGTCTCGATTATAGTGTTGAAGCCCGAGAGGGACAAGCGAGAACAAACAAGCCATTAAATGGGTTACAGCTGACAGTAGACAAGGATCGATTCAATCAGGATACACTGTTGGCGGGATCGATTCAATTGAGTATTGGATCCGATGCAATCAATTTTGACTGTGTTATTACCGAGCTTCTTGTAGTTGAATCAGTAGCACGATCTCCTCAATTTATTGAAACTCGAGTAACACGACGAATTTCATTGGCATCATATGCAATTCCAAGTTCGGCATACCCCTCAGGATCCAACGGGCAGTTTCAGTTCCAACCAAATACTAACTATGGTCTCCCTTTTTCACTTGTCATTCCAGATAAGCTACCAGCAACTGCATACACAGGAATGGATCAAAAAGTGATAGCTGCTCACTCAAGGTTGCCTCCTAGAGTAGGAGCGCCACTAGAATCCCAGTATGTGCCCAATTTGGATTCCCGAGATTTGCCAGACCTTAGTCTTCGCGTGGATTATCTTGTTCGAGCAAGAGTGATACGAGATCACAAAGTGCTGCTACAATCAACCAAGAGTGTGGAGATCGTTCCAAAGTATCCAGCACGGGAAGCACATGATTCTACTGTGAAACTAAAATCCAACCGATTAACTAGTATATCGATTCCACAGCCAATTCGAATCAGATCAATGTTGACAACGAAGAAATTGAGAGGAGTTTCTCAGTTAGAGGTCAGCACCCCTCTGTCGCTTCCCGTCACTTCTTCAAGATCGTATCCACTTCTCACCACGATCAAATACCGTCCCTCTCGCACAATGAACTCTCCACCAACTTTAGAAAAGTGTCAGTATCAACTACTCATGTACACAATGGGGTCAATGTCATTAATGGCCACTATCCCCAGTCCTCACGATCAGGGCATTCACACCTCTTCAGAGGTTATCTCAGAACATTCAATCTCCCCACACAGACTGGATTGGCAATTGGATCTGGATACTCCCATAACTAACCCTGTTGATACTACTGCTAGTGATCTCCCGACATTCTCTACTCGTATCCAGCAGCCATTTCTTTTACCCTTAGATCACCCTCGATTGACTCCTTCTTTCTCCACAGCACTCACTGCCAGAGAATTCCGATTGAAAGTCACCGTACAATTTAAAGGGTTCAGTGATGAATGCTCAATTGAGATACCAATTGAGATTTACGATGCTTGAATGTCTGCAGAAAATACTTAAACTAGCGTTAAAACAGCCTAGATAGATTAACATACAGATTCTACCACCACTTCTCCACTCTTTCATGCCTCCCACCAACAGATCTCGTCATATAGCAGCAGCCGCGCTACCCGCGTGGCACCGACATGGAAATCTACAACGTTCCACGATGCTGATAAAACCGGGTACTTGCTGGTACGAAGAGGCTGCCACCATTGAACGTTCATCTCAGTTGATAAGTTAAGGGTTTGAAAGTGAGGGTAAGAATGTCATCAGAAGCTGGAGAGGGCGACACATTTAGTGTGGTGATCAAGTAAGTATTGTATGGTTGTGGCCACAGGGGGAGGAGCAATAAGGTGTTTGAAGGAAGTTGAGACTAGCTGTAGCTAGTTGTAGCAAGTGATAGAGGGAAAATGTGATTTAAGACCATTATAAGAGAGATATACTAACATTAGATCATCTTCTGATAATAAATATGAGATTGAAACTACCAACACGACCACAATTGCGGAGCTGAAGCAAGTCATTGCTTCAAAGTCTGATGTTGCGGTGGAAAGACAGCGCCTAATTTACGCAGGAAAGGTGTTGAAGGACACTGAGACTGTAGGAACATATAAAATTAAGGCCGGGCAAACAGTGCACCTAGTTAAGGGGGCAGCACCAGGAGGTACTGGTAGTAATGCTGCTGGAACTGGTGGCAGTTCTGTAACTGGCAGTAATACTGCTGCCGCCACTGGGACCAATCCATCGAGTACTGCCTCTCAAGTACCTACGAATATTGCTGCTGGTCAAGGTTCAGGAAACGTTCTTGCAGATTTAACTGGAGCTCGATATGCTGGTCTGGCACAGCTTCCAAGTGCTAGCATGTTTGGACCAGATGGGGGCATGGGTCCCGCTCCTGGACCCAGTGAGATTATCTCTATGCTTGAACAACCCGGAGTCGCTGAATCGATGCAACAGGCCTTACAGAACCCTCAGATGATAGACATGATGATAAATTCCAATCCTCGATTACGGTCAATGGGTCCTCAATTTCGACAGATGATGCAGAGTGAACAATTTCGAAACATGATTACAAATCCTCAGATGATGCGCCAAATGATGCAGATGGAACAAATGATGGGTGGATTTTCTGGAGCTAGTGGATCAGGAGCTTCGGCGTTTCCAGCTCCAGGGTCTAGTGATGACTCTGGAGCTGCTGCTGCTAACCCTTGGTCTGCACCCCCAGGAGGCAATTCATCAGATTCTCCTGCTAATGCTGCTGGGGGTAATCCATTTGCTGCCCTATTTGGAGCCGGAGCCGGAGCTGGAGCTGGAGCCGGAGCTGGCGCTGGAACTGGAGCCGCAGCAGGAGGACCAAATCCATTCCTCGATCCAAATCTTCTCTCAAGCTTTTTGGGGGCGGGAGCTGGGGGGGCCTCAGCACCAGCACCAGAGGACAATAGGCCACCAGAGGAGAGATACGAGGCTCAATTGCAACAATTGAACGAGTTAGGATTTTTTGACTTTGATCGCAATGTTCGGGCGTTACGTCGAAGTGGGGGTAATGTACAAGGAGCTGTTGAAGCACTGCTTGATGGGCAAGTTTAAGGGTTATGGATGAAGAAAAGAAGAACGATGCCCAGACAAATGGGACAGCGAGTTCCAAGTGAATTGATTCTTCGTACTATACATGATAATGGATCATCTTTATCCTTGCCTGCCGCATGTTTCATCATCCCTCATTCAACAATGTCATCGCAACCTTGAGAATCAATGAGCTTTGAAATTGCCTGGGTGAGAAGAATCACGTTCCCCCTAGCTGCATTTATATCTTACTCTCTTGGTACCATTGTGCACGGTTACCTTTTTCAGTATTTTATTATTGAAATAATAAGCTAGACCTATTCATCTTTACCTGTTATGTATTGTAATATAATTGATGAAATAACTCATCTACTGCTGCAGTACTGCTAGCACACAACCGTGTACTGAAAAATGCTATATTCACCGTGGGCTCCGGTACCGGGGGCCTGCAGCGATGTCGCAATCCCCAGAGTGACCCCCACAGTAATCGCACTAGTAGGACTGTCCGATTTAAGAGACGACATAAGCCCAAAAAATGCACTACTTACTATTGATTGACACAACGGAATGGCATAACTGGTTGTCAAGATAATGAGGGTGCTGCGTTTATATTCTACACTGGTCAGAGGGATCCATAGACCGATTGGTGGTTCTACGAGAGTTCCGGTAAGGACTTTTTCGCATGGGATCCGGCGTTTAGCCGACCGAGAAGTGACTCAAAACACAGCCCAAGCTAGTAGTATCAGAGATCATGAAGGCAGTAAGGGTAGTGAATCTGGAGCAGGAAAAGACTCAGACAAGGGACAGTCAAGTAATGTGACAAGCATTGTCGCCACAGCATCAATTGTTGGTGGGCTGGTATTCATTGCTACCAAGTATCTGTACCAGAGGCAAGAACGCTCCGAGTCTCTAGTGCGTGACATTAACACACCTCCAGTATATGGCGATGAGAAGGAGTTTGAAAAGGCATTGCCTCAACTAAAAGCTGCAATTGGCGGAGATAATGTGTCGCTGGATGAAGATGACCTGAAGAGACATGGCTATTCAGATTGGTCGACATTCAATTCTGACACCCTGCCAATCGTGATTGTGTATCCAGGTTCGACCGAGGAAGTATCAGCGGTTGCCAAAATCTGTCACCAGTTTAAGTTACCAATGATTGGATATTCTGGAGGTAGTAGCCTGGAAGGAAATGTGAGTGCATTATATGGAGGGGTATGTATTGATTTTGGACGTATGGATCAGATCCTTACGGTGCGTCCCGATGATATGGATTGTACTGTCCAGCCGGCAGTAGGATGGATGGATCTGAACGCACATCTGGAGAAACTAGATACCGGGCTATTTTTTGCAGTTGATCCAGGTCCAACAGCTCAAATTGGTGGAATGGTGTCTACCTCATGTTCTGGAACCAATTGTGTACGCTACGGGCCCATGAGGAATCATATCATCAACCTCACTGTAGTGCTTGCGGACGGCACCGTAATCAAGACCCGTGGACGTCCTCGTAAGACCTCGGCAGGGTATAACCTGAACCACTTGTTTAGCGGATCTGAGGGTACATTGGGACTGGTTACTGAGATCACCTTGAAATTGGAGGTGGTGCCTGAGAGAACGACAGTAGCGGTGGGCTCTTTCCCCACGGTTAAGGATGCTACAGCGACTGCCATTGAAGTGCTGAGAAAAGGGGTTCCAGTCAATGCAGTGGAGCTGATGGATGAAGTACAGATGTGGGCAGTAAATAAAGCAGGGTATACCACTCGCAAATGGGATGAGGCTCCCACTCTGTTCTTTAAGTTTTCTGGCACTAATTCGTATGTGAATGAACAAATCTCTCAAACTCAGGACATTGCTCGCCGTCATGGAAATCAGTCTTTCGTGTTTGCTGCAAATAAGGACGAGGAGAAGAAGTTATGGTCAGCACGAAAGGAACTGCTATGGAGTATGTTAGCATTGGGACCTCCAAATGGACGATCGTGGTCTACTGATGTTGCTGTTCCTATTTCAAGACTTGCCGAGGCCGTCGAAGCAGCCAAAGCAGCAATTGTCGACTCAGAAATTTTTGGAAGCACTCTGGGACATGTAGGAGACGGAAATTTTCATGCTTGTCTAATCTATGAACCAGGAAAGAAGGAAGAGGCAGCAAAGTTGGCCAAGAAGATGGTGTACCAGGGTTTGTCGATGGAGGGCACTTGTACCGGAGAACATGGTGTTGGTGCCGGCAAGACCGATTACCTCGCAGATGAGCTAGGTTCGGATGCAATTCTGTTAATGCGTACTCTCAAGCTTGCTTTGGATCCTCACCAGCTTCTCAATCCTGGGAAGATTTTCTCGGCCGATTCTATTTCCCGGCGGCTAGCACGAGAGTCGGAGGCATAGCTTGCTATCGTCCAGAGTAGCCAACTTTTGGACTACTATCGTCTTTGGACCACTATAGGCTTTGGACCACTATCGTCTTTGGACCACTATAGGCTTTTGAACCACTATATAGTTGTAGATCTATCACTATATTTTCCTTGTATTTCCAGTCTATTCATTCATTCTAACTACTTTGGGCATGACTCCAGTCACGAATGCTCTAGCCATTAGTACTTTCCAGTTGTAATGCCTGCGACTTGGTCTCCAGTTCATACCACTGTAGGATCTCTGTTGTAGTAACTGCTTTCCCCGCGCCTGTCAGTACGATGCAACCAACCATGCCGCCGCTATGCGATGGCGTAACTCCACGGCTTATTTGGGGCCCTCGGAGGCGACACTCTCAAACCTGATAAGCATGAGATGAGGAAGTCATAATATCGGCAGTATCGGTAGAATTGAGACCGAGAAGTAGCATGGTACTAGAACATGTGTATAATGCTGTCTTGATAACGATGCTACGAGTGGCTAGTTTATGACCCGTGCGACAATTGGCTTAGGAATGATTTGGGCCCCGCTTAAGCCAGTAGTAGCAAAGTAATTCATATTATAGTCCGTTATAATACTCGGGATGACGTGATGGTGCCAGGTCCGAGGAGATGGATGAGCTATAAAAGCGCGAGGATTCCAAATGGAAAAGGTTGCGGAACCCAATCGGTTAATCCAAATAGACTGATATTTGATCTTTCAAACTTTGACGACGTTGATCTCTGATATTTAAGATGGCAGCTGCTGTTGCTAACCATGTGTCTATTCCTACTCAGGAACCAGAGACTAAGGATTACTCACAATACGAATTCTCCAAGCTAACTCCATATGTCCATCCACCAGAGACGAAGGAAAATCTACCTTGGTCTGAACTAGTGACTTTAGACCTTGAAGATTTCTATCGTCCTGGAGGCAAGCAACGTCTGGCAAATCAATTGGAGCATGCAGTACATCATGTGGGATTCTTTTACGTCAAAAACTTCGGTCTGAATCAAGATCAAGTAGACCGTCAGTTCACCCTGGCCAAGAATTTCTTTGAACTACCTATTGAAGAAAAGGAGAGATACGCTGTAGATTACAGCAATGCCGATTACAATGGATATCGACGAGCGGGAAGATTCAAACAGGGAAATCTTCGGGATAACATTGAGATGCTCAACATTCCCAAATTCATCAATGACTTCAATGGAGTTTATCATTATCCTGATCTGATTAACGCGCACATTGAAGAAATTGAGTTTTTTTCCAAATCATTGCACCAAAATGTAGTGATCCCGTTACTGAAACTGTTTGCCATTATACTTCAACTGCCAGATGAGGACTCCATAGCGAGACAGCATTCGTATGAAGTCAGATCTGAAGACCATTTCAGGTATATGAAGTATAACAAGCGGACTGATGAGGAGCATGAGGCCTCAGGGTTTGCCCAGAGTTCTGGTCACACCGATCTTGGATCCTTAACCTTGCTGTTTAGACAACCCATCGCCGGTCTTCAAATTTTGGGTGAGAACGGAAAATGGACTTATGTTTCCGCCCAGCCTGGAACCATCACTGTCAACTTAGCTGACACTCTTGCTCATTTGACTGGAGGATACCTTAAGAGCAGCGTGCATCGAGTTGTATCTCCTCCTAGGGATCAATGGCAATATGATCGTACTGGACTACTCTACTTTGCTCGTCCTCACAGTTCCACCGTCCTTGAACCTGTAACCAATTCTCCAGTGCTAGAGAAGGCTGGTGTCAAACCTACTTTTGATAGCAAGGTAACTATGGCTGAATGGGTGAAAGCCAAACAACAGACTCAATTGAATCCTGATAAGTTTGACGAAAGGCGATCGAAAGATGGTGAAGTGGAGCTGATTGGTGGCTACAAGGATAAGAGATGGAAATAAATTACATTCGCATATCTTGATTTTTGTCACAATATGTATTCACTAAATCTATATAGCTCATTTATAGGGAACGTTGGTATTTCAAGAACTCATTAACAATCCATAACATAAACTCTTGTCTTTAATGCTCTCAAGATTTATTTCCCTTCGTCTTCGTTTTCTAAAGTCGCGATGGGTTAGGGTTTAATATATTATTACAAACTTCAACTTCGCATTTACTGCCTACAGATAACGCGAGGAAAATAAGTCCATGAGTTTTAACTTCACAACTAAGCGTATATTACAATCACTAGCGTGTGAAGGAGGTATTGCTGATTCAGAATATTCTAGAGATTGAGGTTTCAAAACTTCAAAGACTGTTCAAAACCACTCCACATCGAGAGAGAGAGATATATAATTCCTCGGAGTGGTAGTTAGTTCATTGTTCTCTCACCTACATCAAGTGCCTTCCCTGCTGTTATCGCATATAAAGGAGCCATCTAAGGTTCAAATGACGAGCACGACTCAGGGCGGTGATACCAGCATTGATGAGAATGGGAAGCATCAGCCCGACAATGAAGCCAAGGATGGGAACTCTGAGGTGGCCAAGGATACAGACTCCAAGAAGGTGGAAACTAATAGCATAAAGAAACCTAGTCTGTCAAAATCAACGCAAAGTCGTAGAGAAAAGTGGTTGATGCAACAACAGGTTGAAGAAGCTCCTACACATGCCGATACGATGGAAGCGATTTTCGAGCGATCTGTTGCGGCGATGCTAGCATCCAAGAATTTAGTATCAAAAAATGAGGCATACAACTACATTTCATTATTGGCTGAAGATTTCCTGATGGGACTAGGTCAAGAATTACGCAAATTTGTCATGGTCCAACGAAGAAACCAGCCATCAATCGGTGATTTAGCAATACTGATGAAACGAATGGATATCCATATTTCAGATCTCGAGCATGAGCGCAAAGTAAAGTCTAGGTTCACTGAGATGTTGAATCATCTAAAACTTGATACATCAGAAGAAGATACGACTTCAGAATCACGATTCTTTTTTAGTAAACCGGATGGAGCCATGAAGGAACTTGTGCCTCCTCCTGAGAAGACTGAGAAATACATTCCCTCTTGGATGCCCGAACTACCACCACCTCATACTTTTAGAGCCACTGCGCTTTACACCCAAAGAGTGACTGATCCCCGTCAATTGAGGGAGATGATTGTGCAAGAGGGTCGACTTGCCGAGCAAGCATTAACTCGTTTTAATGGGTTTGTACGTGTGACAGATGAAGGAGACGAAGATGAGGAGGATCAAGTAGGTAGAGAGGAAGAAGAAGAAGAGGAAGAAGAATTTGTTTTGGAAGTCGACAAGGCAGAAGGCGAACCAGGTGATGATGGAGATGCTGATGCCATCTCTGAAGGAGCTTCACCAAGCATATCTGTAATGCACGAGGACGAAGGTGAGAATGACGTGGATATCGAAGATGTCGAAGATGGAGATGGCGGTGATAATGACGACGAGGAAAATGATGACAATAATGACAATGATGAAAATGATGAAGGTGAAAGGGGTGCGGAGATAGAAGAAGTTATAGAAGAAGATTCGACAGACAAAGCTATCCAGTTTGATGTTTCTGAAACTGCTGAGGTTAAGTATGAACCCCCAACCACAACTTCCGAGAATGAAGCGACAACAGAAAATACAGGCGGTACAGTGGAGAATGAAGTCGTAACACTACCGATATCTGAATCTGAACCTATTGACGAAACAAAAGATACTGATCTATGGGATGAGCTTGACGCAGAGCCTGCTCCCCCATTGGTAATGAAGCTTGACGAGCCTAAGAAACCGTCATTCAAGATAAGTATCAAACCATTTGGTAAACGTCAAGGAGAAGGCGATGATATCACCCCAGATACGGAGGACAAGCCAGAGCTCGACGGTGCCTCTCCACCTGACAATGAGAACCAAATGGAAGTAGACTCTCAGGAAGTAAAGACTGAGCCTTCAAATCCCAGTTTGGTAGTTTCAGAGCCTAATAACGTGGCGGTACAGGACGCTCAATCTTCTATGATCACTGATTCCATCAAGCCAAAGCCACTTTCTCTAAAGATATCCATAGGTGGGAATCGTATCACAACTGCCTCGAGTTCTGGAGGTGCAGACTCATCTAAGACCATGGCTAAGATGACAGCATCAGAGCGAGCAAAGTATGATCCATTTGGAATTAAGACTACCAGTAAAAAGTTTGATGTGGTGGGCTATGCCAAGCGGAGACAAAAGATACTCGAAAAACAACGTATCAAGAAATTTAAACAGGAAGGGTCTGATGGTGAGGTACAATTGAATGAATCTGACACAATAACTTGGTCTGGTCCCGATTCAGTGAATAATAGTGATCACGCCGGCTCTTCTTTCACTATGGCGCCCATCTCTTCTTCTTCGGAAAATGATGGGGCTCTTATCAAGAACGATGGCCCAGGCTCAGGAAAGTCACCAAATGAAATGGATTCTGAGTCTGCTCCTATTGTGGATCCGCTGCAATCTAATCACAATATCGACCCAGTTGATCGTGAATATTATCTTGCATTTGCATCCATCCAGCGATCTAAAGATCGTCGAGGCGACCTTTCTGGAGTTGTAGATACTGGACTCATCAACTGGGATTCCACACGATATATTTTATCCAATGGAACTGGATGACTGTCACTTGACTGCCACTAGACCATTACTACACCGTTACTAGAGCTACTAGACTGGTATTAGGTCGATACTAGGCCGTTACTAGGATCAATTGGATACCTACATTCTTGGTGTGATCTGGACTAACTATACTCTTTGTAACTATTTATTATTGCCAATTTCCCCCTTTCGACTCGATTTGCTACTCCTCGTCCATCTTGGTCCTCCCTTAGTAACCTCACTCTCTCTGGCCCCCATCGCCTCCCCGCCGTACCTCGATACGGCCTTTCCAATATAAAAGGCGTCGTCTCCCCACTTCGTCGGTCAGATTGAGATGAGCGCGGCTGGTACAAAGGGTCTTAGTACAAGTGCAATTAAGTCGCGAGAGAGAAGAGAACGCGCAGCAAACGGAATCGCAAACTGGGTTAATGAAAGGTAGGGGATACGATTGATAGACTAACCGGTTTACAGGAATATATTGTGAATTGAATTAGTGCGGAAACCTCATAGATTGAGTTTGATTGATCTGATTTAGTGCCACGAAGCGGATTGAACCCGGTGAGGATTCAGATTTGGTGGTTGCTGTTGTTGTTATTGGTATTACTATTTGCAAGGCCCACGACGGATAGGACAAAAGACAGAGTTGATGATTAGCGGGTGAGATGCCACTGGAACCGACAGAGATATATCTGCCAAGCTCCACCTACTTCCCGGTGACCATCACTGGTGTTCATGTCAAACAAGGAGACGAGGTCCAGCGCCGAAGCCCGGTTGTGGTGTATAAGTACTGGAGTGAAGTGGAAGAGGGACAGGGCGAGGAAGGTAATGGGTCAGATTCATCCAAAGTAGAGAAAGAATTTTTCTCAACATTTGAGTGCCCAATTTCTGGTCGAGTTTCTCATTCCCTAGTGGTAGAGGGTCAAGTGGTGGAGGATTCCAAGACTCCGATCCTCAAAGTATTAGAGCCATGCACTCACTCCGTACAATATGGAGGGTTGTGTGCATTATGTGGAGCTTCACTCGAACGAGATGACTACTCAGAATTCAATAACGAGGATCGGGCGCCAATTGCAATGTCATATGATACTAGTGGTCTTAAGGTGTCTTACGATGAAGCAGAACGAATAGAAAAGAAGACATCTACTCGATTATTAGACCAGCGAAAACTAATCCTTGTAGTTGATTTGGATCAGACAGTCATTCATGCAGCTGTAGATCCCACCATTGGGGAGTGGAGAAGGGACGCAACCAATCCCAATCACGAAGCTGTTAAAGATGTAAAGTCATTTGTGTTAGAAGAAAAGGTTCTTGGGACGTCTGACGGAAGTGGAAAATACATTGGACTTCACAGTACAATGTGCGAGTATTATGTCAAGGTTCGCCCCGGTCTTGATCGGTTTTTGGAAGGTATGAACCAGATTTATGAAATGCATGTCTATACTATGGCCACCAAAGCATATGCTCGAGCGATTGCTAAGATCATTGATCCTGAGGGCAAATATTTCGGCGATAGGATTCTCAGTCGAGATGAGTCTGGGTCCCTACTACAGAAAAGTCTAAAACGATTATTCCCAGTATCTACTTCAATGGTTGCCATTATTGATGACCGAGGAGACGTGTGGAAATGGAGCTCGAATCTTATTAAGGTCACTCCATATAACTTTTTTGTTGGCATTGGTGATATCAATTCGAGCTTCCTACCTCGTCGTGACGGTTTAATAGAGCCATCTCGGCCAAACTCCAAACCCCGTAAAGATTCGAAGGATAACTCCGAAGAAGGATCTGGGACTAGTAATGGTAATGGGAATGGTGATGAGGAGACTGAAGACTCCAGCGCTGAAGGTACTGGTGAAGCTACTTCGCCTATTGAACAGCTAATGGAAATCGCTGGGGGCGAAGATAATGCTCAATTATTAGAGGTACAATCCACTGAACGAAGTGAGGCAATTGAAGTTCAACAAAATGAAAGACCACTAGCGAAGCTGCAGCGTGACCTGGAACAGTCGGATGATGAAGATGACTCTACCATAGATGCGGATTCGAATAAAGGAGAGAGCGATGATATTAAGAATAATGGTAGTCAATCAAACGACACTGAAGAAACTGACAATGGTTCTAACAACAGTGAAACAGAGAACTTCTCCTCATCATCAAATGATGGAGAAATTAAGCCTAGACATGGAAGCCATCATCAAAGGCATATTCTAGTGGATAATGATCGGGAGCTTGAAAACCTAGACCGAGTTCTTCGATTAGTACACAACGAATACTACAAGGATTATGATTCATCCTCCCAAAAGGACCCGGAGCCCGATACTGCGGTGATAATCCCTCGCATTCGCAAGCAAGTATTTAAAGGCTGTATCTTTCTGTTCTCTGGAGTTTTGCCTCTTGGAACTAACCTTGACTCTGCTGACATTGTGTTGTGGGTTAGAAGCTTCGGTGCGATAGTAGTCGCTGATTACGTCGATACCATTACTCATGTCATTGCTACTTCTGGTGGTACTAAGAAAGTGCAACAAGCAGCTCGAAATTCCAAAGTCAAGATCGTTTCTACAGGTTGGCTATTTGCTTGTGTGTCTAAGTGGAGACGAGTCTCAGAATCGGACTATTCCATAGCAGTCGATCATGGCACCAACTTTGATTTCAATGAGCCTCAATTAACGATCGAAGAAGATGTAGATTTCAATCCTGACGAACAACAAGAGGAAGCTTTTGTCAATTCGCTGAATGCAGGAGATATGGATTGGGACAATTTGAACAAAGAGGTAGATGACTTCATGAATTCTTCTGATGATGACGACGACGATGACGACGATGATGATGACGACGATGCTGATGAAGGTGGTGAAGACGATAATGATGATAACCGCACTGGTCAAATCGACGGACAAAGTGGGAACGATTCTACGGACAAAGGCGGATCCGGAAATATGGAGACTCTCGATGAAGCTGCAAGTTCAAGTGTTGTATCAATGCGTAGCAAGCGTGATAGGCCACTGGATGAAGTTTCTGACAGTGAAACCAACGATGGCGTTAAAAGACCAAAGGTTTTTGAGGTGAATGGCTCTCCAGGTTCAGGTACTGCTGACGCCGGTGCTGGTGCTGACGCTGATGATGGCGGAGATGATGGTTATGACGAGGATGAGCTGGCGAAAGAGCTAGAAGATGATTTGATCTAACCAATCGGGTCAAAATGGTCGTAAATATCTATGTACTTGCTGCTGCGAGACCTAAAGAACTGTATCTATTATTTATGATAACTGCTAACTGCTAACTGCTAAAATACCTTCTGTAATCAAGATAAACAGTGAACGAATATGATAGTTACGAATGCCAACGTAATTCAGCTTGGGTATCCGCTGTGTCAACTATCACACAACTTGTTCAAGCACAATCTCATGCACTATATATCTTCATACTCCCCCACAACCGAATGGATAGAGAGAGCAAGAACGATGAGCGAAAACATAAAGAAGGCAGTTAATTCATGGCTAGGGGTTGATCCTGTAAGTTCTAGAAGGGAGAGGTGAGAGTTAGTGATAGAATTGAGTATGAAACCCGAGTCCGCTTGAGCCTAGAACATGAGCTAACTACAATGTGTAGAATGAGTCTTCAAGGCAGGAGATTCTAACTCTCTATGATAAGGGAGAGTTAGATCAGCTGAAGGAGAGATTGAGTAAACGAATTAAATTTGGCACTGCCGGATTGCGTGCACGCATGGAGGCAGGGTTCAATCGTATGAATGATGTTACTGTTCTTCAAGCTTCTCAAGGGCTAGTCAAATATGTACAAGCTACAGTACCAGATGCCAAAACTCGAGGAGTGGTGATTGGCCATGATCACCGACATAATTCTAAACGATTCGCTCAATTGGCAGAACTAGCATTCTCAGTTGAAGGATTTAAAGTGTACTCGTTTGGAATGGTTCATACTCCATTGGTGCCATTTGGTGTAGACAGCCTCCATGCAAGCTGTGGAGTCATGGTCACTGCCAGTCACAATCCAGCTGCCGATAATGGGTACAAAGTTTACTGGGAAAATGGATGTCAAATCATACCGCCTCATGACGAAGGAATTGCAAAAGCAATTGAGGAAAATTTGGACATTTGGACCTGGGATACACAACGAGTGGTTCACGATTCTGAGTCAGTCAACAAAGTTCAGGACTCGTATTACAAAGCCTTGAAACACAAGTTATCGTATACTGATGCCACCGGTATTGATATTAGGTTTGTGTATACTCCGATGCATGGAGTAGGACTACCGGCCATTTCCAGGGCAATCCAGTCCTTAGGAATCTCAGAATCTCAAATGGTGGTTGTGGAGGAACAAGCCAAGCCAGATCCTGACTTTTCAACAGTTCAATTCCCCAACCCCGAGGAGAAAGGAGCTTTAGACCTCGCAATGAAGACAGCAGATGCCCATGGAATCAAACTCATTCTAGCTAATGATCCAGATGCAGATCGGTTTGTTGCCGCGTTCAAGCGAGACAAATGGGTGCAGCTAACTGGAAATCAGATAGGAGCTCTATTTGCAGATTATATCACCTCCAAACTATTGAACAAGTCGGAGGATCACTCTAACCCGATCGCATTAGTCAATTCTACTGTCTCAAGTCAACTCAATCGCCATCTCGGAAATCATATGGGATTTAAAGTTGAAGAATCATTAACTGGGTTCAAGTGGATAGGTAATGCTGCGATCCGTCTAGAACATGAAGGTTATTCAGTTCCATTTGCCTATGAAGAAGCATTAGGGTACATGTTCAGTCATGTGCATGATAAAGATGGGGTAGCGGCCGGGATAGTGTTTCTACAAATGGCAAATGAGTGGAGCCAGTCTAGTGACAATGGTACTAACGATGGTCTCAGTCAACTCGAACAAATCTACCAGCAGGTAGGTTACTTTGCTGAAGCTAATTCGTATTACATTGTGCCCGAGCCCTCAATTACTGAGCAAGTGTTCAACCATGTGCGGAAATTAGCCTCTCCCTTTCCGACCTCGATTGGTCCCTTCATCGTTAGTGCCTGGCGAGACCTAACAATTGGTTATGACTCCACAAATCCACCTACCTACAAGCCATTATTGCCAATCACTCCATCTGATCAAATGATCACTGCACAATTACGTACCACTACTGACTCTCAACCTCTTGATGAGGCCATCACCTTTACTGCTAGGGGGAGCGGCACCGAGCCCAAGCTTAAGGTATACATTGAAGCACGAGCTCGAGACCACGACCGAGCCAGGGAACTTGCTCAACAGGTCTGGGATTCTCTAGGCCACGAGTGGTTTTCTGGCTTTGGTCTTACCACAAGAAATTGACCCCTCTCCCTGATTGACCCATCTTGGCCCCTCCTTCCTGCTGGCTCCAGGCCGGCCCCAGCCAGGAATCACTGAAAAATCCATAGATGGGGTCGAGCCGCACATCCACGCAGCAGCCTCGCGCGCGTACGTAACGCCAACGCAACCGCTAGCAAACTATAGTGCTTAATAGTTGTATGGTGTGGGTTGTGTACGCCTCAGGCCGATGGAGTGAAAAACACTTGGCCAGTTGGTAGAATAGAGGGTTGTTGAACCGATAGCAGCTCGGGATGGGGAAAGAATTACCAAGGTTAGTGAGGAGATGTTTAGAGAGTGAAGTATTTGGTGGTAGTTATGTTATAAGAGTAGTACTAACGAGATTTTTTCAGATATGAACCTCGCACAGACTATAAGCCAAGAAATAAGTTTCACTTCGGCAGTGGTTTTCGAAGAAAGATAGTAAGAAATGTGGTAATCGGAATTACTACGTTTGCATGTTTTCTGATATTGATGAATAAGGGCGCTGGGTATGATATAGTCGACAAATTTAGAGGTCGCTCATACTCATATTCCATTGATGACACCGTAACGTTTTACGATCTTAACCAATACCGCGGCCATAGTAATGGAGCCGACCGGGATGACCGAGTACTAATATGCGTGCCGTTAAGAAATGCAGAGGCGGTGCTACCAATGTTATTCGACCATCTGAAGAACATGACATATCCTCATAATCTAGTGGACCTCGCATTTATGGTGTCCGACACAACCGATAACACCCATGCTGTGTTGAGGAGACATTTGGACGAGGTGATGCGCCGGAGTTCACCTGGAGGGCCGTTCAACGAAGGCGTAATTTTAGAAAAGGACTTTGGACAGCTTGTAGGTCAAGGAGTTGATGACCGTCATGGAGTTATGGTTCAAGGTGCTAGGCGGAAGGTGATGGGTCGAGCTCGTAATTGGCTACTGACTAACACACTTAAACCTTATCATAGCTGGGTGTACTGGCGAGATGCTGACATTAAAACTGCCCCCAACACGATCATTGAAGACTTAATGAAACATGACCAAGATGTGATTGTGCCAAATGTATGGCGACCGCTACCAGAGTGGCTTGGATCAGAGCAGCCATACGATCTTAACTCGTGGCAGGAATCAGACGCTGCTTTGGAACTAGCAAAGACATTGCATGAAGATGAAGTTATTGTAGAAGGGTATGCCGAATACCCTACTTGGCGTCCTCATCTTGCTTACCTTCGAGTGGAGGATGGGGATCCTGATGAACTGATAGAGTTAGATGGAATTGGAGGAGTGTCGATTCTTTCTCGGGCTAACGTGTTTCGCCATGGCGCAAACTTTCCAGGATTTGCATTTGAGAACCATGCCGAAACTGAGGGCTTTGGCAAGATGTCCCGAAAGATGGGGTTCAAAGTAGGTGGTCTGGTTCATTATACCGTATGGCATTTGTATGAGCCTAGTGAAGAGGATCTTAAGAGGATGGGAGAAATGGAGGCCGAACAGAATGGAGGTACTCTCGCCCCATAAACCAATTGGCACTTAAAAATCGGACAAACCTTAACATGGTACCGAAGGAATAAAAACGGAATATGCAGTTGAAGGCAGAGCCTGATTGCTGGAATCTACACAAACAGTGAATTGTAATGTAACTACTAGAAAGATTGGATAATACCACAACCACTTTTGTCTTTTTATTCACTCTCAATCGGTATCTTAGCTACCTAATCATCAAATACTTTTTATTTCACTTCACAATCACACCACAGCACTTGACGCTGTTCGTCACTACCCTCAGGTGTAAATACGTGCTCGTTCTTATCCGAGCTCGGGCCGTTATCCAGAACTCTCTATGCACTCGAGGCAAGCTCTCGAGGTTTGCACGGAGATAAAGTTTAGATAGTTTGAACGGGTTCTGTTATACTTTGAAGATTCCTCAGCTCTATCAGATTTGAGAAGTCTACAGAGTATGGTCAAATATCATGTCAGAATTAGAACGATTCCGTGAGCAGTGGAGACAAGAAGTAGCCGGACGAGCTAGCCATGACAGATCAGAGAGATCAGAAGGGATAGATGAGAGAGGTGAGAGAAGCAAGAGAGATGAAAAAGAAGAATATCAATCACTTTCAGTGAACCCATCAATACCAGAGACAGACGTTTCAAAAAGGGTGGCACAAGAAAGTGTGGATGAGAGCGAAAGCAGCACACTACCGTCCGAGGTTACTCCCGTATCATCAGGGTTTAATCCGGATCATCTCTCAGAGAGTGACTTTCTAGCACTAGAAAAGTTCGAACATGCAGTTGACAGAGAGCATGTAGGAAGAATGGGAGATGCCGTAAAGCATTACAGAGACGCATTTCGAATGAACGACAAGGTCGACAAATTGTATCGTTTAAAGTATTTTGCCAATGCTAAGCCATACCGACCAGACAAAGATAACCAAGATCAGGATCTGATTGAGAAGCTGGAAGCAACAAGTTTAACTGAAAATGATACAGACGAACTGGTGGAAGAAGGTCCGATGATCAAGATGCCATCGGAGATTCTAGTTAAGATTCTAGAGACAGTTGCATTAATGGATTTATCTTCGTTCACAAAGCTGACATACAGCTCAAAGAAATTGGCATATTTGGGGTATAAGTCAACCTCAATTTGGAAGCAATTATGCATCAAAGAGTACACCAACCAACAATACTCACCAGCTGCACTAAGCCAATTTATAGAAGAGGTGGATCTTGGACAGTTCACCCCTTATCAACGGGAGAATTTCTTAGCTTCAAAATTATGGAATCATGCGTGGAGACAAATGTATCTAACCAGACCGAGGGTATGGTTTAACGGGTTATACATCTCGACCTGTAATTATCTTCGACCAGGAATCGGAAACTCATGGAACAACCCAGTTCATATGGTGACCTATTTTCGATACTTAAGATTCTTTGAGGACGGAACTTGTATTAGCTTACTTACCGTCGAGGAGCCCGCCGATATAGTCCCCATCTTCAATCGTCATGTAGTTGGACGGTCGACACCTTCTGGTAGGCTTCCCCACCGACTTCAAAGAACCCAAGGATCCAAGGATGATGATCTTTCTTCTCTTGCTACAAAACATCTCAAGACTCTTGTATTTGGTACATGGTCAATTGACTCTTCTGACGGCCGATTGCTAATCGAGACAGAGGGTTCAGTTGATCGCTATTTGTTCTACATGAGTTTACAGATTCGATCATCTGGGAACAATAAACATAACAAGCTCAAATGGAGAAGATTCTGGTCTGTGAATAAGCTTTCACAAAACGAGGGAGATTTTTCATTAAAAAACGACAAGGCGTACTTCTTTGTACGCACGAAGCATTGATATTTATAACTCCAAGTGCAAGTAAGAAGAATTGTACAACCTGCTTGGAATAAAATAGACAACCAACCAAACATACTTTATATATCTAACCTAACTCTGAAAATTAAGACTGTAAATCGAACAGAGTTCAAATACGAACAAAAACAACATTAACAACGACGGCAAAAACATCTGGTCATTGTATAGATTCCTAGCACCAATAATAGCAGCCCTAAGTCTCTCTTGTCGATGAAATAACTTGATCCTTCGATGGAGTCAACTCAGACTCTTCAATCGTACTGACGATCTTTTCATCAATTGCATGCACTTCCTCGGGACGAAGTGGTCCCTTAAACCACTTCCTAGCAGAAGTGAACCATGCTAGAAGTGCTCCTCCACCTACAATAGCAACAGCAACAGGAGTGTAATTCAATGTCTGACTAGTAACTGGATTCTCTTCTGGTAGACAGAACACAATGGTAATGAAACCAACCCATAGGCAACATACTCCAGCCACGATGGGAGAAAATGCTTTGAGATTGAACGGACCTTTTTTGAAATACTGAGGGAATAGAAGTCCAATCAGAACAGGTAACGAGTAAGAGATATACAGTCCCACAGTAGCAATTGAAGTAGCAGCAGAAAATGCAACACTTGATCCAAGAGAAGGTAAAGAAAGACAGAAAGCCAGAAAGGCCGCTAGCCAGACAGTTCTGATTGGACTCTGAAATCGCTTATCAACATGAGCAAAAATCTTGAAGATTCCTCCATCACGAGCAAATGCAAACATCATTCGGCTATTAGAAGTCATTGAAAATAAGCCACAATGCCATACACATACCATAATCAGACACATCAAAATTACAGCCCCTTTAGGTCCAAAGATGTCAGTTAGGATCTTTATCACAGGCTGGTCAGCAGAAGCAGTTGCCTCAAAATCTTGGATGGAGAACAGTAATGCCAGCATGATGAAGAATCCAAACAGAGTGGATATTCCAATGGAACTAATGACTCCAATAGGTGCACTCCAAGAGGCGTTGGTGGTTTCCTCTGACATATGTGCAGACGCATCAAACCCGGTGATGGTATACTGAGAGGTAAGAATACCAATGATGGCTACGTATTCACTAGATGCTCGTGCACTCCAACCTGGATCTCCAGTTCCATCATAGAACTTTGCAAACACGAACCTTGCACTTTGATGAGTGGGTGCTTTGGCTAGTACTGCAATCGCAAACGAGGCAATTCCAAGCGAATGTAGAGTGATTGACGAATTATTGAAATATTTCAACGTATGCACACCAAAGGTGTTAACAAGGCCATGTGAGACTAGAATGGCTGCGTATATTCCAACCGTCTTGCCTGGAGTGGGCTCATAATCATTCAGGACAGTTGCAGTGGTCGATATCAACTGAGCCAAACCAAAGGAAATACCTGTAGTCACTGCTACCTGTCCAAGTAAATTGAACCATCCCGTGAGCCATGAAAAGAACGGAGCCCATCTAGGAGGAGATAATATAGCAGCCCAGTAATAAGGTCCTCCAGATGTTGGTACCGACGATACAATCTCTGCCATGGCCAGTCCTACAAACATGGTGAAGAAGTTGACAATCAGCCAGCCAATTGACATGACTGCTGGACCACCAGTGTTGAGACCATATGAAAATAAGGTTGTGATACCGGTAATGACAGAGATGATTGAAAATGATGCACCAAAGTTATGAAGGAGCGTCCATTCTCGCTTCAGTTCTTGTTCGTAACCTAACTGTTCCAGAACCTCAGCATCACTCAAGTAACGTTGCCGACTTTCTTCGTCATCCATAGTGTACGTGTTCAGTTATACCCTTCTGAGTGTTAATATCAAGTTAAATAGTATGAGCTGATTCTATCGTCTTTTTGTCAATCTGTGCTGGCCAACTATGCTTGCTAGCTGTGCCATTCGTTCACAACGAAAGGTGGGGTATCAGTGGTCCCCCTTCGAACAGAAACAAAAAAAAACAAAAAAAGAGATAAAGCTACGATCTCCCACTGTCACCTATTCAGGCTCCATGTCCCATCAAGGTGACATTGCAGGATCTGGGTTGTAGGTAGACTGCATCTAATAGCGCCGTTAGAGAGAACATTCAATGGTATAGTATAGGCCGACGAGCATCAATCCCGACCACCATTAACCTCCTCTAACTATTTGTATCTTGAGTGTAATGGACTAAAGCGACCATTATCCACTCCCGCTTGTCGTGCACTTGTCGTCGGCTTTCCCTTATCGCCAAGTCCTTTGGTGCCCAAGATAGTCAAGCAGCCAAGCTGCAGTGACTGAGCGCGGCAATTGTATGCCTGTTGAATGGATGATTGTGCAGAAATGATAAGGATCAGTAGATAACAAGCTCCGCCGCCACTGGTGCCACTGGACGACGCGAATACCAAGGCGGGTTAGGGTTGATCTGGGTTGATTGAGTGGTCTAGGATGAGGGGTATGAGATGAATGATCTGGGTCGATCCGGGTTGAGATAGGTCTTGAATCTATAAGGGTAGACTGTGTATATAAAATATATAAAATTTATGTAGTTATCTAGGGTTAGCCAATAGTCTAATTCAATGCGGCTTTGGCCAAGTCATTGAGCTTGTCCTCAAACCTACCGAAGCCCTTAATAGCATAATCGAGATCATAAGTTGCTTTAGTATCTTTAGCAAACTCGGCCTTGTATTCTTTCTCAGTATACTGCTTGATCTCCTCCTGGGTGACTTCCACTGGCTCTATGACCGAACGATCATCAAAACTAGTAGCTTCAGCTAGAGATTTGGCCATTCCAGGGTTAATAGTGAGTCCATCAACTCCTGCCAAAGCAATGTTTTCACCTTTATCACGAGTACCAGCAGGAACATTCAAGGTGGATACTCTGTGGGAACGGTAATACTCGTGAATCTGTTTGGATAGAATGACTCCAGGGTGGTCCTTCATGTTTACAGGACGCTTGTAAGTATGTGGGTTGAAATTTGTCTCCAAGGTGTTGACGTAAGGAGAAATTGCCACACATCCAGCGTTAGCTGCTTCAATTGCTTGAGTCAAACTGAACACCATTGTTCCTAAAGTGCTGATGCCGTCTTTCTTAAGCTGTCTGCAAGCCTGGAACCCTTCCCAAGTAGAGGGAATCTTAATAATGACCCTCGATTTTGGCACTCCAACCGCCTCATATGCCGCAATCAAA
This sequence comes from Blastobotrys americanus, assembly GCA_003705795.3. Classification (NCBI taxonomy): domain Eukaryota; kingdom Fungi; phylum Ascomycota; class Dipodascomycetes; order Dipodascales; family Trichomonascaceae; genus Blastobotrys; species Blastobotrys americanus. Next base: position 374,104 of record PPJN03000003.1, on the reverse strand, counting down.
TCACGAGCATGCTTCACTGTGAGAGCAGTATCAAAACCAACCGAAGTATTGGTCTGGGACAATACACGACCATCAATGTGCTGAAGAATTCGCTTTCCAATGATGGCAACCGTGTTGTTTACAGTTTGATAGATTCGCTCGTTCTCAGGAAGATCCTTTGAAACAGACTTGGCTGCCTCTGCCATCACATCCTTATTTCTTTCCTCCACTACTTCATTGTACACAATGGCTTGGTTGGAAGTGCAATTGACATAGTTAATACGGTAAATAAGCTCTGCACCATTCGCATCCATGGTGTCGATTGACACCAACGTGCCCTTGCTACGGATATATTCCAATGCGGAGGATGAGGTCATTGCGATGTACGGTTAGTGTATACAACTGATTCAAGATATTCAGTCTCAAAAGCTTTTGCTATTGTCAACGACTCTAAGCTTCCATATTTATTGTTTTCGCTGATCCTACCGGGTCTCCATGCTCCGGCTTAGTAACACCTCATGGTAATACCGGTACAGTTCAGTCATTTGCATTTATCCATTAATGGCTCTCTATGCACCCACGACTGCCCCATCATTGATCTTGGACCCCAGGGTAAGTTACCCCATTTTGTTTATGACAACCCGGTTAAAAGAACGGTGGGATAGACGTCCCCCACGCGCGCGCGGTAATAAGAATCCCGGGGAAGCATCACTTTACTGCCGAATGGAGTAAATCTCCATACACATTCACCCGTTCACCACTGCGGGGATAGAGAACAAATATTATGCTGGGAATCGCTAAGACTAAATCATCACCACATGTTATGATACCGATTTGTATTCTTTTAGGCCCTTGATAGCTTTGGCTTCAGTACGAATTGTTGGCTATCAGGCCGGGGAAGGGCCGTAAACGGGACCATAAAAGGGGGGCCAGCCAGACCAGATATGGTACAGCCGCGCGGGGCTGCGCTGACACCGTGAGAGAGGATTTTCGACTGTTCAATACCCGAGTTTTTGGCCATAGAGAATTGTGGTAATCAAGTGGTGGGACAAAGTTTGATAATTAGAGATATCGTGGTGTTGGAACAAGACCGAGGGAGTATAAACAACCGAGAGAAAAGTTATTGAGAATGAGGAGACCCTGGCATGTCCAAGCCGCCGATGCTGCGCACCGTATTACAGTATTAGGGATTATTGGATTTTCAGGTGAGTACTGGAGTGAATATATATTTATGGGTAGACTAAAATCATCAATGATTGGTTCCTTGATAGTCGACATGTCATAAGGAAGTCAAAAGTTCTACAAGCCTTAAATTTATGCTAACCTTAGTTTATATCACTGTTGGATTGGGTCGAACTTTGTATCAGACTCGAAAGACTCGATTGGAAGAAATTCAAAGTGCTCAGGTAAGATTTGAGAGAAGGAAGCGAGATTGTATGAAAGAACTTATCTAACTCATTAGGTCGCAAAAGAAAAAGAATCCAAAGTCGAAAATTGAACGACGCATGACTAAATCAACCATATATAGTGCTTGAAAACACTAAAGGCTAGAGGGTTGAACTTGTAAATAACCAATCATTGAAATATTTATCATTTATCATTTATCATTATCTGTCGTTTGTTGGATGTCATCACGTAGTACTGAGAGTCTTGGTATGGATGTGTTCTTTACGGATCAGTTTCCTTGCTTTGTTTAACAGCTCGCTATCTTCTGAACGTTCTTGTTCGACTTGTCGTTTGTGATGTTTGCTGTGACTTTTCTTCAATTTCTTGTCTGTTGACAGTTCAGAATCTTGTGTCTCTGAATGCTTTTCTAACTTGTCTCGTTTCGGTTTCTTGAGCTTTTTCTTGGAATGTGTTAATCCTTGTTTGCTCAGATCTAACATTCTACCCTCTAATTGATCAATATCTGACTGTCTATCGGGATTAATACGAATGACATCAATAGGTTCGAATGGTGATTCGCAAATAAAACAATGCTGACCCTCGGTGTTGTTGAGCGCACTCTTGATTGCACTAACGCTCATCACATGTCCACAGTTCACAATATAGGCAAAAGGACCAGTAGTAGTAGACGATACAGGACAAACCCAATTATTAGAGCCTGATCCTTCTGCGGTATCATCATCACCATTATCCCAACTAATCTTCAACTCAACCACATCCTTTAGACTTGTTATATGTTCAACTAGTGATCTCCGTGACTGATCAATGCTGTCAGGATATAACAGCCATTCGAGCACCTCCTCCTTGTTATACAACCGTCCCTTGTAATCACTTACAACTGGGTCCACCAGATCTTTGCCTGATATCGAACTCTTCGTCCAAATCTCTTTGCCATTCAATTGCTTCAGTTCGAATAGTTCTCCAGTAGTTTTCTCTTTTTTAACCGTCTTAACTAGATCACTCCGTTTCTGAATTGATCCACCATCATTCTATACCATGGTTAGTACCCAAATCATCTCATCAAGTGAATATCTTCTACTTACTCCCATCTTTACTCTTTATCTCGCTGGGCTCACCTTTCTAGGTCTTCAATCATCACGTACGGTACGATAAAAGAACCATCGAGAAGAGCGGTTCGCACAGCCGTGCGACCGACCTGATATCTAAATTTCATATAGATTTTTGTTTAACAGCAATTCACGTAACGTCCAACCATATCATAAGATCGAGTTGAGGTTGTGTATATTGTTGAAGAAAGAAAAAAAAAAAGAAGAAAATGGCATCCTACTTAGCTTCCATCTACGGAACTGAGCACGATAAGGTCAACTGCTCCTTTTACAATAAGATCGGAGCTTGTCGCCATGGAGACAAGTGTTCTCGAAAGCATATAAAACCGTCATATTCGCAGACAATTTTGTGCCCTAACTTGTACCAGAATCCTACGCTCAGTGGAAGAGCAGGTGGGGACCCTCAAAAGCATTTTGAAGACTTTTATGAAGACATCTACGCAGAAGCAGCAAAGTTTGGACCACTAGAAGAACTTGTAGTATGTGAGAACAGTAATGATCATTTGATGGGCAATGTATACTGTCGGTTCAAGTACGAGAAGGACGCTGAGAAGGCTTTAAAAGACTTTCAATCTCGGTGGTATGATGGCAGACCAATTTACTGTGAATTGAGTCCAGTGACTGACTTTGGTGAAGCATGCTGCCGCCAGCATGACACCCAGACCTGTAATAGAGGAGGCAATTGTAATTTCATTCACGCTAAACGAGCTCCATATTGGCTCGATCAAGAGTTGAAACTGTCGCAGAAGAAATACCTTCAGAGTATTGGCCAAGACTACTCAGATGATTCCAGATCTCCTTCACCAGTACGTCACCGAGATCGGGACCGCCGGGGTAGACGACGATTTGACTAGGTCATTGAGGTATGACCGTAGTCTTAGTACCACCATTGCTACTCAGTGCAGCCCTTGATTTTTTATGCGCTTTGGCATCATACTAACTTCAATAATATAGCTTATTTATTGTCAATTATTACAACAAAACTAAAGAACTCAGTTCATAATCCCGCGATTGTAATTACCAGACCCGTGTCACGTGATTGTTCGCTTCCCGTGTTGACCTGCCATAGACTCCACTCTAGCAAGCCTACACATTAAGACTCACAATCCAATTATTCTCGAGTTAGCACATCTTAATAATTAGTACGAAGTACACTTCTACGGATTTAGTGCTAAAGAACACTCTAAAGTAGAGTCTAAGTAACAGTAAGATATTATTAAGCACTCCCTGCTTCAGCCGCGGGCTCTACTCTCGCGAGCCAACATCCCGACCTCATTATCGCCACATAAACTCCCTCCGGTATGCTTAGACACACATTATACCTTTACACTAATTTTGACCAGATACAATCATGGCAGATCGTTATTCATTCTCGTTAACTACGTTTTCGCCAAAGTAAGTAAAGGATGAGGGATGAATCAAATGAACTGTAGTTTGGATATGTTTTTTTTTTTGACATGTGTTTTGGCGTGATGGTGTACTAACTACTACAGTGGCAAGTTAGTACAAATTGAATATGCTTTGCAAACGGTGAACCAAGGAGTGACGTCTCTAGGAATTAAAGGTAAGTGATCTCGATGTCAGCTATTTTGCAGGTGACCAGAAGTCGACCTGAAGCTTAATGGTACCCAGATGTTACGCTACCTTATGTTTTACTATATATGCTAACTGTAGCCTCCAACGGTGTTGTTCTTGCAACCGAAAAGAAGTCGTCATCCCATCTCATCAATTCAGATTCCACAGAAAAGGTGGCTTTAGTCACTCCTGATGTTGGCATGGTTTATTCCGGGATGGGTCCTGATTTCAGAGTACTACTTGACAGTGCTCGTAAATCGTCACACAAGGCATACAAGCGAATCTACAATGAATATCCTCCCACGCGCATTCTCACTCAAGAAGTCGCTAAGACTGTCCAGGAAGCCACTCAATCAGCTGGTGTTAGGCCATATGGCGTTTCTTTATTGGTTGCTGGACATGATGACACTAGAGGTTTTGAATTGTACCAGGTTGATCCCTCTGGATCTTATTTCCCCTGGAAAGCAACTGCAATTGGCAAGGGATCTTTGTCAGCCAAGACATTTTTAGAAAAGCGCTGGAATGAAGAGTTAGAGCTCGAGGATGCTATCCATATTGCTCTATTAACTCTCAAGGAATCTATTGAGGGAGAGATGAATGGAAACACAGTGGAAATTGCGGTCGTCGGGTCTCCTTCCGACCATCTTCTGGGATACCAGAGTATCAAAGGTGAGCGAGGTCCTCGATTCCGTAAACTGAGTGCTCAGGAGGTTGATGATAGACTAGATGCTTTGTAAACACAAATCTAATGCTTTGTAGTATTTACCATCCTTAGTATCGTTGTCTTCCAATGTCTCGCCCCCCAGCAGCCGCACCCCTCGAGAATGAATTTTCCATTCGGGAAGGCTTGTGGAGACAACGACATTGTATTAAGAGTTTATAATTACAGTTTTTTTATATCGTGAAACGCGCCATGAATACTCCGGACAGTGGCTCGCGGCCACGGCCACAGTATGGAAGTGTCGGAACAGTATCATCTCCGGCTCCTGGTCAACCATCTTCTCTGAGTACGATTCCTATCCCAGTTCTGACCCCGAGTAACAATCCTAACGCGTTTCAAAGTACTGTATATGTGAAGCCACCAGTGCCTCAAGGGCCACGATTACATGGAGTGGATGTTGTCACGCGAATCCATATGGCTCTCAAGAGCGGGATCGATTCTGAGCTTAGCTGGGCGTTACGAGCTCTGTTAGAGTTATCACATCAAAATTCACAGCTGCTGCCACTAAAAAACATGCCTGGGTTGGTGGCACACCTTGTAGGGCAGATCAATGGGTCTCCAGCGTTGGACACAGTTAAAGCATCTGAAGGGTCTAGTTCGTTGGCTCGGCCTTCAGATTTAGATGTGACTACTAATATTAGCTCGCTGATAGTGGAGAAGAAATATGATAACCCTTTGGTATTAACTGACAGTGAAGTACTTTCGGCTCAGCGAGCTCTTGAGGCCCTCTTGGTGCTTCGAAATTTGGCTCTAGATCCTGAAAATGGTCAGTTATTGGCTCATGATCCTCGAGTACAATCTATTATGGTCAGAGGTCTATATTTGCCTGGAGCGTTTTCAGAATTCCGGGCTTACTGTATTGAAATAACTGAAGCAGCTGCGTTCCATCTGACCCCTGATTCATGGGATGATGCTCTTCTTCAGGCTGTGCTTCATCTTATAGGAGATGAGATCCATGATCGAGGAATAGCAGTTCCGGCTCTTCGTGCTCTTGCCCGGCTGCTTGTCAGAGATGACAGCAACGTGCTTCGTGATATTCCAGACAGGTTCCTTATTAAGGTTCTAAGTTTCTTGATGGTAGATGATGAAGAATTGATCTCAGCAACGCTGGATTTCCTATTTCAGTTCACGTCTAATGAATCCAACGTGAAGAAGCTGTTTTCAGAAAGCTATGGAAGCTACCGCTGGCTGTTGCGTTCCCAATTGGTGAGATTACTCACCTACCGTATAGAAGAACCGGTGTTAGAATATATTAGATTACCGCGAAGAACGAAGCTTCCTGCGCCCAAAAGCCCTCCAAAGATGCCCGCAGATGTAATGGCAGAGTTAGTCGAATTTCCAGAACCTCATCGAGCAACCCATTGGATTCGGTCTGCATATGAATTCGATTCAGATGCTGAAGTGACTCAAATCTCTCTTTGGAAGGCATATGAAGCTCAATTTGAAGAAGTTGCTCGAGCTGGCAAGAAACTTCTCCCGGCGGTCGATTTCATTAAAAATGTGACATCCGCATTCAAAGATGCAGCAGCAATGGTTGTCAATCTTCCTGATGGCCAGCGTAGATTTATCATCAAGGGGCTAAGACCTAGACTCAGCGCAGTCGCGCCTTCGGTTCTCAACAACCCAAATCAGCGTCAAGATGGGGGCAACGAATCACAGTCACAATCTGCATCTCGAAAGCGTGAGCCATCAGGTTTCGGAGTCACTGCGGTTCTAGTGTTACAAAACATTGCTAACAGCCCTGAAGGGTCGGCGATTCTTTCTTCTGAGATTGAAGCTCTGGCTAGAGCCGCGACTTTAAACCCTACAATTCCTGTATATATCCACCAATTGCTTGATTCGATAGTTGATGAAGAGTCTACGTAAGTTTGGTATGGAATTGTATGGAGATGAATAACGACATTCTATAGGTCGGTCTGAGCTTGAGGAGTATGAATACGTAAGTTCTTTAATCAGTTTTGAGCTTGTCAAACATGGGAAAAGTCATGTAATTAATTTATTTTACCAACAATGTATCCGCGTAAATGTACCCCTTGGTTCATGGGCACATAAATAAATTAAAAAGAACCATACAATGTTCATTGCTCATTAACCCTCATTATACACGCTTAGGTTGTTGTTGTAGCTCAGTATCAGCATCTTTACTGTCCATACTGGCTGTGCCTTCGTCGGCGGTGTGCTCAATGTGTTCAATAGAATCAACTCTCCGCGCCTCTTGACGGAAAGATGAATTGAACAGTATGGACTTTATTCCGGTTTTGCTGTCTCCAATAACTTCTATTAGACGCTTGACCTTCATAATCACCGGTTGTGGATATCCTGTAGTCTTCATGGATTTCAGAACTTGATGTGCAGATGCAACATCTCCGTTATAAAGAAATGCTCGAACTATCGACTCAAATGACGACGGCTCCACTATGCTAGAATCCAAGTTATGTTTGAATAGTGCCACAGATTTTGAAAGATCAACTGAAGCCCATCCACGAATAAGAGTGTTACTCATATACGCATTCAACTCCACATGGTACTTGACCATATCTGCCAAAACCACTCCTGTCTTAGAAACAGCCCCATTCAACACATAAGATTCCAACAGTGCTTGGAAAACTACGCGGTCAGGTCTTAATCGTCTTCTCTTTGTGAGTTTAGAATAAAAGTCGATTGCAGACACAAGATCTCTATTGCACACTCCACGCGCAACAATCAGAGCTGCATAATGCTGAGTTGTGATCACATTTCCATCATTAATGATTTCATGAAGCACATCATCAGCTGCTTGAATATCCACAGGTTCGATCAAGGTATGCATATCAATAAGTAGCTTATAAGTGTGTGCCGAAGGCTTGACGCCAAGTCTTCGAATCTTCGCATACACTTCCGAGGCAGCTTCTCTATCCCTTTTGGTATGAACATAATACTGAAGCATTATGTTGAATGGAGCAATCTTCGGAACATAATTCTTGGAACACTCCATCTCTTCAAACAGTCTTTTAGCATATGCTTCGTCACTGCCACGACAGCATGCACTTATCATGGTTCCAAAAGTTACCCCACTTTTGGGCACTCCCAATTGATCCATTTCGTTGAAATAATACTGTGCCTCCGTAAGTCTGCGGGCTTTCGATAGCTTTGACAGAAGTACGTTATATAGAAACGTGTTAGGAATAAGTCCAAACGATCTTGCTTCATCAAACAGCTTGAGCGCATCACTGGCCTCATCATGAGAATGCGAAAGCGGATTATGCGAGATAAGTTGACCATAACCTACTACGTCCGGACAAGACTGAATATTTAACAGTCTAGTATAAGCCGCTGATGCTACATCATAGTCGAATTCTGCACACACACTGACAACTTTGCGATGAACTTTAACCCACGATTCCCATGACTCATAAGATAGAGCAGGGTGGGGCATCTGCTCCAGACATAGCTCGTAAGCTCTCAGAATAACCTGTCGTGACTCTGGTGTTCGTCTAGCTGCCAAACCATCCAGCAGATATACAACAGCCGAGGACGTTATCAACTTTCCTTCAGTCAAAGTTGTGGCTAGCAAGTCATAACCAGTGAGAACAGTGTCAGGAGTTTGTGAGTATCCAATAATCTTATTGGAAACCGCGGTGTCAGTTTGTTTTTCTCCAGCACTTGTCAAATCGTCATGCAAAGTCTCTTGAGCCTTAGAGGCTGAGGTTGGAGACGATTTTTTCTGGAGCCAGCTTGCAAACTGCTGCGCTCGAGTTGTATCTTCAAATTGTCCTAAAACCCTTTGGCATTCATGGATAAGTTCAGGTGGAATATTCATGTCACGTTCAACAAGTTCATCTACGAATAGACCGTAGTTTCCCTTGAGCTCGCTGAGTAAAGGAGTTGCTATAGACAGCCCGCCAAGAGAGTTGGATGAAGCTGCCATCACCCATACATGATGAAAAGCAATTATGTTTAATAAAGCGGATTGCGAGGACTTCTGAAGTTCTTGATAGTCCAAAGAATTGGTACTCTTCTGGCTCCAAATCCATCGCAAAATACGAACACCAGCATTAGAAGACTCAGAAAAGGACCTCCTATTAACAAGCTTCGATCCGATCAATCCAAGAACGCGAGTCAAAGACAAACTTTGTGTCTTCTCCATAGAAGTAACAAGACCATTCATCAAATCTTCAGCTACCAGCTCCCACTTTTCATCAGCAAATAGACGTTCAAACAAACGACTAGACTGGGCTACCGCAAACTCTATCGCAAAATCATGATCTCCTAGTGACATGAGATACTGAACAGCTGCCATCATTGTCGATGGCTCCAGAACACCACCACGAAGATGAGTCTCCTTGACTACTTTATACAATAACTTAGGATCATTTTCCCTAACCGCCAGCATTGCTAAATCTGCTCGAGATACATTGAAGATATCTCGGTCACTATCTCTTCGGAGAGCCAAATAATCAAACATCTCGTCGGCGATAGCAATGTCTCCTGATTTACATACAGCCGAAAAAACTGTAGTCAGGGCACTGAAATCTAACATTGGAATCAAAGGATCAGAATCCATCTTCTTTGCCCAATTCCATGCGGTTTCGTAGTCGCCCATTTTAGAAAACCCGTTCAAAATTTCCGCCAGCGACGCTTGTAATGATTCTCCATCTGCAAACTGCGTTTCATTATCATATGCTTTCAACTGTCCCTCGAGAAATGCAACTGCCTCGAACGCCTTATTACAATCAAAGTATGCGCCGATAACCATGGGATATATCATGTCACCCAAAAAAGTAACCCCCTCCAAGTTTTTTTCTCGTTTGTATGACTTAAAGTAGTCTAAAGCAGCGTCCATGTCTTTTAGCTTACCCATACCTTTAACTAGAAGAGCCAAAGCTTGGGGTTTACCATAGCGCCAGCCATCAAAAGAATTCATTAAGTAGGGAACTTTATCAGACCTACCATGATTCACTAGACCCTCCAATAGTCTTAACAATAAATCTATAGGTAGCGGCCTTCGACGAACGGTATTTGCGGCAGCGTATATCTCAACAGCCAATGTTGCATAAGCATATCCCCTATCCGCCTCATCAAGAAGAACTCGAGAGGAGTCTAGCATATCGATGTTAAATCGATCTCGCAATCCACATAGAGCAAAATTGCTATCCATTAAATACCCCGAGAACTCCGCAGCCTTTAGCAGTTGATCAATAACTAATAGATATACGTCATTATCAGGAGTGACCTGGTTACGAACCATATCAGTATACACGTCCAATAGTGAGGTCAAATCATAACGAAGAGAGCCTTCAGAAGGCTTGCAGAGTGCTGCCATTGCCTGAAGGGTGTGGTAATAAGTTAGGGATGAAGGGACTAAGCCCTTAGAGCGAATAGTATCAAATATTTCGGCAACAACATCATAATTTCCAGCGTTGAGTTCCTTGAATAGTGTTTGAGATTCATCTTCAAGCAATGTGGATGTTTTGTGAATCTGAGATGAAACGGAAGTTACATCCGCTGAATTGAACTGCGGTCTCTCTGATTGCAGTGAGCGATCCAAAGGTTCTATCTCCGGAATTTCATCTGTCGGTATACTGCGAGGTGACAACCTGTCGGTATTGGTAGTGTTGTGCCTTTGGTTCGATGGTTTGTTATGATATATGGGTGCTGCTTCACCAGCATTAGCATCCGACTTAACCCTAGTCTCGGTAGAGGCAATCAGATGGTTTTCATTTGAAGAAAATGAACCGCGTTCGGCATCATCAGCAGGCAAAGAATTTTCAGTTTTTGCTGACTTCTGATTGTGCTTGGCTTCAGCTGAGTTATTGGTGTTATCTTCAGACTCTGCCAAAACCGAATAGTGTCTGATTAATCTCGGCTCATGTTTTCGGATTCTGTCAGAAGTATTTGAAAGTACTGAAGAGTTTCTACGCGGACGTGTTTCATTGACCGAAGTTCCGGCGTTATTATTACCATTTAGAAGAACTTCCTTCTGCTTGTCGTCGTCCAGCGAAGCCAGAGGAGTAATAGTCGAAAAGGATGAAACAGACGTTAGACCTCCACTAATGCTAGGATGAGCCGAGTCTGTACGTTCGTTCCCACTGCCATTACCAAACCCTGACAAGGGAGTTCTAATCGCTACTTGAGACTGCTGTCTGGCCAGTTGGCTTGTAGACACAAAGAAGGACGGTTGGCCGGTTGAGTGATGACCCGAGGACGAAGACGTCCATATATTCTTGGCCAGACTCGCATGTCGCGAGATGTGAGCAATAGGTTTGAACAGCATGATCCATTAACCAAGACCATTGACTGTGTTCGAAAGTTCAGTGAAGATCATGCACAATATTCAAATCCTACATAAAGGCAGGAGCTCTAATCCTTCCTTCGTTAACAGAAATAACCTTGGTTCAAACTCAACTCTAACCTCAGTCCAGGTTCTCCAACAACTCAAAAACTCAATCTTGTGAACTTGATTTAATCTTCTCCCCCACACACAATAAAGACCTCGCCCCCCTTTTTGCTTCCATACACGAGGCTTATTATATGACCCGCTACCTAGGAAAAGTCGCCTCCCAAGTAAAATTTCATCCACGGCGAGATCGGGTCTGAATGCTCGGAACAGATCGGAGGCCGTGGATGAGTCAAGTAGGCTTGCTGCCCTGTGATAGTCGGAGACATCACGGGCATAGAATGGGCGAAAGGGCGCGCAACTTAGGAGCAGAAGTTGCCGAGTTAGAAGAGACGATTGATTAGAGTAATATTGTTGAGTATTCTAACCACCCGTCACGATAAAAGTTTGGGCCCAAAGTGTCGCGTAGATTTCTTTCTACTGGGTCTCGGATTAAAGTATAGCTAGATTAGTTAGTTTGGAACGTCGCCATATCCCCATAAGAAATACTTACTATCGCATTAATAAGACCAATGCAACCAATAGTGCAAACCCCAGAATTAACTGTGCACATAGGTGAAGGTAGAATGAAGGATCTGACCAATCGCTATATGATTGAGGGACCTTAAACTTGAACCAGCTGAGAACTGCTCCAGGCTTTACCTCAGACACAGAATTGTAAGCATTGTGGGGGCTCGTAGAAAATGAAGACTTAAAATTGGGGGTACTCTTCACCCCAAGCTCAGGCAGCCGAGGTTTTTCATTTATTGTACCAGACAGTCGGTCAGATTGAGTGGTTAAACGCTGAGGAGTTGGAGACGATGGTACCTTATCGTGGAAAGGGTCGCCAACAGATTTCTGTGCTAAATCACCAGTTGATCCAACTTGAGGGTCCGTAGTGGTTTGAGTATCAAGTTCATATTGTCGTTGCGACACTCGTTGCTCAAGGGCTTCTAAACTATGGCGGAGCATCATGTAATCGTACTCCAGCGACCGAATTGTCCGGTGATCAGGAATTGATGCAGCCGGCTCGGTTTCTGGCTCAATCGCATTTTTCTTGCTATCATTCAACCTGTTAAACCAGCTAGCTCTTTCACGCCTACTAAAATCTTCATCTCGTCCCAAACGTCCTTGTGCTTGTGTGTGTTTTTGAACCTGTTCAGCGATGCCAAATTCGTCTTGGTCGGTTATTGGATTCTCAACCCCTATTCGTTCTCTCGGCTCCTCCAACCCTTTCTCGACCCTCCCATTGTCAATTTCTCCAAACCTCTTAGCTAACCATCTCTTAGATGCAGGAGTATGGCGAAGAGTGCTAACCCCTAAGTGAGATGACACATCACTGTTCTTGCTCGTAATCTTGTTATCTTGTCTAGTCAGGTACTGTGGTTTATACACGCGAGGTGATCTTGTGTCTATAGCCTTCTTCTGATAAGCCTGGGTCGAGGAAAACAATCGTGAATTGAGTCCTCTGGGAGCAAATAACGATTCCTCGTCTTCGTATTTAACACCAAAACGATCATTATGTCTATTCATGGTGCAAATTATACTTCACACCAGAAATATATTACCATTCAGCCAATATTTTGGTTTTTACACCGTAATTACGGTATAATGTCGGCGCGTAGGATGAGATCTGTCAGCCGCGCGTCTCTCGATCTAACGATCAGAGCGACAGCTGATAGATCTAATGAATTTATCCTGAATCAAAGCTTCTAATCAATCTGTTCAACATTAGGATCTAACCTGATCAGTTGATCCAGTCATCGCATTACAACACTACGTATTAAAAGTATAGTACAAAACTCCGGTAGCAAATTTCAGCTCCTATAGGTTAGCAAGTACGGGTTGGGCACAAGGCCACAGTTGGCTCAATTCTTAACATCATAGCTTCGCTGGTACTTGGCGTCAACTTTGGTCAAATAGTATACTCCTTGGCGAAGATGATCAATAGATCCAGTAGGAGCAAAGTCCTTGGATAGATGAGCATTCTCTCTGAGTTTCAGCGCAGCCTCATATTCAGTAGGAGTGACAAACTGGCGGTTTTCCAGCTGAGAATTGAGCTCGAGATTCTTAACAATAGACGAAATGTCTCCCTTAACCACTAAAGAGTAAAGGGAAGCAGCTAGACCAGATCCATAAGAAAACAACGAGATTCGCTTGCCTGCAAGCTCATCGATAGGAACATTGGACAACAGAGAAGCTAGAGATGAAAAGACGCTCGCAGTGTACATATTACCGGTGTTAGTGGGACCGACGAGTGAAGGAGCCAGACGTTTGGCAGACTGCTCCTTAGCCAAGGCCACAAAAACTTTCTCCACTGTCTTATCAGTCAGAGACTGCTCGTAGCTAAGTCCTTTAATCTCCTCCGGAACCTTGCCCTCAAACTTGGATGGATCAGCCAAGTAATCGTTATAGAGCATACGAGCGTAAGATTTTGCTACCAATTTACAAGTGGGCACATGGAACACCGAGTAATCGAACCGATCCAGTCCCTTAGCACCGTGGCCATTGATTCCCGAGGAAGCATCAGCCTTAGCAGCCTTCTTATGGTAACTCTGGTAGGCCTGGTCGACAGCACGGGTATAACAGGTCAAAGAGAAATGACCGTCTACAACTGGGTACTCCGAAGCCATGTCAGGCTTGTAGAAATCATAGGCATGTTGCATAAATGATCCGTGAACTGAATCAAACACCAATGGAGCGTCCGGTCCGATAAGCAAAGCAACTGCTCCCGCACCTCCAGTAGGACGGGCGTTACCCTTGGCGTAAATGGCAATATCACCAGCAACTACCACAGCATCTCGACCATCCCATGACGAGGATTCGACCCAGTTAATCGAATTGAACAGAGCGTTTGTACCTCCGTAGCATGCATTGAGAGTGTCAATTCCCTCTACATCGGCGTTAGATTCAAACAGTTGCATCAGCACCGACTTTACTGACTTTGACTTGTCAAGCAGAGTTTCGGTCCCGACTTCAAGTCGCCCAATCGAATTGGGATCAACCTTGTTCTTCTTGAGCAGTTTCGATAGAACCGTCAAGGACATTGAATAAATGTCTTCTCGGTCGTTCACAAACGCCATGTTAGTCTGGCCAAGCCCGATAGTGTACTTTCCAGCAGGAATGCCATCATGTTTTTCTAATTCCTCCTGGTTCACGGCCTATTAGTTAGATCAATCCTCTACAATATTCTCTCAGTTTCGGTCTTCACACACGCGACCACGTATCATCTACGGTTCCAGTCTCGGTTGATTCAATGATATTGAATCACAATGAATTTACTTACCTGTGAAGGAATATAAATCTCGAATGCTTTGATTCCCACATTCTGAGGGCGCGAAGAAGAAGTCATTTTTTCTGATCCTTGATCCGGTTATTTCAATTACCTGTGCTAAAGCTAAAGCTTACGAGGGCTCCGGTTGGCTTATATACGAGTTGGCTAGTAGGAGAAGGTGAAAAAAATGAATGGATAAAGTAACCGCATAACCGCAGCCATTCTGTTCGCCGCGTGCCATTTTGGCGATCTGCGAGCGCCCAAAGAGGGGGAGACATAATTCATAGTATCCACAGTAGGCGGCAAAGATCATGGGCAAAGCAGTGAGGGTAGTACTAAGCCAGGGCTAGAAGTCGATTAAGAATTAGTTGATGGGCTGGATAGATCTTTGGGTCTTTATCAGATCTAATATTTGTCTTCTGACTGACATTTGCCCTTCTTTTGTTCTCTCGTTTGATCTCCTTTGGTGTTGGAATAGTGACGGTCGGTTACCCACCGCTTACGACCACCAGATCAAACCCCGATATCGCTGGGGCAACAATTGAGTCGCGGAAACCCCCCAGTACAAACAATGCTGAAGTTGGGGCAGATATGAGCCACCGTAGCATAGCCATTGTGTTGTAATATCAGCTCACACGTGCACCATGGTGACCATACGTCACCTTGAAAGCTTATGAGCTTTGGTTTGCCATTACATGTCAGGGGCTCTTAACTCTAGGGTTGTAGATTATTCCGGTAACGGCATCATGCATGAATGGCCTGATATGCTATTGCTGGCGTGGAAGCCAGAAGCTGGTCCCCAACGGATCGCGGCATTCAGGAACTGATGAGATGTTTAGACTAGCCCGGACCATTCGACTGCACGCAGATCACCTAAGCTTAAAAATCTGGTGAGGGGTGGACCAATGAGATGGGGGTTGATTATCAGCCATCACTGAGGTGATGATAGGTATTCCTTGACAGCTGCGGCCCACCTGGTTGCGTTCTTGTAATGCGCCATAGCCGGAGGAAGATTGTCAATTGCAGAAATCAGATCATTACATCGAGGCTCAGAGTGGATCTGACAAAGTGGGGTAAGATAGGTGCGAATAGTAAACACCACTGCTCCAGAGGTCGGAAGTCGTGTCAGTGTTTGACGTTCACATCTCAGGAAGGAATGTGAGAAGTCAATGTGTTCGGCTGAGAGTGGTGGCTTTTGATCAGATTGTGACACAGTTGTCGTACCATGATTTTCCTCAGGGGCATATCTATTAGCATGGGTTTGTATGCCCCAATTGAATCGTTCAACTAACTGGTGAGGTTTGATCTTGTTGAAATAACGATCCATAGACAATTGCAACTTTTGCGCATAGAAAGGCACGGGCTCATGAATTGCCGCCAACGAGCGATCAAGCTTATGTGACGGATTAAACCCAGATGGGAACGCAAACACTCCTCCTCGAAGTAGGTACTGATTATGTTGGCCCCTGCTTTCGGGCATTAACACAAGAAAGTCTTCTTCAAAATTCTTGGCTAAAGTTTGGATTAGTAGTTTAATATCGGAGCCAAAATGTTTCGCTCGTGATGGAATTGCCCAGTTCTTGATGTTGTTATTTACCCACAATGGTGCAGTTGTACCTGATTCACATGTGGTGGGTGAAAAATATGCTGGGTATCGTGCACACGCAAACTCAATAACTTTATCATAGAGTTCTCGCAGCGCGTCATCGGCGGTTGGATTATACAAAATAGTGTTTTCAGGATGATTTTTAATGATCTCAGCCCGCTCATTAGTGACTCTATCATAAGTATCTTCCAAAAAGATCCAATCATTTGGATCAAGTCTACGGATTCCCATAGTCATAAAGAATTTACCTGCTTTGAATGGCCTATAAGCCCGAGGATGCTGATCTTGCCAATTGAAATCTGATCCCACTGGTTCAATCGGCCTACTCAGCTCTGGTGAAGTACTAATGTTGGCTTTGCCATGACTCTTCAAGCTATTGTATCTTCGCAGCCACCACCATAATGTAACCAGAAATATAGTAATGACGGTTACCAGTTTGAACTTGTGGTTCGAATGTACTTCTATCAGGCTATTTGATTGTATTTCTACTATGTCCACCATTCCAGTGGAATCCATTTGATTGCGTCTCCACTCTGTTCCCATTCCAAAGGATTCCACCTTCGAATATATGTATTATATGCTAACTCATCAGATTAACTACCATGCTTTCACTCGTCGCAGGGTTGAGATTGCCGCCAGCCGTCGCACGTAAATGGGACAGGGTTTTGCTATGCCAGGCGGCCCGATGCGATAGCACCATCGATTTCAGGGTCAGGCTCAATAGTGCCTAATAATGGCCATCTTTGGGTGCGGCCTTGGTGAGTTGATGACTTTCTTCCTCAACTCCCATCCTCGTCCTTATCTCCGCCCTCTAATATTCTCATCCTCGCTCTTACCCTCGCCCTTACCCTTATCTCCAAACCTTGTTTTCTTCCTCGCGCACTCCATCTCCCTCATCCTCATCCTCATCGTCTCAGCCTCTGCCTTACCTACGTCGCTCCAGCCTACCCACCGCCTTCTTCACAATCCCTTCCTCCATCACCAATGCTGACCAAATGCCTATCCTAGCCGATCGTGCATAGTAAAGGTTAAATTCCTGTACTAGAAAGTGCAAACAGGGCTGCCAAGACCAGTACGCCTTTGTGGATACCAATGGTAAAACGCTAAGAAGTAGATCAAGGTGCGGATATCAAATACAGACGGTGAGTGCCGAAAACAAAGCAGGAGAAAGTTTATTTGAAAGGGAGAGCTGCCACGTAAAAGAGGAATACAAGTTATTGTGATTCCAAGAGAAGGAGCTGGAGGTTCAAAGTGAAGGGTAAGACTAGAGCCTGGTTGGAAGCGATCGAGAGAGTTGAGTCTGAACGGTTGGAAGTGATCGAGAGAGTTGAGAGCAGAAGGTGGCTTTGTTTTGATTGTGACTCGATCTAAGGTTAAGGAGTAATGTCGGGGGATCTCGAATCAGGGCTTCAAGTGAAGCTGGATTCTACTGGATCCAATGTAGGTAGTGGACAGGGTGAAAGGACTACTGAGAACGCTGCTACAGACACCAATGAAATCAGAGAAGCTCAACCTGGACAAGAAGCCACAGGAACCGAGAGTGTATCTCCTGGGTTTGAGTCTGAGTTTGTGCACAAGTATGGGCCAGTGAACTTTGTATTTATTGACCGTCCGCGGTTGCATCCGGTGTGGACTCGTCCTCATGCTCTTAATTATTTTTATGAGGGAGTTCTTTACCGATCCAAAGGGGAGCGAGGATCAGGAAGATTTGAACTGTTTTTGGATCTGTTATATGTTGGTATTGTAGCTAATCTAGCCAAGGCTGCTACTGAAGAGGCTACGGGCCTGTCTCTTTTAAAGTATGTGTTATTGTTCTTGCCTGCTTGGCAGGTTTGGAGTGATCTGAGAGATTTCATGAATTACTACTATAACAATGATCTGTCCCAGAAAATTCTGATGCTTTGGGTTCTCGCTCTGCTAGTGGTCTATGCCAATAATGCTAATACCGTACTTGAATCTCACAAGGAGACGGGTCTAGTGGTAGGAGCTTATGTTATTGCAAGAATGTCGGTGGGTCTATTTACCTTTGCTTATACGTTCTTCATTATGGAGCATCGCCGTCAGATGCGCGTGTATTTTGTATGCTCGGCTTGTATCTGTTGTTTGTGGTTGGCAGTTATATGGGTTCCTGTCAGAGCCAAAATTGGTATTGCGTTTACCTGTTCGTTTCTGGAGATAACTATTTACTCAATTACGTTCCATCCTTGGTTTAAGAAGCTGATTGGTGCCAAATACTCCACCGCGGTTAATATTGAGCATGAAGTTGATCGAATTGCTGCATTTTACGTTATTGCCCTCGGTGAATTTTTATATGGTATTGTCGCTTCATCTCCAGCTGGACATGGCTTCACTCATAATCTCGCTCGAGCTATCATGTCTCTAATAATTGCTTACTCTTTCTGCTGGTTCTATTTTAATGGTGAAGGTTCATCTCAAGCGACTCATGCGCTAAGAAGATCTGTAATCACTGCTTTCTTGTGGGTTTATCTCCATATTCCTATCATTGGATCCTTAATTCTTGCTGCTGATGCTGCGTCAGATCTCACTTCTAGCAGCAGTGAAATCACAAAGAAGCATCCTCAAGTTCCTGGTGAGGAGTCAGAAGGTTCTATGGAGCGTCGTAGCGAAGAAGAGGTTGAAACTCATTACTCTTTACAATTCTTTTTCACTGGTGGATTGTGTATCGCTCTTATTTGCCTCACTGCTATGGCTTTGTTAGACGAAAGTATGGATCCTCCTGGTAGTAAGAAGTTTTCTAAGATGCTTCGTCTAATTCCTCGTGTTCCAATTGCGATTATAATTTTGTGTCTGTCCTTTGCTGAGCTTAAGACCACACTTCTTATGGGACTAGTAGCGATGCTTTTGGTAGTGCTGCTTAGTTATGAGACGTACGCTGGACTACCTAACTGTGAAGATGACAGTATTGTCACTCCAGAATTCTAATATTTGTCTCGGTAACGGGTTAACTGGTTTGAACCAGACCTAAAAGTTGTGTTTGAAGGATGATTACTGATTGTTACTTCTCTTCTGTTTGTGTATGAACTCTAATTGATCCATCATAATTGCAAGTGGTGATATGGTATATAAGGGCAGTTTATTCTAATACATTTAATTCTTTATTAACGACGTCATTTAGTATGGAACATGTAATCATCATCTTAATAAGGTTGACCAATGAGTAGTGATAATGATGGCTTGGCTCCTATGAATATGTAGATGGAGTTCTTTAGCGCAAGTTTTACCACTCTAACAGTTGGATGCAGCCAGTACAGACTGGTCTTTGAAGCTGTTAGATGTTAACTCGCTACAACCTAGCATTGATTTGTACCTCATTCGCAAAAATTACAACTACTTACCCCTCTTAGCAATAGCAGCGGCATACTTATTAAGGCGATTATGCTCATCTTCGGTCGTCCTTTTATTGACAATGATTGTGGCGGAGGTGGAATCTTTTCGCTTGGAATGCTCGCTGATGAGTTCTGCGTATCGCTGTTTAACAGATCTGCTGGTTTCAAGCTCCATTGAGTACTCGATCTCCTGTAAGCAGGCTTTCTCAAGCGAAGGACTCTCATTTTTGTATACAGAGTTCTAAAGCAACACTCGTAAGTACTCTACTCGCATACAGCGGTATGGAATGATGTCTTGTTCATAGAATCCTTTTCTAGTCTTGGCCTTGGATAGAGTTTTGAGTACTGAAAGATAGTTTGGCATGGTAGCAAGTATCTGAAGAAGAGTTTCAAAAGATATTTGAGACTGAACCGATACTTGATAGTTTGCTTCTAGTAGTCTTGTAAGCACATCCGTTCGAAGACGGATTTCAATTCTGTTGTCCCTAGCAGCTAATTGCGAAATATAGATCATCAAGGCACAGCCTGAATCAAACGCATCAATGTGATTGGGAGATGAGTCGTAAGTTAAGCAAAGCATTGGCACCACGTAGTCTATACACCAACCCCAAAGAACAGTTGATTGGATGATGACTTTCACATTGATGCAGTGCCTCTGAACTGTCTGTCCGAAAACATCCCGTGGCTCATCTAGACTGATCAAGACATGAGCAATACTATGAAAAAGTGTAGTCTTACATTTTTCCCTGGTCCACTTTACGCAATCTGAAGCTATGACTGGTGGGTTGAGTGACAAGTTTAAGCTGTCTTTTGTGCAAGAACTAAGTATCTGAGAAACCTTGATGTAAGGATTTCTAAAGATGAATTGTCGAACTGGTTGGTTGGTTGAGGTCACTAAGACATCCTGAGGTCTCTTCAGATCAAAATCTGCGAATTGCGTATGTTTACTTCCATTCTTGCCACGTGAAATATCCTCTTTGTCTCTTGCAGCCTCGGAGGGATCTGGATAAGCTTGGATATCCTGGTCATTCTCGCTAGACTTTTCTGGTGTCATTGAAGACTCAGAATAAGAATTCACCAGGGAATCAGCAAATGACCTCAAGCTTGAGTGAGCATCATCTGATGCAATTGACGAAGTTTCTAGCCCTTCAATGGCAGTTTCGAGATTGCTTAGTGGTTTCAAAGTATTTTTGATCTTAATCTTCTTTGCTTTGGCTTTGATTATTAGCTTTTTCCAACCTTTCTCTTTTGGTGTATCATCGTCACAATTAATCGACCCCAATACTGGAATAGGTTTCACAGTTGAATTATGTGATGTCTCTTTAGCTTGAGGATATAGTTTATCTTTAGGATGTCTTCCATGTTCTTGAGAATACCAGCCCATTCTTCTATATCTAGCAAATAGTGTTTATAGCTGAATCTTTCAATTGTTATCTGGAAAGATGTTATCTAATGAATAGTATTGGCCAGCTTGAATTTTAAATATATATACCGCAAAAGCATTAGACCCCGCTATGCTGATTCCTTGAAGGGTATATTATGCATCACTGCTAGTGGAGGTGTTGTTGTTGCTGCTGCTGCTGCTGCTAGTGTTCTTGGTGTTGCTGCTATTGCCACTGATATGCTATAGTATTGCGAACTGATCTTTTATTATGACTATACTATCGCAAACTAATCCCTTGATATTATTATTCTCTCGCAAACTGAACCCGTACTACTGCTATATGCTATCGTGAACTGATATCTTATCTTATCATACTGTGGGCGTCATTTATCTACCGTACGCTTTTCCTTTATTTCACGCATGCGACGCCGATAATAATGGTGATACTAATACCTCTCCGCGTTTAAGAGCCTACAAACTGAGTGTTGGTCATGATAAAGAACTGAACAATGCAAACGAGAAGTAAAAGAAAGCTTTCCGAAGACTCTTCAGCAAACGAATCCAAGAAGAGCAAAGATATTACAAAAAACCGGAATAGAAAGAAGAAAACAGAACCAGGTGAGCCTGTTACTGATGAAGCTAGTGATCGATCGAACCTCCCATTGTTCGCGGGGTTGGGATTCTACTTGGTTCCTCGAAGGTTAATAAAGTCAAAGGTGATTGCAGCCAAAATTGATGCGTTTCGAACACACGGAGCAGCTATAGTCAATAGCCCTGATTCTGAACGAGCCATAACTCATGTGATCGTTACTAGAGTTGACCAGTACAAACCCACCTTGAACGATCTGGATTCTAAGGAACTTCCGTCTAAAGATGGGGTGGTCTTTGTTAGCGATGCCTGGCCCTCTGACTCAATTGAAGTAGGCCGGTTGCTTGACACATCTGAGTACGAAGTTTCTACTAAGAAAGCTAAGGATACTAACCAGCCAGCTACGTTTCATCAACCGACACTTGAACAATCACTGGATCAAAAGGGGTCAACATCTAAAGATAGAGAGAACCATGAAGTGCAGCATGGTCCCCAAGACAAAGAAGGTGCAGAGTCTGAGCTTGTGGATCACAGTCCTGGTAAAAAAGTTCAGCAGAAGGGGCAGAATCAGAAAATGCGGGACATGAATGAGAGTGATTTTCAACAAGCTTTAGAGGCTAACAAGATCCATGATGAAGCAATGAACTTACTCTCTGATGATGAGAACCATGATGATGCCATGATCTTACCATCTGGTGAAAAGCGATCAAACACTAATCAAAAGCGATCACTCAAAGGAGATTGGTGGCAGAGCTATTTACAATCAGTGAGGAAGAAGACGGATCAACAGTACCAGGGAAATGATAAAGTAATCCAGCTTTTCACTTTAATGCAGAAGTACTACGAACAAACCGGCGAAGATTACAGAGCTCAGGCATATCGTAAGGCCGTCTCAACATTGAAGCGTCAATCGACTTCTATTCGAAATGCAAACCAAGCCAGGAAGCTGCCAGGATTTGGCCCTAGGCTATCAAACAAGCTGGAAGAAATTGTCACTACCGGGCATTTGAAACGACTTGAGGATGCAGAAAGAGATGAAGGGAGCAAGGTTTTAACACTACTAATGGGCATCCATGGAGTGGGGATCAGGACAGCTAAGAAGTGGTACAATGAGGGAGTTCGGACCTTGGATCAAGCAAAACAGCGACCGGACCTGAGTGCTGCTCAAAAAGTTGGGATCGAACATTATGAAGACTTCAATACCCTGATTCCTCGAGAAATCGTGGAAAAGCATTATCTCAATGTCAAACATACTGCCACCAAGATAGACCCAGAAGTAGAAGTCCATTGCATGGGTTCTTACCGCCGTGGTGCTGAAAAGAGCGGTGATATTGATATAATACTTTCTAAAGAAGATTCCACCATTGAAGACCTTCAGCCCATTTTAACTAAGATCTTAAGAGATCTTGAATCCCAGGGATTGATAAAAGCAACTTTATCAGGCGAGAAGGATGATACCCACCGATGGTATGGAACGAGCGTTTTGAAAGATGATCCCATTTGGAGAAGAATGGACATTTTACTGGTACCATGGCTAGAAAGAGGTGCTGCTCTGATCTACTATACAGGGAATGATTTATTCAATAGGAGTATTCGTCTACTGGCATCTAAGCGGGGATATCGATTAAATCAGCATGGAATGTTCATTGATAAGCTTCCATCCTCATCTCACGCTCATAAGGCCGAACAATCTGATCTTGATCTGGTCGAAGCTGTGAGTGAAGAGCGTATCTTTGAAATCTTAGACATGCCGTATATGAAGCCAACCGAGCGTAACGTTGGATAATCACTAACCAGCTAGCATATTCACGCCAGTAAAATCATAAATACTAAGAGCTTGTACAATTTATTCTTATCAGAACCGGAAAACTATGAGTTCCTGTTAAATTCTAAGAACCTTTATAGAAGCGAGTAGTACCATGTCTCAGAATCATGCACGGCTATGCCGTTGTTACGGCAACCGCATCACTAAAAAGTCAACATTTAGAACGCGCCTACGCGACATCACTAAAGAAAGAGAAAGCTGTGATTGTAGAGAACTAAAGAGATCATTTGGTCCACAATGTGGGGAGGAGACAAGGTCCAAACAGGAGAGGAAGATAGGGGTAATGGATATGTTGCACCGGTCCCTCCTACTCCAGGTCCTATTGGCTGGGCCATGAAGGCTATACCAACATTAATTTTTGGTACTCCGAAGATACGGTCTCAAAATGACGAAGTGTTCTCTAAAATCAACAAGGAGATAGAACAAAGTGCTACCAGGAGTAAATTACTTGGAAGAGGACGAGGATATGAGAATGAACAAATGAATACTCCTTCAAGAACGAAATCGGAAGTGAATGGTATCCTGAAGACTCCAGGCACTGCAGCCGCGACTAAAAACGTGTCGTTTGCGGCTCATGCGTTTCCGGAGCCATCAATAGAGGATGTGTCGATGTCATCTCCTTCAATTTCTGGCCGTCGTCAAAACAATACTAAAGTAGATCGGATACGTAGTGGGTTGCCTTATAACTTTCCTGGTAAGTTTCCGAGTCCTTGGACCCCAAAGGTATCATCATATTATACCGACGAAGAGGATGGGGACACCCCGACCAACGAACGACGCACCGCCACCGGCAATGAAAAATTCAAGGAGACTGATCAGCTTCATGATAAGATGATAGACATTCTTAGTATGATCGAATCAAATAACCGACGACTGGAAACTAAGCTCCACCTCTCATCGAACTCAAACCGGAGAAGCCCTGCTAGAGAACGAGAAAATGACAAACTTATATCTGATCTTCGGAGCGAGATTAACAAGGCGATGGACTATGCTAAGAAGAGGGATGAAGAAGCAACTGATGCCAAATTTCGTCTTGCAGAGACAATTGAATTACATAGCCAAGAGCTTGAAGAATATCAGGAGCGACTTGAAAAAATCACTAAGCATGTGGACGTTAATTCCAATACTGCGGACAACATACCATCTAAAACCTCAGAACTTCTGGATTCAAAGGATAGACAGGCTAAAGCAGAAATAGAAGAGAAGGAGAAGCAGATAGATGCGCTAAATGCTACAATCGCCAAGCTTAGATCTGAGGTTGGGCTCGAGAATAAGGGAGATAAGCCTAGCGAAAACAATCAAACTCAATTGGAACAGGAACTAATAACGGTGAAAAAAGAGTATCAAGTGCTTCTTTCTGAGAACGAAAGCTTGGAGCAAGAGGCCAAAGAGCTACGACGGTTGAGTTCCAATCGCCACCGTGGCACTGGTGATGCTGTGAACACTAGTACTTCCGTTGCAGAAATAGAACGTTTGCGAACCAAGCTGAAAAGTGCTGAGGACGTTCTGGTCGAGTATCAAAGTAGACTGAGGGCCAGGGAGCTCGAGATTGAAGATTTGAAAGAAAAGGTCCAACACAACAAGGAGAATTCAAATCCAAGCTTCTATCCTGATAGTGTCAAGCTCCAACGTCAATTATCTGAAGTCCAAAAGCGATATCAGCAAGAATTGCGGGAACAGAAAATGGCCGCCGACAATCAAAGAGTCGATTTAGAAAGGCGGTTGGAGAAACTACAAAGTGAGAGGATAGAGCGGAATGAGACCATCGACATTTTGAACCGCAAGGTCTCGGTTAAGCGAGCCGATATGGATACTCATGTGTCTCTTCTCCGAGAGCAATTAGAAAAGCGTCGAGAAGAGATCCAACGACTCCGAGACCGCCTTCAGGATGAGACGAGTGCCTCTAAGACCGAGTTGGCTGACCTTCGAAGGAAACTTAGCACAAGCGAAGAACTCGTGGACAGCCTTCGGAGAGAATTAGCACGAACGACTAGCCTATTGGACAATTCAAGAGCTAACCAAGGATCAGCACGAAAAGCTTCTACTAAGACCAGATCTGGTGCTGCAGATTCAAGACTCCAGGGCGAGTATAAACCTGTCGAGAATTTGATCTCTCTAAGTAGCCCGGTAATGCAGCCACCTTCGTTAACCTCAAGGGTCTCTCAAGCCAACAGGTCGCGTATTTACTCTCCTATGAAGGATGTTTCTTACCTCCCTTCGCAACACACTGTTCTCAGGGACATTGGAAATACTTCTCGTACGTCTTATACTAGTAGTGACGGGTCGATTCTTGGAGATGCAGATCGAGAAAACGCATCCAAACTACGACTGGCTCAGCGACGAGCACGGTTAAACAACACCATATCCTCTCCGATGTCTATAGCTTCAGATCTGTAGAATCTAGCATCTTATTTATGGCCTTTTGAGGCACTTCCTAACTTAATTTAACAGACAATTGTGGCTACAGGAAACTATTCAATTAGAATTCGCAGACTCTCGTAATTCCAGTACTCACTCAAGGTCGGTCTTCACGGACGTCCGGCGACATAATCTCGGCTACGCTTAGCCGACGACTAGCCGACTATTGGCGGGGCATTATAACAGGAGAGGAAGAGAGAGACAGTAAGCAGCTGTAAAGAGAGAAGAGCATATTAGGCAGTGACAAAGAGAGAGAGAGAGAGAGAGAGAGAGAGAGAGAGAGAGAGATTATTAGAGAAATCAAAGATGCTTGGCGTTTTGACCCGTTTGAAAGCTCCTGTGATTCAAGCACCGATGGCGGGAGTGTCTAAGCCAGCGTTTACTGCTGCTGCCAGTAAAGCTGGAATACTTGGATCTCATGGCGCAGGAATGCTATCTCCAGATCAGTTGAAGTCAGATATAGCAGAAATTCGTAACCAGTGTGGGGATTTGCCATTCAATATCAACTTATTCATTCTAGAATCAAAGTACTACAATTCAAAAGCCCCAGCCTACAAACTGTCCGAGAAAGAGACTCTATGGCTTCAAAAGCTATACAAGGACCAGGGGTTGGAAATGCCTCCACTATCCCCACCATATGCTCCAGACTTTGAGGCACAGTTTGAACTGTTAATTACCGAGAGGGTACCGATAGCGTCATTCTCATTCGGCATTCTAAGCCCGGAACAAGTTAGTAGGCTCAAGAATCAAGGAACTAAGGTAATAGGGACTGCAACCAATGTATCTGAAGCGATCGAATGGGTAAACGTAGGTGTGGATGCGATAGTAGCTCAAGGATTAGAAGCTGGTGGTCATCGAGGTGGTTGGTTAGACGAAGGAATTCCAGGGTTTCCAGTGAAGGAGTTGGTTCAGATGACTCGCAAATCTATTCCGGAATCTGTGCCAATAATTGCTTCAGGGGGGGTGTATGATGGTTCTGGAATTCATGAAGCCCTCGGGGTAGGAGCTGCAGCAGTTCAAGTGGGTACCGCATTCTTACCGTCGGCAGAGGCAAACCTTTCTCCTTATCATATTGAGGCAATTGCAAATGCCACGGATACCACGTTCACTAAACAATTCACAGGAAGATATGCAAGAGCAATTGTAAACCAATTCACTACTGAAACTGCTGGGGCCTCAACCCCTCCATACCCCGTATTGAATCGGCTCACTCAACCAATACGAGCGGCCAGTTCTAAAGCTGGGAATTCTCAATACATGTCTCTTTGGGCGGGAGTCAATGTCTCTAAACTTCCAAAACAGGACTTCAAAGCTACGGTCTCCAATATTACCAACCGTCTTATTGAAAGCTACAATAATGAAACCAAATTATAGGTACTGGTTGCCTGACTTTGAACCCATGATAGGAGAACCTTGTTGTACATGGCCGTAGCTAGAAGGAAAAAAACAACAAAAAAAACAACAACCACGTGTGGTCAGCTGAAGTACGTAGCGGTTATTGGCAAGCGGGTTGTCAGCTGAAACTCATAGCGATTATTTGCGACTGCTCTTCAGAAGTCTTCACCACACATGATAGGATCCGAAAGCGACCAATGCCGATGTGTAATCGAAGCCTCGGGGATTGAAACTTCTTTGCAGCATGGCTCGTGACTCCCTGCAGATTGTCTCATATTAATTTTTTGACGTCATGGTGGAGACTCCTGAAGGAAGTTAATAGCGAAGAGAAGGATTGCAATGACACCCCATACCCGTACTTCAGATGGGCTTGACATTGTACAGTAATGTAAATTGATAATGTTTTGAATCTAATACATATAGTGTTACATCATTTGTTAGATAAAGCCATCCATACATCGTAAACGGGTAGTTAAGATAAATGCAAGCCATGCAAAGTAAAAGCACAGTGATAGAAATTGTGTTAGTTAGCCAGTGGTAGAGTAGTCATCGTCTTTACAAACTACCTATCTCGTCCGCGACCAAAGATCAATGACACCACAAAAATAGCAGGAGAACATATGGCCTTAATTACAGACAGGACAATCTCCAAAAGGCCCACTGCCACATAGCCAGTGATTAATAGCCCAAATAGTTCGATCCATGCTACGACATCGGTCAAAAATCTGTACTGAGAGTATTGGAAGTAATCCAAAGGCATTCGTAAAAAGAAAAGAATTGGTGCCCAAGCAGAAAGATTGTAGATTAGATATGTAGGCAACTTGGTAATTGGCAATCCATACCCGTTCCAACCAAATCCACCACCCCAACCACCCCAGTTCCCCCATCCTGATCCCCATCCTGATCCCCATGAGTTTGGCCAGTATCCACCACCACCGAACCTACCCATGCCACCCCTTCCTCTCATCCCATAGCCATTATTAACCATGGATCTATTGTAGCCCGTACGGTACCTTCGACGACGGGAGGAATATGGCATAGTACCTTGATAGCCAGTGTTCACAGAATTAGTAGCATCCATCATGGACATTGCTTCATTCCTGGCATATCTCTGATCTCGCCTGTCCCCATACCAGTCTCTGACCACCTGGAAGAATGATCGAGGTTGATGGACATCACTCATACTGACAATAGAATTCATATCTGACCCTGTATCTCCTCGACCACCATCTAAGGGGTCAGGAATACGAATTGAGTCCCTATTTGTACCCACTCCACCCTCAGCCCCCGTAGCGTAATTCCTAGAGACACTGGCACTAGACCCTTGGGCTGGCGATCCGGTGACAGAATCTCCAACCGGACGCAGCCTCGGACTCTGGCTCGGGTTTCCTTTTTGCAAGTCTGATTGGTCCATGATACGGCGAACCAGGTCTCCTCCTCCGTCATCAGAGCGCCTATGCTTCGTACGAACAAAAAATGCTGGACTCACCCCCGCAAGAGACCGCCGGTCAGGGTCATCCGTTTCCCTCTGATAAGAAGGCGGCATTTGCGACGATGGTTGTTGCTGTGCTTGCGCCTGTTTTCCACCAAATCCCGACTGCGACGTCTGGGCCGGTCCGTTCTTTTGCGGTACCTGAGTGGGTCCAGACTGACGAGCTTGTGATTGATAGTGTGAGGGATAGCCACCAGCCAGAGCTGCGATAGCACCAGCTCCTCCTGTTGGCCCCCCTACAGTAGATGAGTTCTCGCGATGGTACTGGTTCATATAAGCCTCATACGGAGTTGAATAAGCCGCCGCTTTACCTCCAGAGCCAGATCCAGAGCCAGATCCACCGCCTAAACCAGATTGCTGAGGTTGGATGCCAGGTACACCTCCACTAGGATTAGGTAGCACTGCGGTTCGACGCCTGCGAGCTGCTTGTTCTGGAGTCTCGTAAGGGTTAACAGCCTGACGTCTAATCTGGGCCTCAATCAGGGCTTCTCGTTCCAGTTCACTGTTATCAACAGGGTCATCATCACTTGGCGGGCCATAGTTATAGGCCACAGTCCCCTTTGTGGCTCCGTTGTTTGTATCCCTAAATTTGTCGTAGTCATAGTTACGCCCCGATCCTTCATAAGCCACAGAGTCTGAATCAATCATGTCTGGATGAATAAATAGAGTCACCGAATGAGGAGTTGAGTTATTAGACGAATGCAATAGATCTAATGACTTCTGGAGGTTGTAGTTAGTCTTAGTTTTAGTGGCACTTCTGCCGGATCTCGTCAGGTCTAGGTAATTCCGTTGGTGGGAGTAATTGTATTCTCTATCACCACCTCCACCACCACCACCACTGTCGTCTGATGAATGTGAGCGTAGGCGACCAGAATTGCCAGTTGGTGTGAATGAGGACTTTCGAGTTAGTAGCTTGCTTAGTGAGAATGGCCTGTCAGTTGAACTTGATCTTGGCCTTGATCTTGATCCCTTGACACCACTGGTCAGACGAGAATATAGAGGCGATGTGTGGTTGTAACTTTTCGATGACTCAAAAATAGGAAAGGTAGCAATCTCCTCTTCTGCTCCTAAATCTAGCGAGCCCCTGTCTTTCTGTAGTGGCGGGTCAAGGGCCTGCGGCGCTTCTACAGGGTATGGCAGAGAGCTTCCATTGCTCGTGCGCATAGTAAGCAGGCTCACTCAGCTAAGGTAAGCCAGCAACAAATATATGACTCAGCTTTGACAAACTCTTAAAAATTATTGTCGAGAAAGCGTGTAATCCGTACGTGCAGTATTAGTAATCAGGTGGACACCTTCAAGCAGTTAGAATTGCTGCAAATACGCACCTCTATAGGCCTTAATCTGTATACTCGCAGTGACTTCAGCTGGCTTTTGTTTAGTGGGCCTCCAACGTTTGTTGCGTCTAGTTACAGATTATCTGCACTGTAGTAATATCAAAGTTCGTGATGGCTAATTAATTAGAGCCACCAAATCGCTGATGAATTCAATGTAAAAGGGAGGAACTCAGAACACACACGCACTTGTAAAATGTCCCCACTCAACGGCAGTCACTGAAGTAGAATCAATGACTACGTTACTTAGTTAACACAGCTAGATTCAAGGATCTGACAAACCACTGAACCTTTTTAAACCAGAAATTAGACATTCAACCTCTGAACCAAATGCGTTTTGTGGACTTAAGTACACGAGCGTAGCCAACTATATACTACCTCAATTATAACTGCGACATGGTTGCCCTTCCTGGAATTTGCCATGAGCAGAAGACGTCGCCACAGCAGAGGCTGCAACAAAGTGCCACTAGGTTAGTATGGAGACTATCATATACTCAAGTCAGTTGATCTGGTTACGCTCTCATAGCGCGTTAGTTGATAGTCTTAGACACTGACCGGTCTCTTCCTGCAATTGGGAGCTGTGTCTCGGAGCCTGGCAGATAGTATCAGCGTCTCATTGCGGATCAGAGAGATGTCGGGCGCAGCAGCAGAGGCCGGGTATTCCGTAAGGGCCTATCACCGAAATCGATTCTACAAATATCCTTCATATCTAGGCAATGAGATCAACTGCTGTTAGCATGGATTGAAACCCTCGGAGTAGTTGAGACCCCTTTCTATTGGTAACGACAACAAGAACTGACAGCTTAAGCTCGTTCGGGGATGACCGCTCAAACTATTACGAGCGGTCTTGTGTAGCAATGTGACGAAACCTCAATCAAATCAGTGTCGTCATAGAGTTTCACCGTACGAAGTAGGCTAAGGCGGCCGAGCCACCGTAAGGTTAATGCTTGAGATCCGTAGGGGCATAATTAATGTATAATATTAATCCGATGGGCTATTGACTATTGACTGATGGGCTGAAGATTTGAGTACGGGGTAGTAGTATCTTTCGGAAACTTAGGATGAGTAAGCTTAATGTTGTGTGAAAGTAGCAAGTTATCGGTTCGGAGATTAGCGGACTAGTTGTTGTACCACAGCTCTGGAGCTTTCCAATACATTGGATTACAGGACTATGTCATGGGCTCAGTGTAGTTGTCGGTGGATGGAAACATCATTGCGGGTCACATCGGCGACACTACAGTCAATTGCAGCCAATCACACAATGATAGAAAAACCTAGACATCATAGGTGACCGGACCTTTTCGACGTTGTACCGAGTTGTGTCCGGAAATTCATACTACTAAGGGGGATGAAACCGCCTTGCACCATTGAATGCAGCCTTAATATTTCTCTAACTAACCCGAACCATCTTGGATGCATTCTGCAGTAGTGCAGGTGTACTCTGGACGCAGGCTCGGCAGATGGTCGTGAAACGGTCGGGTTCTTATGTCCCGTTAGAGATGTCCCATGAGGGTGCTAACTTGAGCAAGCAGTTAGAATCCCTATTTCACAATTGGAGTTTCCGAAGGCTTTTCTGCTCGTTCAGATGCAAATTGGTTGAGATCTCGTTCCAGCGCTTTGAGATAGTGTTCCAAAAATAACTGTGGTTCTACAATTGGGAACCGAAGCGGAGAAAGTTCGGACAGCCAAAAATTACGATTGCTAGACTCTTGAAGCAGTTTTTCAAGCCATGGAGGATGAGTGTGTCTTAGCATTTCCATCCATTCGTCATGTTCGTATCGCTGACGGGGGGTGTTTAATAGGATCTCCAGACTAGCTTGAGCTTCATGGCACAAACTGATCATTCGTGCAATGGGGGTCTCATGCTTTAGCTTGTTCTCTAGATCTTGATTCCGCATTTCTAGTTCGACGGTGATGTCATTATTATCTTCAGCAGACTCTTGTGCGTGCTTAGACCGGTCTTTTCGTTGCAGCAACGTCAAGTCTCCAAGGATGTCATTGCCCTGTAGAAGGGTACCAAACAAAGTATCACCCAAATTCGAAATTAGAATGGTCATGAGCGGTATTGCACCTATTGCCCATACCACAAAGAAGCATCTAGCAGCGTCACTATTTGGCACAAAATCTCCGTACCCAATTGTCAATAGACACAAGCAACAGAAATATATAGCTTCGAAGTATGTCCATGACGGCTCACAGAAATAGAACACCATTGCACCTAACATCAGAAATATAGTGAAGCATGCGACAGAGTATAGAAGAGACATGATTCGTGATCTGGATTGAGAAACCTTCCATAGATCTCTCATTGCTTCAAATCCAGAATTATTCAACTCGTCAATCGGGTCCTCGCCAACTAGAGAGTCGTAGTATTTGACTCTAGTTCGTTCCGTACGGTGTAATAACAAGATCTCACCACCCGCTTCTAAAACAATGGATCGAATAGTGGCTATGATTAACCCCAGTGCGAGGACTCCGATAAAAGCATATGGTAGACATAGTGCTCTAGTAAGTGTATCCTGTCCAACTATGTCTCCCAGTCCAATGGTCAAGATAGTAACAACACAATAGTAAATTCCATCCGAATAATTAACCCCAATCAGGTGAGAAAACAAGCCCCCACCTGCACCAATCCACAA
Source organism: Blastobotrys americanus (assembly GCA_003705795.3). Taxonomy (NCBI): domain Eukaryota; kingdom Fungi; phylum Ascomycota; class Dipodascomycetes; order Dipodascales; family Trichomonascaceae; genus Blastobotrys; species Blastobotrys americanus. Next base: position 341,661 of record PPJN03000003.1, on the reverse strand, counting down.
AATAAGAATCGCATTTTGAACCATGATGCTGCGTTGACTCTTGGTTAGGTTGAAGCTGGCACCGTATTGTCGCCTAAGATAGCCCCCAAAGTTTAACACTAACATACTTGCGGAAATGGCATAGAGAATACAAGTCACCACTGCGTACCAGTAACCTGAAGATCTAGAATAACCAGAACCAATGCCGAAGTATACAAATCTTGTAGCTATTAAAAGTGCAGCTAACATTATTGATGCAATGAACCACCCTCCAATAGATACAATCTGTGCCCAAACGTAATTGATACGACCTGAGAAGTTGAGCAACAGCGAAAGGTTAGCAGCACACCCAAAGAATAGTGATACTGCATTTAAACCGATCACCCAATGGTGATCTCCAGGTGAAATATTGTGGGATCTATCGACCCGCCAGTGGCCAACCAGAGCTACAATCGAATTCATATTGGAGATTGGACCCAGTGACGCTGCTATCAAAGGTAGCCAGTTGGAAAGAACATAGGCCGTCACGAATCCGGACTGGCCGGGATTTGTATCCAGTTGCTTTGCTAGTAGGGGAACTGACGAATTTCGATGAAGAAACCTTTGAGCAGAGTTAAGATCCCATCGACCATGATTAGATCGTGCAGAACTTTCACTTCGTTTCGACAATGTATCAATCCCAGATGCCCACACAATCCCATGATCTGTGTCATTACCTCTGTTCACCGATTTTCTCCCTCGTCGTTGTACATCTTCATCTTCCTCGGGACCGTTACCGCCCTTTGTCCCGGGCGCTGTAGAGGAGGAGTCCATGCCTTCGGAAGCTGTAACAATTATTAGAGATTGTGCGGAGGGTGTAACTCTCCTATTTACAATAAATATGTCATATCTACTCCAGAAAGTTCAACCTGTAACCTACCGATCCTAGACAAAAAAACTTCTCTTGGTGCCTTCGTAAGCTTAAATCAAAACAACTTTGTCTCTCTCACCTCTCGATCAGATACACGCCAAAACCGTTGTCGAGATGACGTGCGGCTGGGCCCCTCACGACTGGTATAGTACAGATCTCTTAAGTTTATAGCTTATTGATACTGCTCTGGTTCTACAAACCATTAAACGAACCATATGCGACGATATTGGCTGGGGCCATTTGATTCCAATTGAGATAATGGTCGCCGAATCAAAGCTTGAGGGGCTTTGACTAGTGAAGGGTGGTGGATTTGTGCGGCTCTATTGCTTGTACATACGGCTGCAGACAAAACTGAAGGGTCCCCAAGTAGCAGATTCCGGGTGGAAAGCCATACAACGATAGGAATTCTGGGGTGAGTGAGCCCAGCGTGTTTGAGAGTGATTACCACAGCGAGCGTCTGTGTGTTAGTGGTGAAAGACACCTAAACAGACTGAATTTCGCTTTCATTTGTGGTGCTTGAAAAGTTATTTGCGAGATTGATCTGGGATTTTGGGTTACTACTCTTACTGAGTGGAGTTTTAACATTTCACAATACAGCGAAGATCAAACCCAGCAGATCTACAGTCTTTTTTTTTTTTTAGTGGTTTACGATTCTTATGACAATATAATGTCTAGAGTTGAAAAGAACCAGTCAGCCATGAGCGCCTCAGACAGGCCAGCTCGTAAGAAAGATCGTGCTTATCGCCCTGGTCAACCAAGATACCCCTGTGACAATGAGGGTTGCACTGCTTCGTTTGCTCGTATGGAACATCTTAAGCGGCACAAGCTGATACATGACAAGTCTGTATCCTTTCATTGTGAATTCTGTCAAAGGGCTTTCACACGTAAGGATATCATGATGCGCCATATTCGAAGACAGCATGAAAAGGATAGGGATATAATTCAGAACACGCCTCCTCCTACTAACTCTGAAGCTTCTATACATGTCCATACCCCCCAGACGGTGCCTAATATTTCCACCGTTGTGGGTTCTCAATCTCATTCACGATCAGGAATACAGCCTATACAGCCATTGAACGTACCCACTCAAGTCCGGAGGCCTGAGGATAGCCAAGGGTTTATGGATATTTCAAATGTTTTAGCAGAGGATCCAGGAAGAAATACTTCATCTACAACTACGAGTAACTCTGAGACGCCGCCGCTCAACACCTCCACATACAATTATATAATCGGCAATGCTAGCAGTACTACCGGTGCCAATAATCGCCTCTCATATTCAGCGTCAGCTGGCCTGAACCCTAATGGTACTCACAATGGGCAGAACCTCGTGCCTAGAGTGGATGGATTGAGCATACCACTACGCAATGCAGCCTCTACTAACAACCGGGGTGCTAAAACTATGGGCGCAGTGCCCAACACTACAGCTTTGAGCAATGCTGCCACCAAACATAATAACACTAACGCTATGGGATCAAATCCCATACAACCACCGCTGACAGAACCTGCTACCGAATATCGCCCTTTTAATTATGAGAGTCCTACCTTCAGTGACAACACTGGTAGCCCTGATGCGATCTTGGGCAACTCTAACCCCTTAGTGTCTCAGCTTTTAAACCAAGATTTCATGAACTGGCTATTTGATCACAACTCAAATAGTCCCATCCCTTTGAAGGATAGTCAGACAATTTACCGCGGCTCGGTGCTGGAGAACCTACATGGCTTGGAAGGATTTGATACGACAGCTTCCGCTGTTTTGGCTTCCGAGGAAATGCCTGTAGTACCTTCTCAAGTCGAATCGTGTGGCTTCCATCCGGATCAATTCACTACTTATTCAAATCAAGCTGCTCGAACAGACGAATTCCCTTGTACTCAGGAAACATGTGATCGATTGAAGGCCGCAATGGAGCTGAAAGATTCGAAACTAGTAAGCAAATACATCTGCCCGTCTTTTGTCAGTTATGCAGTAGATATTTACTGGACTTTACATATGAGATGGCCAATTCTTCACCGCCCATCCTTTTCTGTCAATCACTGCCCATCATACCTACTGATCTCTATCATAACAATTTCTATGTACCTCTGTGGGGATGATGATGCGCTCAACTTGGCAATTCAATTGCATAATGATTTGAGGTATAAAGTATATAGCCAGCCCGAATTCGGAACGCCAACTGCATTGTGGATCTTTCAAACTCTGCTCTTAGCTGAAATATTTGAGAAAATGTGCTCTACTCAGGAGCAGCATGATATGGCGACGAGATTTCATGATGTGTTGATAACATCAATGAGAAGAAGCACCACCGGTAAAGTGGATGCTGACAGTTGGAGGGCAACGACTCCAGCAGGTGAAAAAACAGACGGTGACTCAGAATGGGAGCGTTTCATTGATCACGAATCGCGAAAGCGAGTAGCCTTCTTTGCATTTGTGGTGGATATTCAGCACACCGTTCTGTTTAACCAGCCTCCTTCCATGTTCGTATCCGATTTGCGATTTCGGCTACCGTGTGATGAGGCGCTTTGGGAAGCTCCAGATGCACAGTCCTGGAGAAAACTGCGAGATGAGTCTAAGCCCCCACCTCATTTTACTGCGACAATAGGATCCTTTCTGAGACTGAATTCAGGAAGACCACCTGCGGTCCTATCTCCGTGGAGTATGATGATCATTCTTCACGGAATTATCTCAGTAGGCTGGCATATGAGATTGAGGCAAAGCATCCTTCCGGATCAAATGTCAGAGTCAGCAACATCAGTCGATGCAACCAGAAACGACTCATCCACGATAGGGACGGGAGGGCTATCTTCACATGGGGGAACAGTCTCTCCACCCGGGTCTGCTGGATGGGTGCAGTCTGTTTCTGAATCGTATTATGGCTGGTTGAAGCACTATCAAGCCATTTTTGTGGCTACGGGAAGATTATCCCTTCACCATCCTTATGTTCTTGGCTGTCTGACCACATACGAGCTAGCACATATTGTTCTGAATATGAACGTTCAGGACTGCCAGCAATTTCTGTACCTTCTGTCTAGCACAATTGGAGGTGATGACACCACAAATCGAGAACCGCGCAACATTGCAACTCTCGAAACTCAAGCTCGTGTTGTTGCTGATGCTATCTTTTCTTCTCGCGCAGTGTACGCGGTGTCTCACGCACTTGATCTAATTGAGATGTTCCTGTTCGGTGAAACCAAATATGAGGTTTCATCGGAAACCGCCTTTCATCGATCACACTGTCTATTCCTAGCCACCATCACCGTATGGACTTTTCAGTATTTCATGGGTATAAGCGAGAGGATGTCTCGTAATCCCATGAGCCAGTCTCTATCAATGGTGAGAACCAACTGGACTGTGGGGAGTCAGAACCGAGATACCCAAATAGTGAACTACCTTCGTCAAATTCGAAACGTTATCTCAAAGCTAGAACCGGATATGCGCAGTAATCAACGCCATTGGGTTAATGGGCCCCCGCTATCAGCTTTGCTATCTGACAAACATAATATTGGCCGCTGTGAAGCAAACTTGCTTCTGACCAAAGTATCGGAGTTATTAAAGCCTAGTCGATGGCGTATGAGTAAGTGAAGATACGGAAATGACAGACTAGATGGTGCGAGTCATGAAATGTGTGAAAATTTTAAAAACTAACTAGCAAAATAGTGCAGGACAAGCTTCGAGTTGTAGAGCAATTGCTATCGGTTGCTGTTTAATCAGAATCTTTGGACTGACCCCGTCCACTGATACCAATTGAAGCCCCCCATTCATGTAATGGCCCCATCGTGGTCTCTTTCGCCCCCACTGAATTCAACTCCTGAAGCTTCGAACCCCCTCCAGCAAAACCCCCGCCGGAGGGGGCAAGGTTGAAAATCAGCGTGAAATGAAATGCGGAGAACCCATGTTTTTGTGCTAGGGCGGCACTGTTTTGATGAAGAGAAGATAACGTTCTAGATATCAGTAGAAGTTGTAGGTGTAGTAGCGCGTTGCGGGGAAGAGATCCCATGCATAGCAAAGGGTGCAAGTGGGATTTTGTATTGCCCAGGTAGGTTATGAGGAGCTGAGCGCGAAACCATTTAAGATTGGGATGATCCGGTCCAAAGATGAGAATAGAAAAGAGAAAAAGAGAATAATTTAGTGTGATTCAGGAAACATGTCGAACGAAAACAAGAATGCGTCGATTGTTCCTGCTGAACCAAATACTCTGGATGCATCCGAAAATGATATACACAAACCACAGGTTGAATTTGTGGAAATGAAGGTGGCAGAAGATGCTCGAGTGTATGATTCAAAAGCAGAACGAAGGCTCTGTCGAAAGCTTGATTTCCACATTTTGCCATTGATTGCTCTCATGTATCTGTTCAATGCTTTGGACAAGGGTAACATCTCAAATGCTAAGACTGATGGTATTGAGGATGACCTTCACATGAAAGACTCTGAGTGGAATATCTTACTGTCTATTTTTTACATTCCATTTGTCCTGTTTGCATTCCCACTCTCATTTCTGATTAAGCAGTTTACCGCTGCAAATGTGATTCCAATTCTAATGTTTGGCTTTGGTTCTTTATCTCTGATTTGTACTGCTGTAGTCAATTTTGGTGGATTGATGGCGGTAAGATGGTTCCTAGGAATTTGTGAATCAGCTTTTTTTCCTGGTATCATTTACTACTTGTCGACTTTCTACCGTCGTGGAGAGTTGGCTCGGCGGTTAGCGATATTTTATGCTGCGGCAAACATGGCAAATGCCTTCTCTGGGTTGCTTGCTTTTGGAGTATTTCAAATCAATGGCCATTTACATGGATGGCAGTATCTTTTCTTAGTCGAGGGTGCTGCGACTGTGGTCACGTCAGTTTTTGCATTCATTTATCTCCCTCGATCTCCTCAGACTGCCAAGTTTTTCAGTGATGATGAGAAAGCGCTCGCATTTCATCGCATCCAGACCGATTCTTCGGCCGTGGTTGGGGAAGCAGTGTCTGTACGGGATGCAATCAAAGTGTTTGCTCATCCTGTGACATTAGGATGGCTTTTGACTTCGGTCTGTGTTGGAGTACCACTGAATTCCATCAATAACTGGTTCCCTCAAATTATTGCACAGCTTGGTAAGGGTACCGTCGAGACCAACCTTTACACAGTTGCACCAAATGTATTTGGTGCTGTTTGCCTTCTGGTATTGGCGTTTGCTTCTGACTATACCCAGATTCGATCCATTTACATCATGATCTCGTTTGGAGTCAGTATTATTGGGTTTGCTGTATTCAGTGCGCTCGACGTCAAAAAGTCAGTCGGTGTAGCTTACTTTACCTGTTTCCTCATGACCGCTGGTGGATCCTCGTCCTCAGTTATTCTTGCCACTTGGTACAATAACAATACTCCCGGCGAAACTCGTCGAGCAGTACTATCTAGTGTTGGAGTCCCCCTTGCTAATGCGGCCGGTTTGATTTCAACTAACATTTTCCTCCCAAAAGATGCTCCAAAGTACACTCTTGCTCTCGGAATCACTGCTGGTTTTGGTGGGCTGGGAATCCTTCTAACTGCCATTCTTTCTGCCTACATGATTATTGATAACAAGCGACGAAATCGTGCTCAGGAAGTCAATTGGACTTACAAGGACGTTTCCACTGCTGATTTGGGAGAGGGACCAGCTAATCCTAACTATCGATGGATGCTTTAATGGTTGAAACTGACGAGGAAAACAGATATAACGATGGTTGTTTGTCATGCAATATCTATGTATTATTATTTTATTTGTAGTAATTTGTACTGTTATCGATACTAAATTGTGTCGAAGTCAGATTTAATTGATTATTATGCTATTCAAATTCATTAGCCAATTGAAAGAATACTGGGCATCAAATCATCCAGTTTGCCTCAGGCATTAGCCCTAGAATTGGGGTACATTCTGAGACTCAACATCTGCTCACTTCCCCTAGCGGGTTCAGGTCTTCAAGCTTAATAGCTCCAAATCTATTGGCCAGATTCGGCGAACACTATTCAAAACACTGAGAAAGGATCAATCCCACCTCTCAAATTGGTTTCCACGGGTGACAACTGCGATCTCGCCTAATCTATGTTTCATTTTAACCCACCCCCTCCCCTCATCTCAGCTCACCCCCATGACCCCCGCCACGCAACCGCGTAACGGTTAATCGGTCAGTAACTTTAATGGTGGGATCTAAGGGTGTCATAGCCCCCGCCGCCCCCACACCCCCTCCAAGAACAATCCACGGGGGACAACTAGAGCCTGAGGACTCAAGAAAGATTGTATATGAACTGAGAGTTTGCTTACTGATAACAAGTTTTTGAGACTGTGGAGGAGCTATTAGTGAGTTTTGAACCATTAAATAAAAGATGACCAGTTCTCCTTGTTCGCTGTACGCAAAGCCTGATGGAGATCTACTGCGAAAGGAATATGTAGGCAAGAGCTTGAGTGAGATTCCTACTCCAGCTTTCGTGGTGAATCGAAAGGTGGTTGAGGCCAACTGTCAAAAGATGATTGATCGGGCAAAGCATCTCAATGCTTCTTTTAGAGCACATGTGAAGACTCATAAAACTATTGAGGGATCCAAACTACAATTAGGTGACTACAGTGACCGAGTGGTTGTGTCGACTCTTATGGAGGCTTGGTCTCTGATGCCTCTAATTAAAGAAGGATTGGTGAAGGATATTCTTTATGGTCTTCCGGTTGTTCAATCTCGAGTTGGTGAGCTGGTGGAATTGAAGAGCCATGTTAAAGATGTCAGGCTGATGATTGATAATATTGACCAGCTTAAGGTTCTGATTGACTATAACAAATCCCACAATTTGAATGTTCCTTGGTCTTTCTTTATCAAGGTTGACATGGGCACACACAGAGCAGGTCTTGAAACTGGTTCGAAAGCTTTAGAAGACCTCATAAAATTTGCATTGTCCCCAGAACACAAGCAATATCTCTCGACTTATGGATTTTACTGCCATGCGGGTCACTCTTACGCGTCTAAAACTGAGGATGAAGCCAAGGCGTTCCTCTTAGATGAGATCCGTTCCGCTGATGCTGCTGCTGGTCTTGCAAAGAAAATTGATCCTTCGGTGGGTCATTTGGTTGTTTCGGTTGGATCTACTCCAACCTCGCATTCCTCAGAGATTCTGCAGAAGTCAGAAATTCCAAGTCTGGCTGCGGAGGAGCTCGAATTGCACGCAGGTAACTACCCGTTCTGTGATCTTCAACAGATGGCCACTCATTGTATCTCCGAGGATAATGTAGCTTGTTCTGTACTAGCCGAAGTGGCCTCTTGTTATAGTGGTCGAGGTAATCAAGCTCCGGGTGAAGTATTAATGAATGCTGGTGTCATTGCATTGGCTCGAGAGCCTGGACCAACTCCTGGATGGGGAAAGGTTAGGACTCCTGGATTTGGGAATTGGTCAGTCGGCCGACTCAGTCAAGAGCATGGAATCTTAGTACCTGTTGAAGGAACTACTCCTCAATTTCCCGAGGTTGGAACCAAACTACAGATCATCCCTCAGCACTCCTGTATAACTGCCAATGCGTTCCAGTGGTTCTATATTACTGATGGAAGTGACAAGGTTGTGGATGTTTGGGTAACCTGGCATGGATGGTAATGTTAACATTGATGTACTTGTAGTTTAGGTCCCCTGCTATAACTATAGATCTTAAGATGTAGTTGAAAAAAATTTGAACAAAAAACAAAACACAAGTAAATAATGTAAAGCAATTCATCTTTGATTTGCTGATTGGGTTCCCAGGAGATCGACTATCAAGTTCATCATGATTTATTATTTACATTTCTCTTTTTATCTCAGTTACTCAACGGTGGCTGACATCTCAATCTCGACGTCTGTGCCTAAAGGAAGTTGGTACACAGCAACACAAGTTCGTACTGGCTTGGGGTGGCTAAAGTACTGATCGTACACTTCATTAACTGCGGCAAAGTTCTTCATGTCAGTGATGAAAACATTTACTTTGAGAGCGTTGTCCATTGATGATCCAGCAGCTTCAACAACTGCCTTGAGGTTCTTGAGAATCTGGTGGGCTCGAGCCTGGATATCTCCTTCAACAAGCTGCTTAGTTTTTGGATCCACACCAACTTGGCCAGAGCAGTATACTACTCCATTGTGAACCAGAGCTTGAGACAGCACAGGAATGGGGGCAGGCGCACCTTTAGTGAGAATCTGTTTAACCATTGTTGTAATCGCGTGCTCTTTTGATGTCGTCTTTAAAAGAATCGTCGTTTTGTATTATCGTTCGATCAGTCTCTAACCCCCTCCGTCCCCTGGCCCTATTTAAACTCTCCCCCTAGTTTCACGCCCTTGGCCCCTGGCGGGGGTCCTTCTCTAGCTCCGCCGATGTGAGGTTGAACTAAACATTATACCTGGCGGGAGAGCGGGGAATGGGGGTCACATTGAGAGGAGGTGGGATGGCGGGGGGACATGATATCAGACATGACTATGCGAGAGCGGGTAGCTGGAAGCCCGGAAATAACATAGAGCAAACAATACAACGGTGACGGAATTGTACTAATTGTAGTTAATCGATACACAATGATGGGCCAAGCTTTCTGGGAGGATATAATTCCCCCCGCCACGAAAATCCAAACCCCCTCTCTTCCCTCCCACTCAAGAGAAATCATCAACCCCCACTTGAGATTGTAGGGACCTAATTTGGTTAACCGTAGCCTCTAGCGCCACGACCGCAGATCTAAGATATATAATGATAAGAACATCCAAAAGAGCGGACAGAGAAGTTGTAAACCTAAGCTGTAAAGATAAAATGACTGTGGAAACTCCCATTCCCCCTCAACCGTACAAGATTCACTCCTCGATAGAGAGTCGGTTGGACCCCGAATATGTGGCCTTCTTCAACAAGTACATGACCGAGGCAAAGTCTCTACTGTTTACTCATTTAGTTCCTCTGGATGAGGTCAGAGCTGGAGGAAATGTTATGCCTGGTCAATCACCACTACTCAAGGTAGCTCATACTGAAGACATTGAGGTGCCACGATCTGGTGGAGATGGCGCGGTAGCAGTTCGAGTGTTTGAGCCTACTGGAGAGGCTCCAGCCCAAGGATGGCCGTGTGTGATATGGTACCATGGAGGAGGATGGGTTTTGGGAAACATTGGCACTGAGAACTCGTTCTGTACTCATCTAGCTGAATGGAGTCGGTGTGTGGTCTTGTCAGTTGATTATAGACTGGCTCCTGAGTATGCGTTCCCATGGGCAATTGATGACTCGTATGATGCTTTGCTATGGACATTTAAGAATGGACACCAGAAGTATAACATTAACACTAAGCGGATTGCGGTAGCTGGATCATCAGCTGGAGGAAACATCTCTGCAGTACTGACCCATAAGTTTGCTAGTGATCCCGCTACCTCTGATTTGCCTAAGCTTGCGTTCCAATTATTGATTGTGCCCGTATGTGACAATACCGCTGATGGTGACACTCACGAGTCGTGGAAGCAGAACGAGTTTGTTCCTCAACTGCCCCGGGAGAAGATGATGTGGTATCGAAAGCTTTATCTTCCCAATAAAGAAGACTGGGCTAACCCTGAGGCCTCCCCTGCCTTCTATCCTGATGAGTCCTTTAAGGGTCTTCCCCCTGCATTTGTTGCCTGTGGAGGATGTGATGTGTTGAGATCAGAAGGAGAACAGTATGCGTCCAAACTTAAGCAGGCAGGTGTTCCTACTACTGTTCGAATCTATCCAGGGGTTCCTCATCCAGTGATGGCTATGGATGACGTTCTCACTCAGGGTAAGATTCTGGTTAAAGAGACAACTGATGCAGTTCGAGAGGCGTTATATCAGTAGTAACAATCTGCTATATTTTGCATATAAGTTAATGTTCAAGTTAACTAAGTAGAGACTGAATACATTATATTGAGGGTTATTAAGTCCGTTACTTTGTCTCCCCCTATGTGGTTTATATTGCAGTCGTAATAAATATACCTGGACAAATTCATGTTTGAAACAGACGGATTCAATAGCAATAATTTGACTAGCTAACAGGTTAATTCTAGTTGTACCAAACAAATCTTCATACTAGTTTAAGAATACTGGTAAATGGCCAGCCAATCGTAACCGATCGAAGCTAACGGCCGTCGAATTCCATCGCCATCGAAGTACCAGACTTTGACAGTATCGGGAGCCGTGCGCGGCGGCTGCCTCGAGGTATTTCTGGGATCGACGGAACGGCAATGTAGAAGGACGTTCGACAGCAGAGTGAGTATTTGATTGCTGTTTTAATTAGCAAAAGAATCTAGAGTCGCAGACAGGCGGTAATGGGGTAGATAAATTAGTAAATTTGCAGTAACAGAGAGTGTCCGGTAGTAATAGGAAAAGGGTTTAACAATAGACAAAAAACGAAATCATAAGCTAAACATACAAGGATCGGAGATCTTTGAGTTCAGCGAGTTGATCATTTAAAGATGCCTAGATCTCATAGGTCTTCCTTCTCTGGTGACCAGCATCAGTCTACTCCAGGCAAACGACGAGCTACATTCTCGAACGTTCTTCCAGTAGAACCACATGGGAAGAGGCCAGTTTTGCCAGGATCGGGGGCTGTTGGAGATAGCAAAGTTGTGGAAGAGGGTCCGATAGATGATGCTGATAATTCGTTCTATAGACTGCACAATCATACCAGCACTATCGGGGATAGCAGTGACGTGACTGGGAGTGGTAGTGGTAATACTGGTGGAGTGCCATTAAGAGCGTCGGCAAAGAAATATGTTCAGATCGCTGGAGACGTCGTCAAAGAGATTGACGATGATTCAGAATTTCCTACTCTAGGTGAAGGAGTCAGAGGAGGCCCTCCTTCTCATTCTAGGACACGGTGGCGAGAAGACTCAGCGTCATCAATTGAAACAACTGACCTTCATGATCATCGAAATGACTCCAGAGCAGGAGTCGTGCCCCAGCCATCGACCAGAGCGTCTGTGGTAGCATCTCCTGTTGAACATAGGCTTTCTCGTAAGAACAAGAATCAATCGAGACGTACTAAATCAGGATTCAATGGTGACGCACCGAAATCTCCACCTGCCAGAATAGCTGGCGACATTACTTCCTCTCCTACTCAACCAGCAACTGACAGAGATGCTGATTATACGACTGAAGGGGTTGATCCTGAGAGAGGAGTGAATCGAGGGTGGTCATTTGATAAAGGAACACCCAAGTCTTCTAATAGAACTCCTCTTCTTCGAGACTCTCCCGGAGGTGATTATAGTGCTTTCACAGACCCCATCAATGGTTCCGATTCGTTTGCAATTGCGATGGATGATCCTCACACCCAAACTTCAGGAATATTGAGCCCTAACAGTGAAGGGATGCATAGATTTGTTGACATAGGTAACGAAGGTGGTTCGGACGAGGGCGATGATGACGATGACTTTCCCACATCCAATCCAAGTTCTCGTCGGCCGTCTGATGCATCAAGTCTGGATGATGTGTGTTTTCCTATGGATTCTCCTCGCGAGCTAGACTCAAATCTAGGAGATACAAAGGTCTGGCCCGATCTTGATATTCTGAGGGAGTTTGCCGAAGAAGAATCGAGTCAGAATCAGCAAGATCCACAGCAACAGACAATGATTGATGATATTACAGGGGAAAGAACGTACTCTCTGAGCTCTGCTAACGGTGTCAGTTCACTCACCCAGGATCAATTAGAAGGCAGATTACGTCCTCATCGCATTGTGCCTTGGTCTCTCAGAAATAGATACAAGTCCAAATCGTCTGGAAATACTTCGGCCTTTCTCCGAAATCCCAGCGTTGTAGGCGCCAACGGGTTAGGAAATGACGAAAAGGATTCGGCTCAATATCGCTTTACATACTTCCGTGAAGACCTGGAAGCGACAATTCATTCACCGAATATTTCAGGACTCTTACAACCAGGACAATCATTCGCCGATCTCTTTCCTCCCCGTGTTTCTGGAGCTGACAATTATCTCAATGACTTTCCCATTCCAGATGATCCAGCGTTCACAGAAAAATCAAACGATGTCTCTAATTACCCACCCGTTCGTGGACAAACTCCAGTAGGAGGAATTAGAGCAAGTGGTAATAGCGCTGACCCGTTGCGTCAGGTACTGGTAGCAAATAGCAAGATCAATCACCCAGCTACTAGTTCGGGTCAAGCTACAACTGGGGGCCCAGGAGTAAGATCGGGTGTAACCACTCCAAGTGGCACTGCCTCACCTAAACGACCTTCAATCAGCAATATTAGTGAGATGGGACGGCAGAGATCCAGTACACCTATTCAAGCGCATTCTCACTCTGGGTCTCCCCGAAGCTTAGAGCATGCTCCGTTTTGGCTGAACGTGATGGACCCTAGCGAAGAAGAAATGAAAGTGATTAGTAAGGCCTTCGGCATTCATCCTCTTACGACTGAAGATATTTTCTTGGGGGAAACTCGTGAGAAGGTTGAACTCTTTCGAAACTATTACCTAGTTTGTTTCCGATCAATCGATCTTAATCATGAAAAGGTACGAGCAAAAGAAAAGGATCGTGAGAGGAGGAAGGAGAAGATGCAAAAAATTGGTCGTCGTACCAGTATCTACAATGCCAAAGGTAATGCTTCTGAAGGCTTTACTTCCTGGTTCAAGAAAAGACGAAACGATTCTAAATACGATGTTTTAGCTGGTGAGAATGAAGACGAGTCATCCCATCACTTGTTAGGACAGACTAGCACAAAACCTCTACCACAGTCGGTGGAAAAGCAGAAGAAGTCCAGTGCTAAGGTTAGATCGAGTGAATTGAAGCCTCTCAATATGTATATTATCGTGTTTCATGAGGGAGTCTTAACATTCCACTTCTCATCAACTCTGCATCCTTTGAATGTGCGACGACGAGCAAGATTGCTACAAGATTACATCACAGTGTCATCAGATTGGATCTCGTACGCATTGATTGATGACATTACCGATGGATTTGCTCCTATGATCGAGGCCATAGAGGATGAGGTAAACAGTATCGAGGAAGAGATTATGAGTATGCACTCGGGAAAGTTGAGTGAGGATGAATCAAGTGATGAGGAGGAGGAGGGATTTGAGGATGACAAGCACGCCGTATCCTTGAAGACCTCCTCAACCGATTCTTCCTCAGCATCTGGAACGAGAGTCTGGAAGGAGCGTGGAGATATGCTACGAAGAATAGGTGAAACTCGAAAGCGGGTAATGAGTTTGTTGCGTCTGCTTGGAAACAAGGCAGATGTGATCAAAGGATTTTCTAAACGTTGCAATGAGCAATGGGAGGTTGCTCCTCGATCCGAAATTGGACTTTACCTGGGAGATATTCAGGATCACATTGTCACGATGGTTCAGTCTCTTAATCATTACGAGAAACTACTTGCGCGGTCTCATTCCAATTACCTGGCTCAAATAAACATTGATATGACCCGGGTGAACAACGACATGAACGATGTACTAGGGAAAATTACTGTTCTTGGTACAATTGTTCTTCCTATGAACATTGTCACCGGTTTGTGGGGAATGAATGTTCTTGTTCCTGGACAGGAGAAGGCCTCTTTGACCTGGTTTTGGTCAATTGTAGTAGGCTTGACTTTCTTCGGAGGTTTTTGCTGGGTGATTGTGCGCAAGTTATGGAAGATGTGAGTTCTTTCGCACAGTTACAGCACATGCATCAAAATACTCAATACACTACTAGGATTGTAACAGGTTAGCAGCTACTAGTTAATAGATTGGTAAATGATTATGATAATTTACAAATTACATGTCGTTCAGGCATGGCCTACAAAGGTTAAGTACGTTTGCTCCACACAATGTGTGCCGGATGCTTTGGAAGAGTAACCATACTTTCAAAGTCAATGGAAGGTAATCCCTGACCAGTAGGAAGACTCCATTTCAGGTTCCTGGAGAAAATTGCCAACAAAGTTCCAAGCTGAGTGTAAGCAAATTGCTCACCAATGCATCTGTGACGACCACCACCAAACGGAAGGTAGGGAGAGTTGACTCCCTTCGAAACAGAGCCAAAGCCATAATCAACACTTCCTGCATCCTTATCTTCGGCAGCTTCAACGAATTGTGCATCGAGCCATCTTTCCGGCAAGTATTCACCCGCTCGTTTGAAATACTCTTCGGACTGATGAGTAAGACCAGGCGATACAAGCACGTAGTGCCCTTTAGGCACTACATAATTGGTTCCAGGGATAGTAAGGTTATTCATAACCTTTCGGAAAATGGAATGTAAAGGAGAATGTAAACGCAAAGTCTCACGAATTATTGCGTTGACCAGGGACAACTGTTGGACATGCTCATAGGTTAGCGGGTTAAGTTCTCCAGTGTCAGGATCAATTCCACACACTTTAACCTGTTCTTCATAAACCTTCTCAATGAGATCAGGACGAAGTCCCATATGTAGCATGGCCCATGCAGACGTAGAAGCAGAAGTATGTTGACCACCCATAAGGACTCCAATAAGCAAATGAGAAATCTGAGCATCAGTCATGGCAACGCCGTCCTTGTACACCCCGTTTCTCATGATTGCATCAATCAAATCACGATTCCCAATATCCTTTTCTCGTCGTCGTCGTTCAATGACTTCGAGATACTGTTCTGAGATTTTCTGATGCGCCCGATCTCGAGCCCAGTAGTGAGGCAAAGGCAAATTAGGGAACACAAAGTTGACAGGCTTGAAACCCTTATCAAGATCTGAGTACAGCTTGGAGGTAGTTTGGTTGAATTTCTCCCGAATCTCATCACCAAGTAAGGTTCGAGATGCAGTGTAGATGGTTAATTCAGAGTTTGCTTCCAGCAGATCAGATTCTCCGTGGGTCTTTCCAATACCAGCTCCATATTGACCAGAATTATTGATATAATCCTCAACCTCTTTCTGAATTTTAGGCACATATGATCGGAAGGCATCTTTGGTGAGCGCGTCCTTAGCAAACTTTTTCTGCTCCATCAGTCGAGAATTGGGACAGTCGTACACAACCCCTTCTCCAAAAACAGGGGTCGTCAAATGTTTATATGCCTCCTCAGCGGACACATCTTGAAGCTTCGAGTTGAACACAAACTCATGGCCCTTGGGACCTACACAAACAGTCATCACTCGGCCACAAAGCATGAACGCAAAGTTGTCGCCAAACCGGTCACGATTCTCTCGGAAAAAGTCATATGGACGCATACCAAATGTCACCGCAGAACCCACCCAGGGGATCCAATGAAACACTAGAGGCACTCGGTTAGGATGGAGAGGATAAATCACAAGCTGCCAGAACACATTGATCAGAATGGATCCAACAATGATTGCAACAATCACCCCAGGAATTAGATGGCGTAACGGTACCTGTTGTATGAAGGCGTTACCCGCGTCCAAACCGTCGCGAACTAGACCCATTGTCGCAATATCCACAAACCGTCTTCGAAATTAATCTGGAGCAAAACACACCTTACACCTTGTCTTCCCTTAAACTCTGGAGCTCGTCCTTTTACCTTCAACGCCTCTTTGGGTACTGCTATACTAATATCCCTGTTTTACTCTTCCTGGTGTCGCTTCACCTTCGGTTCAATTTCTTTTAAAGCTGGTCGCCCTTGAATTTTTCAAAATCGGCCCGACTCATTGCCCGTTGCTTATATACAGCTGAGCTATAAGAGGCTGGCCCAATCGTGGGCTGATTTATGTACGAGGGATACGGTATAGACGATGGTTGTGATGATCAGATCCGGAGAGAGATCAAGCTCAAGAATTATGAACAGTACGAGTGCCCCTCACAGTGTCAGCTGAGTAGGGATGGCGCAGTGGTACAATTTCTAAATAGATATAGCGAATAAGGCTAAGATGAGACCACAGAAGTTATATGGGATCACGCAAAGAAGACCAGATGAGGTGTACTAGCTCGATGCAAGGGAGATCACAAGTTTATATTAGTTCCGAATAAAGAAGAGTGGTATTGGTACTCCGCTTATTCCATTGCCATAAACCTCACTATGGGAAGCTTATATTGCTCCAAACTCCAATATTTCATTTTGATTTCATCCCAGGTAGTCGCATCGTTAGTTTCCCCCGCGTGTTTGCCAATATCTATGGTCTCAAACTGAAGTTCAAGTCCGTAATCCTCAAGGTCGAACTCTACTACCTGGCAGTAAACATCATAGCACACCTGGCGGTCGGCTCCTAAGCCATTAAAGTACGAGAAAGTTCCTCCAGGGCCCAAAAGCCCAACCACAAAATCGTAAAATCCTAACAGATCTTGATACTGTTCCGAGAAGGTATCATAATAGATCCCATCAAAGTATACCCCCTCCTCTATTAACTTGGGTAAGGTATCCTGCCATCGACCTTCCAGGATTGTCACTCCAGGCTTCTCGAACCACCCATCCACACGCATCTTTTCAAGAACAGCCGGATGTGCTTCAGAAATGTAATGATGCTTCGGTTTAGGGTCATGCTGTTGAAGGTATGTATCGATAATTCCCATTCCAAAACCTACGTTCAACACCACACCTCCCTGATCTCGGCTCTGACTTAGAATCTCAGCACTTCGCTTCATTATAGGTGCTTCCCAATCCATCATGACTCCATCTTTTTGTTCCTTGGTTAATAAGTTATGCTCAGAGTACTCAAGTTCGGCTTTCAAGTATGCATCCTTATCAATTGCTGTGTTTCCAGCAACTGCAACATCTCCTTCGTCTTGCTCATCTTCAGTCATCTTCCTAAGAAAAACTTCTGATCTGACCCCTGCTTGGACAAACCTATTATAGATCCGTTCATCCAATCCTCTTCGAAGTGCAATACAGCCAGGAGTCTCATTATTGTCATCCAACATCATCCAGCTTCCTCCAAACATAAACAGCTGATCGATCATCTCTAATGCTAACACCACTGTGTCTTCGTCAGCATCTGGGGATACAGATTCTACTATTCGATGCAAAGGAGTGGTGCCGACATTTCCACCATCAACTTCTGATTCTGGATCTTCTTGCTGATTTGTTTCCTGATCTAAGCCATGGTGTAATTGCTCATCCTGATCACTCCCGTCTTTAATCTCGTTCAGTTTTTTGTTAAGCTCTTTCATCAGCTCAATATCTTTAGTAGTAATGGTCGCAGGAATGTCTGCTCGCAGAATCTTTTTAACACCATTTATATACTCATCTCTATCTACTGGAGATACCGTAAAGCTACACAAATCAAACAATGTATCCTCCATTTCGTTGATTAGCTCATGATTTGAATCGATAAGTCTTGAAATTTTTGGCTCTGTCTCACTGGATCTCGGTGCGGCTTGTCGCAAGATCATTCAAGATGCTCTAGACGGTAGGAGGACTATTGAGATCATGAGAAGAATACATATAACCAAAAGCTAGAGCATTACATGTTATGAATTAGAGCTCATCATGGACACCTTTGCCTTCGCCTTGGATATCGGTGGTCGAACCAGCGGCGGCCTGTGGTTTTGCCACGATACCTTCACCATCTAGTCCTTCAATGGGCCTACAAGCTCCAGGGCTCGTAGCCTTGAAGAAGTACTCACATTTCTCCGGTTCAGAAACAATTAGCAGCTTGTGTTCTGGACCACAACTTACATCTACATTAGATTTTCGAATAGGTCCATTCCAACATCTGGCACCGTGGTCAAATTTCATCCGGAACGATCCATCTTCATGAAATTCAGTGTCTGTGTAAGTCCCAAGGTTTGTAGTTTGGCCATTGCCAGACTGTGACGTGCCACCGAAATAGCACACCTCATAATCGTACTCTCCAATTCGGTTTTTCATGCACTCATTTTTCAAAGACCTCAGCACATCATCTTCACCATAGTAGGTGTCTATTTCCGACTGTAAGTCTGTAGACTCTCGCTGCAAATCATTAATCTTCCTCTCAGTAGCTTCAAGACGATTGCGATGAACTCGAATAGTTTCTGGTTCATTATCCTGCGGCTCTTTCGAAACATCAGCAAGTACACCCTGCTCTACTAACCAGGATCTAGTTTCGGAAAGTTTTTGTCGGAAGGAGGCTGGTAGCAACCCTGCAACACCAGTCTGGCCACAATTACAGTCTTCCGAACTTCCAATGCCAGGTCGATATGCTTCAAGCTCCTTAACAACAGAATTGAGCTTCTCGTAAGGACGTGAGAGGCCAAGAAGCCCCCCTTTACTCTTTATAGCATCCCACTCACGCAGAGTCTCCTTCACTGCTGGGTCATTAAAGTTTGGATTGTATCCTTGTTTTAATCGATCCAATGCCTCAGCAATGTCAGCATACTGATTTTCAAGATGGACTGCACGCTCAACAAACTGATGGTCCTCTTCAATGATTGCTTTAATCTTATTCGACAGAGCAACTAGCTCGCTTGGTAACGAAAGTGATTCCTCAGATACACCACTCTCTAGTTTAAGTCGACGGTCTTCGGCTATAGCGTCATCAAGATCTTGCTGAATTGAAACCAAATGGGTCTTTTCGGTTTCAACACTCCTCTGTTTATCAATCAACTTCACTTTGGTATCTTCCAGAATCGCGGCTGCTTGTTTAACCAGTTGGTTGCGAGATTCAAGACCAGAACGCACTAGGGCATCCAATTCCTTTTGGTTCCTATAATATTCAGCATGGATCTCTTCACATCTATTGGGACATAAAGTGGGATCAAGTCCATACTCATCACTCCCATCGCAACACACGTCGTAATCACATACTCCATCGTTCACTTTAGATGATGGAATCCACCCACCTATATGGCCCTCGTTTTTACAATAAAATTGTCCATTACTACAAGCAGAAGTCCCTGGCTCGTCACTACCATCAGGACAGTCACAGTAATCATCATTAATCTGATCGAATGATAAGACAATTTCAGGATTATTTAGGCATTTCCATTTCCCTTGCCCATTGGGCTTATACAAGTGCTGTTTATCATCAGGCACTCCACGTATCGAACCACCATTCTCATTGGACCCAGCAGCGCTTACTAGTAAACTTTCAGAAACAGCAAGTACTGCTGTGAGTACAGCACTAGTCCTCATGATCAAAAGATCTTCAGTTGACCTCTACTACTGACGATTGACTCCAGGTAATTCTGCTTCCCCTTACCGTCACACTTCAGTTCTGTGCCGCCCTTTAAACGTTGCCTCAAATATACTGCCACGTTTGTAACAGCCGTCCAAAATCCTGTCCCGCACTGCAGTACTGGAAGCGGTCTGGGGTACTTCACCGTCCCATTTCTGGTATCAGCCTTACACAGAAAGTTACCAGTTTAGTGGTAGCCAGGGGGGTTTCGTAGAGGAGCGTGGGCGACAGTTGAATAGCCGTAGAGGGGGCTCAATCAGAAGCGCAGTAAGAGTTGTTGATCGGAGAAAATATTTAAGACTGGGTAACACAAGAGTCGAGAAATAGAACATTGTTGATGATTGAAGGGTAACACAAGCTGATTTATAAAACTATTATATGAACAGTTACCTGTTATTCTTGCTGGAAATTTAATTTGAGTGGTGCCAGTTCGAAGCGGTTAGATCGATGTTTGCGCGTGCTGATTTTGAGTCCCAAGGCTATTGGTCTCCATCTAAGAGAGCTCATACCCTAAGGAACTGCCGAGGTTCAAGTACAGACATCAACTCTGGCCAAGATTACCCAGGCTTGGGATCTGAGTACACTGGATATGCAATGAATTCAGGCTACAATAGATCAACAGGTTATGGAATAATGATGACAGACTCACAGCCTACGTCTTCCCTGTCTCGTCGCTACATGAGTTTGGACGATTGTGAAGATGCACGAGAACGATACTTAGAATCTATTCGAAAATTTGGAGCTGAGTATCTTCGACCTCCAGGTATTCAGAAGACTTTTCAAGCGTTGCTTGAAGAAGCTGATAGTTATGGAAATGACGATCATGATAATGACGACAATGATAATGAAGAGTTCACTCAAGAGTTTGCGTCAGAGCTTGAGATCAATACCAGTGGTGTCAATGGTACTATGACCCATGTGGAGGGACATGGTCACGGTGATGGAATTGCTGCTGGTGATGTCACAATTGATCAAGCTGATACTGACCAGAGTTTTGGTGACCCAGATGCTTCTAGACTTGGTGATTCTCGGAATGACACAACAGGCGAGGAAACAGGAGAAGAAGGAATCCATCAAGAAGTGGATTTGGATGCTGAAATTCCTGAAGCTGGTGACGAGACATATGATGACGACTATGAAGAGGCAGATTATGATGAAGGGTTTATTGCTGAAGAAGCGGTAGAAGAGGAAGAAGAGGAAGAAGAAGGATTAGAGGCTCAAGATGATGACGCTGAAAGAGATAATGAGGATACGTATTCAGAAGATGACAGCGGATCTCTTCAAGTTCGACCAGTGGTTGCTACTGTGGAGGGACCGAATCCTCCACGTGGAGAATCTCGGTCTTCAATGGTTGTGCAACAAATTATTGAAGATAATAAAACGACTCAGCAACAATTACATGAAGAGATTGAGAATGAGATTGAAGAAGCAGAGAACAAGATTAATGCTGATGAAGATGAAGATGAAGAAGATGATGGAGAACTTATTTATGACTATCGAACTTAGACTGCAGCCATTGAACATGGCTGTTACCAGTATTGGTCACAGTACAGAGTGCCGTACAGAAGGGGCCGTACAGAGAGGGTTGCCGTACAAAGGAGTGCCGTGTCTTACGAATTTACATCTGGTTCACTTGATTCTCTACCCTCAGGTTTAAACTATACCTGTTATTAACCAACTCTAAGCTAACTATACACTTAATGATGTCAATTTATACACCCCCAGCTCTGTCAATTACCTTCACCTTTTCAACCCCCCTCCCCCTTCGCCCTTTAAATCCCAGCGACCAGCCTGTTCCGGCTATCCACGGACGCCGACTTTTCCGCCTCCCATGTACGGCCGAGAAGACTGAAATAGCAGGGTTTAGATTCGTGGCGAACTGCGAGCTGGTTTGAAAAGCATCTATCCATTCAGTGAATTGTAAAGCTATAGGAACCATGTCAGACCGCGATATTCTGCCTAGAGATCTAGGTCCCGTCAATTATAATCTTTTGCTAGATGATATCAACACAGAAGATCTCAGGTATCATGGATTAGAGACCGTGGAATTTGAAGTTAACTCATCTACGGACAAGGTTTATTTGAATTATAAGAAAGGATTGAAACTTGGACAGGCTCATGCTGCCGTTGGTGGCAGTCAAGGATCTAAGGTTGATGTCAAGGACATTGTATATGATGATGAAAAGGAGATTGTCACTCTAGAGTTATCTACTGCTGTCGAGCCTGGACAGAAGTTAGAGGTGTCGTTTGACTTCACTAATGATATCCAGACAAATTTGGCAGGGTTTTATCAATCTCAATACAAAGACAAAGAAACTGGTGAGCAGAGAGCAATGTTGTCGACACAATTCGAGTCTACTGATGCTCGTCGAGCGTTCCCTTGTATTGATGAGCCTAATCACAAAGCGACGTTTGAGTTTGCAGTAGAAATTCCTCACGAAGGATGGACCGCTCTGTCGAACATGCCTATCAAAGGTGAATCAGTATCTACCAATGGTAAGAAACTTGTCACATTTGAGAAAGCTCCTAAAATGTCGACTTATTTGTACGCTTGGGCTCTGGGCGAGTTCGAGTATATTGAAGATTTCACTGATCGTGAATATGAAGGTAAGAAGCTACCAGTTAGAGTTTATACTACCAAGGGTCTAAAGGATCAAGGAAAAGCTGCTCTTGGTGCCGCAACCAAGATCATTGACTACTTTTCCACTGTGTTTGATATTGATTACGTTCTGCCAAAGTGTGATCTGATCGCAGTCCAGGCGTTTACTCACGGAGCAATGGAGAATTGGGGTCTTATCACCTATCGAACTACAGCATTGCTTCACGACTCTGCGAACAGTGATGAGGATAGTCTGACTCACATTATATATGTTGTGGCTCACGAACTGGCTCACCAGTGGTTCGGGAATCTGGTGACAATGGATTGGTGGAATGAGCTGTGGCTCAACGAAGGGTTCGCAACTTGGGTTGGATGGTTTGCAGTTGATTACTTACACCCTGAATGGGACGTATTTTCCCGATTTGCTGCCGAATCCCTTCAAGGAGCCCTTGGGCTTGATGCACTTCGAGGTTCTCATCCAATCGAAGTTCCCGTTCGTTCTGGCCTTGAAGTAGATCAAGTTTTTGACTCTATCTCTTATCTTAAGGGTGCCTCATCTATCCGAATGCTCAGTACACACTTAGGTGTCGAGGTATTTCTTAAGGGAGTGTCGAAGTATCTAAAGCGCCACGCCTATGGGAATGCAAAGACTGTAGATTTGTGGAACGCTCTGTCTGAAGAATCTGGCCTTGATGTTGCTGCAGTTATGAACAACTGGACAAAAGTAATAGGGTTCCCTGTCCTAAGGGTTACTCAGGGGGATTCTGATGATAAGATTACTATCACTCAACAACGGTTCCTTTCGTCTGGAGATGTTAAGCCTGAAGAGAATACTACCGAATGGTGGGTTCCATTAGCTATTTCGACAGGATTAAAGTCGAAGCCGCGATCTGAAGCCCTTACTTCTCGAACTCAGGAGATTTCTGGTCTTGGATCTGGCTTCTTCAAGCTTAATAAAGATCAGGTCGGGGTTTACAGAGTCAATTATTCTGATGATTTGATTAAGCGAATTGGTTCTCATCCCGCCGAGCTATCTAACAAAGATAAGGTTGGTCTTGTTGCAGATACTGCTGCATCCACCACAGCTGGAATTTCTAGCTCCGGTACCCTTTTGACCCTAATTGAAAAAGTAGCACTTCCGACAGAAACAGATCATTTCGTATGGTCGGGTATTTTCACCCGTATTGGTGCTATCCGTGCTACCTGGTCCGAATCAGATGAGTCGATCCGCAACGCAATTGATGTGTTTGCTCGCAAGATTGTAGAGCCCTTGGTCAAAAATCTGCGATGGACTACTGATGAGAACGACAGCTATCAGTACGTCCAGCTTCGATCTCTTGTGATCTCATTTGCAGTAACAGTTGGTGTTGAGGGGGTTGTATCTGAGGCTCAGGCTCGGTTTAAGAAGTTCTTAGCCGGAGAGAAGAATGTTATCCACCCCTCTCTCCGCCACGCTACATACGCCGCTAACATCAAGTACAACACAGGAGAGGATCTTGAGAAGACATACAACTTTCTAATAGATGAACTTCATAACCCTGACACAGTCGATGGAACGGAGATTGCTGCCTCAGCTATTGGTTTGGTGACCGCACCTGAATATATCCAGAAGAACCTTGAACTGATTCGTAAGGTAAAGGTGCCAATTCAGGATGTTCACTCATTGGTTGTGAGCATGAGTCGTAATGTTGCTTCTCGCAGCATTATTTGGAATTTCCTCCGCCAAGAATGGGACCAATTGTACAAAGCTTATGGTTCCAACATGATAGTCTACGAACGATTTATCCGATGTGTTCTGGCAGGTTTGGTTACCGAGAAAGAATATAATGAGATCCAATCTTTCTTCAAAGATAAGGATCAGAAGGGATACGATCGTACTGTACAGCAGTCGCTTGATATAACTAAAAGCAGGTTTTTGTGGGCACAGCGTGATACCAAGGATCTTAAGGCTTGGCTCAATGTATAAGAAGCAATTGTCTAGTTAGTGATACAAAAAATGCTTATAAAAAAATATGAAAGTAGGCCACAGCTCTGTAAATCGTAATTAATCGGTCAGGCTTTAGGTCTTGTATATTGTTTTGTGACCTTATCGACCCGAGCTCGTTGGAGTGAGATAGCAGGAGTGACCCAAGCTCCACAGGAACATTTAGTACCTTGCCAGTGATAGGTACCAACCTTAGATGCACATTTTGGACAGGAAAGTTTGCCTTCCAACTTTCCTTGCTCAAGCTCACTGCTCATCCACTTGAGAGGTTCCACAAAATATGAACACTCATGAGAATTGGACTTTGAAGATGATTGAGAAGATTCTTTCGGGCCCGTTTGGGTAGCGGGAACGTGAGTAATTAAGAACGCTGAAGTAGCGAGTGCAGAACGGCACTTTCTACATCTCAATTCAGAAGAATAACCTGCCAAAAGATCAGTTGATATTATGAATTTAGGTGGCAAGTCTTCATTCTGATCGATGAGTGTGATCTGAGTCGGCTCTTGAGTAGGAATATCCCGAAGTTCCCATTGAGTTTCACCAGAAACCAGACGATATTTCTTCCAATGCCTCAAAGCATTCGGGTCTAATCGGTATAGCAACACGATTAATGATTTGTACGAAGGCTGTGAAAGAAGATTGACAGGCCCGGTCGAGGTTGCAGACGCGTAGGTCGCTTGAGGTGCCTGTCTAGTATACTTTGAATTTTCAGACTCGATTTTCAGTAGCCACAGTCTGTAAGGCGCTGGAGTATCAGAGAGATCGTAGCCACATTCATAATAGACTTGCAATTGTTCCTTGAAAGAGTCGTTAGGATTTGCAACCGGCCGTCGTGCTTTAACATACTCCATCGCTTCCTCAGGTGACCATAGGTTCTTGCTCATAAGATAAGCACATACGGCAGTGGTGGATCGTGATACTCCGGCCATGCAATGAACAAACACTTTGCCACCGTCAGCTATTGATTTTTCAATGAATTGATTAGATTGGGCAAAGTATTGCATAATATTCTCATCTTCCACGTCATCAATGTCAATTCTTAACTTTGTGTACCCACCAGTATAAATTGAATAAAGGTTGGCACTGTTCGTGGCAATCATCTCTCCAGAGAGAAGTGACAAAATATGAGTGATTCCCTTCTGTTCAAACGTTTTTTGTCCCGAAAGGGCCATAAAGGAACCTAAGAAGATATCATCTGTGATCTGATTCATCGCCATCTCCAACCCAGGTTTTTGATGGGATACCAGCAGAGGAAATATGCTATCAGACCAGACGCTACCTGCGATATATTCGCTGACTTTTGATGAGTGCTTATCAAGAAGGACGCTTTTTAACCTCTTGTTCTGGTCAATAAATGTATTCTCAAGTTTAAACTGACTTCCACTATCAAAAAAAACCGTTAAATTCGTCTCAGCTCTAGCCGAGGCTGTTTGGCTATTTTTCAGCTTCTGGTAAAAGCGCGGCTGGCACAATAGCTCTCTAGGTAAAACGCATTACTAGTTGTATGGAGTATCGGGCAGCCGCTTCTCCGATAACAGTTATCCAGCTTAGACCCTCTCAACGAGAATGGGGGATGGGTAAAGGGCCCATGTTAGCCAGGTTCTGAGAGAGTGGGGTAAGGCAGAGGGGGGAATAGGAGGGCGTACAATTGAGAAAAGTGAGATCGGGAAAGTTCTGTTGAATGATATATCGTACAATATGAACCAGATTTAGTAAAAGAGCAGGAGAATGCTCAGCTTTTTAGTGTAATCTTTTCTCTGGTCATCTTCTGACTGGACTGAGCTCCATTTGGGGGCTACAGCACAGCCGTGCCAGCTTTCAGTACAGCACGGGCCCTTCTCAGCTGTTTAGAGTGAGTGAGTGATGATGTTGTTATTTTCGCATATTGTTCCTGCACTTGGACCCTATCATCTATTTTTGTTGACATCGTATATTCTTTGGGATATGCTGTTATCTTTGAGACTCTAGTGGTGACTCTCTTAGTTGTTTACTAACCAGCCTTTTCTAGCTGTCCTTGCTATTGTTCCCTGGAACTGCCCCAAAACATCGCACTGATAAGGACATTTAACACTGATAAGCTGATTAGCCGGAGTAAGCCGTGCAGGTTCTCGGCCAACCCCTCGACTAAATCGCCAGGCTCTAAGCGAGGTGTGTTCTCGGATACCGCGCGTAATCCCAAGGGAATACACAAGTCGCCTTCATCCGAACCTAATTCACAATAACCTCTCGGCTTCCGCCGCTAATCCCCCCTCTTCATGCCTGGTTTGTTCCTACAAATGCTTGGGGGTAGCGGCACCGTGTGTACTCGGTGCCGTCTGGCACGGTTTCCTGTGCGGCGGGATCGGTGCCAAATCCAGTATCTCATCGCTGCGACACCTGTGTTTGGACCGTCCTTAGCCACGGGCATTTACACGGTTACGGTTGGCGAGGAGGCGAGATTGGGGGGATGCCGCAAGGTCTGTAGATACCAAAGTGGATATATAAATAGAGAGAGAGAATTGCATAATTTATGTTTGCTGCATTTTAGTTTCATAAGCTTTTTCATTCTTCCTCAGACCTACTGTTATAACTGCCCGCGGGCTTCAACTCCTCTAACATCTACTAAGCTTGAGCCTTAAGTAGTTAGTACTTGACCCTCAACAGTCAAGACGTACCAAGGAATAATTCTAAGCATTCTACACAACCAATCAACAGTGTAGAAACTTTTTGTAGGGTTTTCTTTTCGCGTGTTGGATTTTGTGCGAGTGATTCACGCTCGGATATCATATAGACGACACTGATAGGGAATTCTCCATTCCCATCAAGAATCCATCACAATTCAGGCTCAGGTAGCTGTAGCTCATTGCAGCACTATTGCTGGCGTCCCCCGTTATTGCTCTCCTACAATTCAGTCTTCTCGAGACCTCTCTGTCCCTAGAGACATAACTTCTCAAGAGGCACTTGGTAAGCAGACTGCTACTGATAAGATGGTGGTAGACAATTCATCCATTTACTCGCTGCCTTACCTGGAGACTCCACTGGTACCTTCGCTCTACCTTTCCGAGCAGACCGGTTGCAAAGTTCTATTGAAACTAGAGATTTGCCAGCCATCAGGGTCGTTCAAATCTCGAGGTCTCGGAAACCTTGTTCATCATACAGTTACAACAGCTCCACCTGGATCTCTGTTTCACTTTTTCTCTCCTTCTGGAGGAAACGCTGGCTGTGCAACTGCATATGCTGCTAAATTGTACAACCAGAAATGCACCGTCTGTGTTCCTACTACTACCAACCCAGTGATGGTGGCTCGCATTCGCAAAACTGGTGCTAATGTAGTTGTCCATGGTGACAATATTGCTGAAGCAGACAAGCATATTCGTGAGGTTTTAATGCCTCTATCCAAAGAGCCTCCCGTATACTGTCATCCTTATAACAACGAACTTGTGTGGGAGGGCAATTCGACTCTGGCAACTGAAATTGTCAAACAATTCAAGGGATCACGAAGGCCTGATGCGGTCGTTTGCTCTGTTGGAGGTGGAGGAATGTATAACGGCATTGTCCAAGGATTCGAGCATTATGGATGGGATGATGTCCCTATTGTTGCGGTTGAAACCGAAGGGTGTGCTACCCTTAATGCGTCAATCAAAGCCGGAGGCAAGCAGGTTCGAATCGAAAAGCCAAACACCATTGCTACTTCGCTGTCAACCGTTGACGTTACTACTCAGACTATTGACTATGCCATGAATCAGCATCCCACCCATTCCGTGGTCGTTTCAGATGCAGACGCTGCTGAGGCCTGTCTACGCTTTGCTGGAGACCACAAGCTGATGATCGAAGCTGCCTGTGGTACTGCTCTGTCTCCTCTTTACACAGGGAACCTGAAGAATATTGTGCCAGATCTTGGCCCTGATTCAGTAGTTGTAGTGATTGTTTGTGGAGGAACATCAGTCTCCAGAGAGATCCTTGAAGGCTATGCTAAGCGGTTCAACCTTCTTGATATTGCATTTTAGATTATCGCGATTGGCCAAACTCGGTTCTTTGAAGTTATTAGTTGCTGTGGCTCAGTACTGATTGGAGAATAATGGTTCGTGGAGGGTTTATTTATAGTTTTTGATGTTGTTTTTTCAATTTTTTCAATTTTTTTTTTTTTTTTCTTTCTTTCCATTTTGTCAGGTTTCAACTTTCACTCAATTGAACAGCTCACCTTTAAGAATAGACATAAACTGTAAAATTCATGTCGTTAATTGATTTCGCTTAAACATCCAGTAACCCCGTCGAATTGGAACAACAGTCTCAAGTATATCATATGCTTCTCTTGCACGAGAATAGGTTGATTGATCAGTGGCATAAATCGTGGCTAGCAATTCTAGAGCGTGCGAGGATTGGATAGGTGCAACACTCGATGTGTTATGAGACAAGGAATTCAATTGGGCATATTTTTCACCTAGAGGAAGCAAGTCCCTCAGTCGTTCAGGCGGAAGATATGCTTTATAAATGCCAATGATATAATTCCAAGGCGACTCATTCTGTGGTGCAAGATTGATCTTATCAGAAACAAACTCGAGCTCAGATGAAATCCCATTTTCCAAATTCGAGGCCAAAATTTGACTTGTCGCAATCACATAAAACCGATAATTCCATGCAGAATTGTTGCGTACATCTTCATCTACGAGATCATTAATGAACTTGAGCTCCTCTGAAAGAACCTCCGGGTCAGCATGAAGCTTCTTGGCGATAATTGTCTGCAAATAGGACCAAGCGTGATAATTCTTAGGCTCCTCATTCAAAGAGAGCCTACACAATGCTCGCTCATGATTCAGGTTCGTCAGCATCGCTTCGCGATGGTGCCAGATTTGATAATTCTTTGGGTTATCTAAAGTCAACTCATCTAGCCATTCCACGTTCTCTGGCTGGTTCAATGCTTTTAGGATTCGTCTTCGAAACTCCCATACTGTATAGTGAGCAGGATTCAACCCGATTATCTCATTCGTCAACTCTAGTGCTCGCTCAGACCTCTCATCTTTTGTCATTACCGCTCTTAAGTAAGACATGGCCTCAGAGTACTGAGGAGTGTATGCAATCGTAGCCACTGCGTCTTGGCCATCATCTTGAGGAATAGGATCTATATCACTCCAATCGTAGCGTTTCATATACCCTGGCTCTTCCATTTTCCGAGTTATATCTATATGTTCACTCTTTCTTCACCTACTCTCCTCATTTATAACTCCTGTCCCGTCTACCCCCCCGAACCAATTGTTCGCGCTAAACATGGAAATGGGTTGGTTTCCTATCATCTGCTGACATAAGCGTCAGGGCACAAGTTAGCGCGCGGTTGATCTGGGGTGAGAATGCTAGGAGTATCTAGAATAGCAGCACCATCTTACGACAAGGTGACAGGTATCACTGTCAAAGAGTGTGAATTATGTTAAAGCTTACTCATAACACCTCATTTGTTGGAAATAAATCCTCCACGGTGGGGAAATAACCATCCAATGTTTCAAATGTATAGTGATCCGCATACCTCTAGCTTAGGCTACATTTGGGGCGACTGGTAACGAGTCGTGAGTGGTGAGGATTACTAGTCACAGATCAGAGCTAGTGGTGAAAACTTGTATGAGAGTGACCGCGTGCTAATATGCTGATGGTTCATACTATGACTCTTAATGCATGGGGATCAGAACTTCCAGTTGGGGGCGTCAGTGCTCCCCAGTGCTCCGGTGACTGGTAACTAGATGTGAGTGTGAGAAGCCTGGCCACCTAGATAACACCATTAAAAACGAGTCCAATGTATTCTAGATGCATTAAAATGCAAGAGCTGTTACCATGTTAACCAATTGTTAACAACAGATGATACCTGTAACTCTCACCACAGCCAATTTCTAGCATTTATAAATGCAGCTGGACTCTCAGCATTTGGTGGCCCCATACATTCAATTATACCTCAATTGGTCGAAGATACCGTGAAATTTGTTTATGTGAACACTTTCCACTGCTGTTTGTACTATTAATCATGGCTGGGTCCGGGACGATGTTTGAAAGACTCCAAAGAGAAGTTGAGCAGTTGGGAGCTAAGAAGACCATATTGACTCAAGAGCTTGATAAAATGCAGAGGGATTACAATATCCATAACCAACGTCTTGAAGAGCTTGATGTTATCACACGGAACCATGGCACGCTGTCACCTGCTGAAAGAGATCTATTTAAGAACACCAAAATTAACATGGCAAAACTCGACAAAGTTATGCGAAGCTCTTATAAAGAACTTGAACGCACAAGTAAAAAATTCAATGAAGCCATGGAAGTATATCAGATTCGCCAAATAGCACAGCGTAATGCTCTAGAAAATGAGGCTAGAAAGTATCATGACAATCATTGATTCTAGCGACGGTCACTGTGTATGCTATTACTTCTATAGTATCTTTATGTCTCCGTTACTGTGTAGATTGTATGTATATATCCCCTAAAACTATGCTTCAAGTTATTTTATTGAAATTGAATATTACTAGAATCTTTTTTTTTATTTATATGATTATTTAAGTATGAAACTGCTTGCTATGTTGTTGATTCTGATTGTTCGAGATACCATTTCGGAGTTTTCAAATCCATTTAGGGCCTTTGGAGCCTTTAGAGGCTCTACCTTCTCCAGGCCCTTTCTTTCCTGAGCCTCCTAGAAGATTGGTAGAAGACCCTGGATATACTGATGTATGAGTTGCGCATCCTTTAATCACGGAAGTTCCTTTCATTCGATCATCAAGCCACTGAACCGCATAATGAAGTCCTACAGCAAACTCATTCATATGATTGGATCCAGGGTTTTTCCAGTATTCAATATCAGCGCCAGCCTGACAATACTCATCGATGGTCTTATCAACTACTTTGTAAGGTACAACCTCATCTTTAGTGGCTTGATATACAAACATTGGAGCCTTTGGAGGATTTGATCCTAGAGTTGTTTCCTTGAGAGCCTGGGTAGCTTCTGGAAGGTAGAAAATTCTCACTCCAATGTCAAAATATCTCCATATATCCTGAAACGCATAAAGAAAAAGATCTTTAAGTACACAAGAAGAGTCAGTGAGGTCTAGTATCAACCCAAACAATGGTATCCTATGTTTTCCAAGAGCTTTACCAAACTCTGGGTATGCACGACTCAATCCCATAAGTCCTGCGGGTACAAAGCCTGCATCAAATCCACCATTGACATTAATAGCCACCGCTGTCACATTCACAACGAATCCACCAACGGCAACACCAGCAATTCTTAATTCAGGGGCATAAGATTCTTGGAGTTGAGCAGCCCATCCTGTGGCTAATGAGCCACCTGAATACCCCCACATTACAACAGTTGCCTGTGGATCAATCCCAGTTATATCGTGTGACTGAAGAGCAGCTCTAATGGAATCCAAGGTAGCTCTACCTGCTCGATAGCCTGCTGTGAACTCAGAATTTGGACCCTCATAATCAGGAACATTTAAGAAATATCCTTTATCAAGAAGAATCTGAGTTGAGTTATCCGACATAGAGGCATTTTGGGTAGTCAGAGTATATGAAGGCGCACAATTGATATAAGAGGCATCCTCGGCAAATTGATACGAAGCTAGTCCATTTGGTACCATGACAGTTTTCGGTACAATCACAGTGGTCACAATAGCTGATGCGTTTCCTAGGCTATCAGTAGACCGAACAAGAAACTGAAAAGCTTTTTCATAGTTGAGACCTAGGAGCGGTCCTGGAACCGGTCGTGAGCGTACAATTGCTCCGGGAGGATACTTAACAAAATCATTCGGTTGTAAATAGAATTCATCTTTACTCGGTATTTCTATCTTGGGAGCATTAGACTTGTCGGCTACTACTCCAGGGATCAATAAGAAGATCGGTATTGATATCAAAAGTGAGTGAATTCTCATCGTGGATAAAAAGCTGCTTTAAGTTTTCACTTTTCGTTCAATGAGTTACTGCGCATTCAATACAGCTTATCAGTTTTCCAAACCAGCAATGATCCCAATCCGAGTTTGTATTCGCTCCAGTTTACTGTCAAGTAAACTCTAGCACTTTCACAATTAACTTCAACAGGTAATTGTAAGCTCTCCTGGAATCATATTGAGTTAAACTTTAGGGAGCAGCTGTCACTAATCATCTTTCCTTGCCCAGAGAAAGCAGATAGTAATTAGAGCACATTCGAGAACATGACTTAATGATTGGTTGAATGTATCCCATTATTTCCAACTATTCGACTCCGGTATCGCTAGGAGATCGCTAATCTCTATAGAGGCGATTACGCTCCGCAAGCTTATCACAGTGATTTCAATCTCATGATTCGATGATATCAAAATATCATCAAGCAGTAATGACAGTGAATAGTATGACGATACTGATAGGCATTCTCTGAAAGTGACCCGTAGTCTGGTGGGTGTTCTAAAGCCTCAACTCAACTCTTCACCCCGAAACCTTCCGCTAAACCATACCTTGGGTATCGGCGTCCTCCGGTCAGTAGTTAAAGTAGTAGCACCACACCAAGATAGTCGACACATGCCGAAAAAAATCAATTAGACTGTTCTCACCTATCACTCTCACCCTTGTCTCTGTCCACCTGTTTTGTCAAATGTTGGCTTCGTTTGATTAACCCATCTAACTTACTAAACCTTCAAGTTAGTGACCATCACTCCCCGTTTGGGGTGAACGGCGGTATCATTATCTGAGACATCAGATAATAATTTTTCCAAAAAAATCCATCAGTGATTTTTTCTGAGTTAATCGATCTGAACTAGTGGACTAGAGATATACAGCAGTCAGAGTTAACCCGCTTCTGATCGACCAACCAGTGACAATAAACAATGACCAACTCAGTCGAAGTTGGTTCTGTATTTGACACCATTTTGGTGCTCGATTTCGGTTCTCAATACTCACATCTCATCACCCGGCGACTTCGAGAGCATAATGTCTACGCAGAGATGCTCCCTTGCACTCAAAAGATTTCGGAGCTTCCTTGGACGCCTAAGGGGGTGATTTTGTCTGGAGGTCCTTATTCTGTTTACGCTAAGGATGCGCCCCATGTTGACCATGACGTTTTCAAGCTATCAGTACCAATTCTGGGAATCTGTTACGGAATGCAAGAATTGGCTTGGATTGATTCCGCCGAGAACGTTGGTGCTGGTGAGAAACGTGAGTATGGCCATGCGACGATCCATGTTAAAGATACTGCCAACCCATTGTTCAATGGAATTGATAATTTCCAGGTTTGGATGTCTCATGGAGATAAGCTTAGTGGACTGCCTAATGGATACAACACTGTCGCTACTACCGACAACTCCCCATTTGCTGCTATCGCTCACTCTGAGAAGCCAATATGGGGAATACAGTTCCACCCTGAGGTGACACACACAACCAAGGGCAAGCAATTGCTTAAAAACTTTGCGGTAGATATTTGTGGAGCTGCTCAAAAATGGTCTATGAAGAATTTCATTGGAACCGAGATTGAGCGAATCCGAAACCTTGTTGGAGAGCATGGTGAAGTTATCGGTGCTGTCTCTGGAGGTGTGGATTCTACTGTTGCTGCTAAACTTATGAAGGAAGCTATTGGTGACAGGTTCCATGCTATTCTTGTTGACAACGGAGTGCTACGACTCAACGAAGCCGTCACGGTGAAGAAGACTCTGACTGATGGTTTGGGAATCAATCTCACCGTGGTTGACGCTGCCGACGAATTTCTTGACAAACTTAAGGGTGTGACTGATCCTGAAAAGAAACGAAAGATCATTGGAAATACTTTTATCCATGTGTTTGAGCGAGAGGCTGCTAAGATCAAACCCCGTGGTGGAGGAGAGATTGAGTATCTTTTACAAGGTACCCTTTACCCGGATGTGATTGAATCCATCTCATTCAAAGGACCTTCTCAAACCATCAAGACTCACCACAATGTGGGAGGATTGCTTGAGGATATGAAACTCAAGCTCATTGAACCTCTGCGAGAGCTATTCAAGGATGAAGTTCGTGCTCTTGGAGAGATCATGGGTATTCCTCATGACTTGGTTTGGAGACATCCATTCCCTGGTCCAGGAATCGCGATTAGAATTCTTGGTGAAGTTACCCGAGAGCAAGTAGAGATTGCTCGACACGCAGATTCCATTTATATTGAAGAGATTCGAAATTTTGGACTCTACGATAAGATTTCACAAGCCTTTGCCTGCTTGTTGCCCGTCAAGTCAGTCGGAGTCATGGGTGACCAGCGAACTTATGAGCAAGTGATTGCTCTTCGAGCAATTGAGACTAACGATTTTATGACTGCGGACTGGTTTGTATTTGACGCATCTTTCCTCAAGACTGTTTCCAAGCGAATCGTCAATGAGGTAAAGGGGGTTGCTCGAGTTGTGTATGATGTAACTTCCAAGCCTCCTGCTACTGTAGAGTGGGAATAACTGTGTTGGGCTCTTAGCAATAGACACCAGAAACTGGTAGACTAATCAATAGATATCAGATGCTAATACTAGACATTGCTCCTTCTCATTATTTGCACGCTTGTTCAGCAACTGACCGAGTCATTATATAATGTATCGTCAAGCTGGACTACAGAAATAATATTTCAAATTCAGTATTATATATATAACAGATGTTGTCGCTATATATATATATTCACAGCATCACCATTCTAGCAATATATATATACATTCCTCAATCTTTAGGACTTGAGAAGTGATATAAATAATAATTCATTCCAACATTAGTACATTATACCGCAGGATGTTTCTGTCTCTACGTCATGCAATCCTGGGCTCGCAATCATGAGTTCTATCAGTATCATGTACATCATGATGAATCCTCAAGCCTTAGCACAGTGGCGGTAGTGAAGCCACCATCGTGAGATATCGAAAGTAGAAACTTCTCCTTCGAATTACGGCTCATGTATTCATCATTCACAATTGTACGCTCTCCTTGGCTCGTGCTGGTCCTATACCACGTGTTAAACACACACTTGTGTTGTTCTAACGCTGTTAGCGATTTGTAAAGTGCTTCTTTCGCCGCCCATGTAGATGCCAATAACTGAACTCCCGTATGATCTCTGGTAAACTTAGGTAATTCATGTACAGGATGCAATATGCGACGAGCAAATCGCGAAGATAATTTTCCAAGCGCCAATGCTTCAATCCTACTATTCTTCACTATATCTGTTCCCAAGCCTCTCACTGACATTAGTGGCTAATTATCCGAGGTGTTTTCTAAGGTATTATGACAAAATCTCAACGTCATGCGGTCTAGGTAGTATAACATCTGGGTACAGCGTCCAGCTTAATACAGCCTAGGTTGTCGAATCAATAAGACATTGTACCCAATCTAAGCACATGAGAACGGCTTAGTACCGCTGAGATTGAGATGTGATGCTGGCGTAATAAGCGTACTCTATGCTCTTCGGAATTTAGATGCAATCATCAAACTCTTGGACGGTTTCTCTTTGTATTACATCCCCCTCGCGGCCTCAGAATGACTTTCTAATCCTCTGATAGTCTCCCTTTGGATTCCATCACATCTCGACCTCGGACCTCATGCCCCGCACACAAACCCCTGCATCCAATTGCGGAGCTCTGCCAAATGATGACAGAGTGGGGGATTGTCAGTTGCGGAGTATATAAGAGAGGTTATTGAATAGGAAGATAAAGACTTAGTATGAGCAGAGGAGAGCTGTCATTTATTGTGATATAAACGTCTGGAATCGAAAAAAAAATTAATCTTTACAGTAACTGAGATGGTTTTACGAGCTATTCTATTAACAGCGACGGTCGCTATTGCTGCATACCTATATCAGGTGACACAAACGATTCCATTGCCAGCCAGTGCTTTGCTAGACCATCAATGGTTCAGCAATATAATTGCGTTCCGAAAAGCTGAGAATTACAATGCTGATAGCTGTAAGGTCATTCATCCTGAACTGGGTGCATGTGAAGATTTTGAATTAACGTCTGATGGATCCATCTTTTTGGCATGTGGAGATGTCGATACCAGAAACTTATTTTTCCCTCCCACCGATAACCACAATTACGAGAAGGCATCTGCGTTAAGGTCTGGTGGACCAATTGTTGACAGGGTTTGGCTTTTGTCACCAGAAACTGATGACCTTAACCAAATCGAGCTTCGTGGACTTGAAGGAGATTATGTGTCTCATGGATTGGATGTGTATGAACAAGATGATGGATCATATCTTCTGTATCTCGTCAATCACCGACATGAAGGATCCGTGATCTCTGTCTTCTCGTACAATCAGGGACAGAAGCATGCTGACTTTCTTTATCATGCTACACACCCACTTCTATATACTCCCAATTCAGTCTCCGCACTTTCCCCTACATCCTTTTACTTTACTAATGACCATCTGTTTAAAAGTGGTCCTATGCGATTTGTGGAAGGGCTTCTGGGTCCCTGGTCGTGGAGTTACGTTGGGTTTTGTAGAGTTAAAGATGTTACCACTGGCGAAGCTGATTGTGAAATCAAGGCTGGAAAGTTTGTCTATGCCAATGGAATTACTCGTCGTGATACCACTGTGGCGGTGGTTGATTCGATGCGGGGTGGAGTGTCCCTATATGATTCCGACCCCCATTCTGGTAATTTGACATTCATTGAAGAAGTTAAGGTCGGTGCAGGCCTAGATAATGTTCGTGTGTCTCCTGACACAAATGAGTTTGTTGTTGCTGGATTCCCTCATGTTCTCCAAGTCTTCGGAAGAATCAATGGTGATAAGAGTAATACTGACAAGCTCTGTGCTCCACTAGCAGCTGTCATAACCAAGATCGGAGACAGCTACCAGAGCAAGCCGGTGTTCATAGATGATGGTAAACAATTTAGTGGAATGACTGGTACAAACATCATCAATGGCAAACTATACGGCGGTAGTGTCGTACAGAACGGACTATTAGTATGCGAATTACCAAAATAGGAGTTTGTATATATCTTTCAATAATTCTTAGTCTATCTATACGCCTATACGACTCGATCTTTAACTCACCTTCCTTCTCCTCCTGCCGCTAGGCCGGTCATTCAGCCTTGAAACCAGTGTAGTTTGCCCTAGCCCTGCAGTAGTATAATATAACTGAGAGGGAAATCTTCAGCCCAATATCGGAGTGTACAGATAGAACTCCATCGAGGAAGACAGGAAGACAGGAAGACAAGAAGAACAGGAAGAAAAGGCTCATTCAAAGACAGTTTTGGGTCCATTTACTCATTCGTGGTTTTTATAGTTTCTTCGTTATATATAATGGCGTCCGCAGTCCCTGGTCCTCGACCGTTACCGGAATCTCGATATGATCTAGACAGTTATTGGGGTCGAGTGAAGCATTGTGCAGAGGTTTCTGATCCTAGAATGTTATTAAACACGTCAGATGATATCCAGAGCGCTAGAAAGCTGATATCTGAGTACAGGAACTCTGACATTCCGATGTCTCCGGAGTTGTGGAGGGCTAAACGAGTATTAGATAGCACTCTTCACCCTGATACAGGAATCCCAGTGTTTCTGCCATTTCGCATGTCATCATACGTACTTTCCAATCTGGTAGTCACTGGGGGCATGTTGACCCCTAATCTTGGTACTGCAGGAACCCTGTTTTGGCAGGTAGCAAATCAATCTCTCAATGTTGCTGTCAATACTGCCAATGCTAACAAGTCACATCCTCTGACTACTCAACAATTGATTCAAAATTACCTTCTTGCGGTTAGTGGCTCGTGTTCAGTTGCTCTGGGACTCAATGCACTGGTTC
Organism: Blastobotrys americanus; assembly: GCA_003705795.3. NCBI lineage: Eukaryota > Fungi > Ascomycota > Dipodascomycetes > Dipodascales > Trichomonascaceae > Blastobotrys > Blastobotrys americanus. Next base: position 303,488 of record PPJN03000003.1, on the reverse strand, counting down.
CCAGACTGAAGGTGAAACCAAACACTCGGCTCATTCTCGGTCGGCTGGTTCCATTTGCCGCGGTGGTATCTGCTGGTCTTGTTAACGTATTCTTAATGAGATCCGAAGAACTTAAAAAGGGTATAAGCGTTTATGATGAAGAGGGCAAGAACCTTGGTAATTCCAAGACTGCTGCATTTTATGCTGTTGGTGAGACCGCTTTATCTCGAGTGATTAATGCTACTCCTGTCATGGTAATTCCTCCTCTCATTCTTGTTAGACTACAGCGAGGTTTTCTTAAGGGTAAATCAAATTTCTTGGTCAATCTGACTAACCTGGGTCTATTGACGGCAACATCTTTTGCGGCTTTGCCTTTTGCATTGGCTATTTTCCCTCAAAAGCGTAAGTTGTCAATTGATAAATTGGAAGACTCTTTCCATGGCTCTGGTGCCAAGGAGGTGTGGTTCAACCGTGGCATGTAAGGGCACGAAACTGCGACTCATTAAATGGTATGTCTGTTTTTTTGTTATAGATTTTTAGTACTATACACTGTTGCGCTATTGTTGCGCAATTTTTACACTATTACACTGTACAATTGGGTACGAAGGTTAAGTATTAGTACAATTTTGGCTTCTTCTACACGTATGTCCACAGTAGAGACCCTAAATTATCAGTGGTGAAGCGGGCTAAAAATTCATCACTACTATCCTGTGTAGTTGCATGCCCAACTCCTGGCCCGCCTAGAACAGTCTCAAACACTTCATAACCACTTAAAGATTGACGGAATCTGTCAATATCTACTTCAGATACAGTCTCCGGTACAATAGTAATCGCACATCCTCCACCTCCGGCTCCAGTAAGCTTAGTCTCTCCAACAGCAAACTCTGTAGATGCAATTCGAACACGCTCAAGAGATGGATGGGAAACACCTAGTGACACCAGAAGACCATGATTTAACCGAACCAACTCTTGAAGCCCTTCTACATCGCCTGAGGCTAAGTATTTCTGAGCTTCAGTAGTCAATTGACCCATTGATTGCAGAATCGGTTTTAAAATCCCAGCTCTTGAATTAACAAGCTCCCCTACTCCTGCTACCAATTGCTTCGATCGTCGAGGTACTCGAGTATTCGTAAGCAATAGCTTCATCGGCCGTAGCTCTACTGGTTGTAGTACTGCAGTATCTTGAGGATTAGTGGCACGTTTGAATAGGACTGCACCGCCGCGAGCTGCAACATTATTATCAATGCCAGATGGGTTCCCTTGAATGCATTTTTCACCAATGAATGCCCAGGAGTTAACCGCTTCCAATTGAAGCTTATTTTCATGACGTAGTAACGCACCAGAAATACACACTGACAACGAAGCTGATGATCCTAGGCCCGCTCCAATAGGTAAACGAGATCTGGTGGTGTAAACGGAACCAGGAGTATCACGAGTACAAAGATGAGCGTACAAGTACAGAAACGCAAACCCTGCTGCATGCTGAAATGAGTCTTGCAAATCTGATAGTAAAGGTTCCAGGGACTTGACTACATTTTGATCAATCTCGGTCGGTACAGGGGCTGATAATTCCCACGTCTTAAAAGGAATATCAGGAATTTTCCACGATACTTTCAATTCGGTGTCAGGGAAATATAATGTAACCAGGTTTGAATTAGCTGGACTCTGTGGTGACACATGAACATAAGTTTTAAGAGCTATGGAAGCTGCGATCGCAGGTTCTCCATGAACCACTGAATGCTCACCAAATAAAATCACTTTTCCAGGTGAGGACACCACAAATGATTCGAATTCCTTGGCTTCTCCCATACTTTCCCCAGCAGCTAATGCACACACCCTCTACTAATACCTTCTGGTTTTTCAATTGTGTTTTAGAACTGTTATATATCCTTGGAATATTGTCAATATATACGTCCAATTGTATGAACCACTATAAACTCGCTTTCTGGAGTCTCTGAAGTGATTATGTCAAGGCAAGGCTGGTTTTCAGCCGTTCGCGATAAAGTTTTGAATTTGATTGGAATATTTTTTTTTTTTTTTTTTTTTTTTTACCACAATTCTGAAAGGTTTTAGTTAGTGCAATTGCCCGGCGTTTTGTATACTTCTTTGCGAGGTGCAATACTTTAATTTACTAAGAATTTGCTGTAAAGATGAATGGGGACGTAGAAAGAGTCAAAGTTCAACTTCTGACCCGAGATGAGGACCTGAAAATCCCAGAAGCTCCAATCTATGTTCCGGTATCACTGAAACGATATGGATTGTCGGAGGTTGTAAACCAATTGTTAACTCAGGAATCTGAAGATGACACAGCGAAACCAATTCCATTTGACTTTTTCAAAGATGGTGTAGTTTTGAAATCGTCTCTGAAAGATTATCTTACTACCAATGGCCTGTCCACCGAAACTACGGTCGTATTAGAGTATGCGAGATCGATTTTGCCTCCAACGTTTTCGGCATCATTTGCTCATGATGACTGGATTTCATCAGTAAAGGCTTCAACACACTCAGATTCCACTATTGCTACCGGTTCTTATGATGGAATTGTAAGAATATGGGAAGGGTCCGAAGTAGGCGACTCTCTCTCTGGACACCGAGGTGCCGTGAAGGCAGTCGCATGGTCGGGAGCGCGAACCCTTGTATCAGCTGGTTTCGATCGCACCCTATGTGTGTGGGATATTGAGGGCCCTTCTAAGGGTAAGAATAAGATCTCAGCTCTGTTGTCTGGGCATACTGCTTCAGTAGACGACGTAGCAGTCAAATCAAATACTGTTGTATCCGCATCCGCTGACAAAACACTTCGAGTATGGTCAACTGACTATAAATTGCTTCCCCAAGCAGAGGCGGCTCCCGAAATCTCCTCAACTGCATCTCGAAAACGAAGAAAACTGGCATCGCAATCATTACCCTCAGCTAGAACTAGAACTTCACTAGCCACCTTAGAAGGTCATTCAGCTCCCGTTACTGGGGTCTGTTTTCATCTTTCTGATGAGCATGTAGCCACTTCAGTTTCCCAGGATCACACAATCAGGACGTGGGACCTATCCACATCCACCGCAATTGATACTAGGACCACCTCCTTCCCTCTTCTCTCGGTAGTCCGTCTAGAGTCAGGACTAATTGCATGTGGCTCTTCTGCTAGACATATTACTCTTCATGACCCTCGATCTAAAACTAACACTACCCAATCACAGCTTCTTGGTCATACTAACTTCGTGGTCTCGCTTGCAACTGCTCCTCATGCTTCACATATGCTTTTATCTGGTGCTCATGATGGGACTGCCCGTGTATGGGACATCCGTGCTACCAAACCCGTATACACTATTGGTCGCCATTCTGGTGAAAAGAGTGCAGTATATGGAGTTGATTGGCATAAGACACTTGGTATCCTATCGGCTGGCCAAGACAAACAATTACAAATGAATGCTGTCAGCTTTTAGAACTCAGTGTAACTACAAAATGTAATGATAACGACTATAGTGATTAAGAGTGATTAAGAGCAAGCTTGTCTCTTTCCATAATATGCATTCGATTACTAATTCAACACTACATACCACAAAGCAATTAAAGTATACATTAGATAAAGAGCCCATGACTCAAGATAAACTTACTCCACAGTGACACTCTTAGCCAAGTTTCGAGGGAAATCGACATCAATGCCCTTCTTAGTTGCAAGCCAGTAACTCATCAATTGCAGGGGAATTACATTAAGAAGTCCCTGAAGACAATCAACAGTGGACGGAACCTCAAGAGTGAGATACTTGGGATCGAAATTGGATCCCTTGTTGCAAATAATGATAGGATTACCGGAACGAGCAACAACTTGGTTGACAGCGTTCGCGACCTTGGGGAACAAAGAGTCCTTCGTGGCAATTGTGATAATGGGAAGATCCTTATCAACAAGAGCCAGAACACCGTGCTTCAATTCACCAGCTAGCACACCCTCAGAGTGCATATAAGAAATCTCCTTGATCTTCAATGCACCTTCTAGAGCAGTGGCGTGCTGGTAACCACGTCCCAGCAGTAACAGGGACTTGTGTCCTGCAAGGTTCTCATCGCAGATCTTCTGAATACGCTCATCAAGTTCTAAAACTTCTCGAATCTGGTCAGAGATACGAGAGAGTCCTTGGATGATCTGGTTGCGACGCTCTTGCTTAGAGATAGAATCATCAGCCAGAGATAGCGCCATCATTACCAATGCAATGTACTGTGATGTATAGGCCTTGGTAGAGGCAACACCAATTTCAGGACCCGCATTAATGTGAACACCACAGTGCGTTTGACGAGAAATAGAAGAACCTACAGAGTTCACAATTCCAACTGTGAGCGCACCACGTTCCAGGCAGTATTGAAGTGCGAGCATGGAGTCAGCAGTCTCACCGGACTGAGAAACGAACACACAAGTATCGTCTCGGAACACAGGAGACCTTCGATCCAAAAAGTCAGAAGCCAGCTCAACAGTAACCGGCAGTTCGGTAAGCTCTTCGAAGATTGATCGAGTCGCAAGGCACGAGTGGTAAGAAGTCCCGCAGGCAATCATTATCAGTCGTCGACAACGTCTGATTGAAGTTAAAAACTGTCGGAGACCACCAAGTTGAATAGTGTTATTCTCAAAGTCCACACGTCCACGCATGGTGTTGATGACAGACTCTGGTTGTTCGAAGATCTCCTTCTGCATGAAGTGGTTGTATTTGCCCTTCATAATTTCAGCCAGCTCCATCTCCAAAGTTTGGATATTTCGAATAGTGGAAGCACCAACCTCGTGGCGCGCTCGGTGAATGTGGAGTTCTCCATCATAGATATGAGCAATATCATCATCCTCAAGGAACAGAACCTTCTTAGTATGTTCAATAACTGCGGCAGGGTCAGAAGCAAGGAAGAACTCAGTGGGCATAGGAACCCCCTCATCAGAAAGGAAAGCACGAGACTGAGAATGACGAAGCTGATCAGCAGTAGGAACCGAAAGGCCACCATTGAGGTTGCCGCTGAGGTTTCCATTGGATGTACCGTTGGCCTCGTGAATGTCGTCATTAAACTCAACATCAACAAAATCAACCTTCAGTTTCTTCTCAGTTTTGACTCCAACTAATAGAGGAGAACCCTTTCGAGTTGCAACAATCTCGTTGGGATAGTGAACAGACTTGATAAGTAATCCATATGCACCCTCTAGTTCATTAAGAGCCAACTTAGCAAGCTGACTAAAGTCAAGATTCTGTTGCTTGTTTGAATCGTAAATGAACTTGACGAGCTTCGCGATTCCCTCAGTGTCAGTATCAGATTCAAACTTCATGCCCTTGGATTCAAGAAGTGCTCGAATCTCACGGTAGTTAGTGACAATACCATTGTGAACTACTGTAAACTCATTATTAGGGTCAGATCTCTGGGGGTGGCAATTGGCCTCCCGAGGTGGACCGTGAGTGGCCCAACGAGTATGTGCAATACCAGCATGACAGTCAAACTCCTTAGTAGTATCGAGGGCTGTGTCTGCCTTGATCTTCCTTCGGAGTGCTTCGACCTTCTTTACTTCACGGTAAATAAGAACCTCGTTATCTTTGTCGCCATCAATTGCAATACCCGCAGAATCATAACCACGATATTCCTGACGCTGAAGACCTTCCAACAGAGTATTAAGAATGTCACCCCTTGATTGGGGCACTAAATAGTTGATATAGCCAAAGATTCCACTATTTGTTAGCACACGGAACCATAAAAACCTTCACCTCCCACAGATCACATCCCCCATTACTGGTTAAACTACGGCCAACGTGGCTATAATACCTGCCTCTAATTTGCCCCCCGATCTACATAATCAATCATGTAATACGTAACAAATACTCAGAACTTCCTCTAGTCATGAAGCTGTCTACCAGATCCTTCATCACCAAAAAAAAAAATTTAACTTACCACATTGTTAATCACAAAAGCTGGTCAAAAAGATTCACGCCAAGAGGGTGTATATAATACTCAAGTAATTATGTATATATATTCCTAAACGTAGAAATAAATGTAGATATTACCACCAGTAAAGAGCTAGCACTAGTAACTAGATTTAAACTAGACTCGTCAACTTTACGACTACAATAAACGTCCTGTTTCCTGCGTGATCTAAACTTTTTGTTCACCCTTTTTTACCACTTGCCAGTTGGGGTTTTATTTATATTTGCTAATCATTTGTTTATTTTTAAACCTCTTCACGGCTGTGCTGCGCACACTTCCAGATTGAGAACGGCTGCCCATCCGGCGTACGCGACGGTCATCAGCCGGTGGAGAGTGGGGTGAGAAATAACAAGAAGCATTAGAGCAGTAGATAGAAAAGCTAGTGATGAAAGTTAACTATTAGCACTCCAGCTTGGCTGCTTTTCACTCTTATTTGTTCTCTATTTTTTCAATCTCTAGGAACGGTCTCCGCCCCATTCAGGAGTTCATCTACACGCTTCCATGCTTGTTTGAAACATAATATGGCCATTATTGTTAGCGACAAAGGGTGGCTAACGCCTCATCAAGATCGAGGGGCTGATACCATTAAGCATACCAGGGTGGAGGGGCCAGGGAGGAGGATGAGGACCAAGATCAGGGCTAGAATCAGAGCCAGAATCAGGGCTCGGATTAGAACAAGGGCTAGAGCTGAGATTAGAATAAGAAAGAGAAAGATGAAGACAAAAATTCGCTGCTTACAAGAGGATCTCGCTCAGTTTAAAAAGTTGATAACTACATTTGGTACAAGAGATAATCGCGCGGTCACTTGATTATCTGTCACATGATTATCGCCGCGTTCACTCAAAATGCTGGTCGGGAGATGCCCAAAGATGGAAGAGAAAAGCCGCGTGACAAACGGCTGGATAACAAGAAGTCAAAGAGCCCCAAGAACGAAGTGCAAAGAACCACTTAGAAGGAAGGAGAGAGCAAAGGAGAGTAGGGATGAAATTGTACTGAGTGCGTCGATTACTGTCAACTTGTAGTAGTAGTGATTATTAACCAAATTGTATTATTAAATATTATTCTATTAGTATCATTGTTTCATTTAATTCGTGAAAGAAAGGCATCACCTCGATTTCGCCAGAGCTTACTGCTTCCTCGAGATAACATCTCAAGACCATAGTGAAAGCTGGAATCGGATTCAGTTTGATCAATCTTGTCATAACAAGAGTAAGCCATACGATTTCGGTTGGGTGATAGTGTTGTTCTAGGAACTACAGCTGGGGTAACTGTCATGTCATCTTCTCCTCCAATACTACCCGTGCTCGTACTTGCAACAGACTCCGCGCTTGATCGGTTAAAAGATGGATTAACAACCTGCAACTTACGTTCCAGCTCGTAACCTGACAACATGAATCCTTGAGCATTACCTGATCTCTGACTATCCAGTGAGGATCGATTCTTTGTCTTGTCGTCTGAAACTGCCGAGGAAGATTGTGTGTCCGAAATGACATACATTGATTTTGGGCGAGCAGGGCGTCTGTAGGAGCATTTTCGAGTGTACACTCCACTTCCTCTTTCGGAAACAACAGACCTTGTGATTGAGCTAGAACCCATCTCAGAACCAATTCCAGATACAGAAGATCTCCTGTCATCCTTTGTCTTTATGGGAACTCTATGAGGAGGAACCCTTGGGGGAATTCCGACGTCAACAATATGTCTCTCGTCTGTCTCTGTCTTTGGTCTTTCATTGCCAGATGCCTGTTGTTTCTTCTGTTCTGTGCTCAAGTTCACCAGACTGTTTCTAATGTAACGTCCGTTGTACTCTCTTAGAGGGGTAGGAGCACCCCCTCCTAAGTTCTTCACTTTCTGTCGTTTATCGAACTGGGCAGTTGAGCTTCCTGTCAAGAAATCGAAGTCTTTATCGGTGGTACTATGGCTACTGTTGGTAACGAGGCTGGTAGAAGACACACGTGCTGCGGACATCGGGTCAGACAACCCTGCCTGAGAGACATTGTTTAGAGATCCATCTACAGAGGGGATAGGTGGGACCCATTCGTTATTGGACATTTCAATTTCACTATCGCTGTCCTCAACCTTCTGCTTAGAGAAGAGGCTTCCCACCGAGAATCTGCTCATACCTTTTGACTTTGATCTTGGTCGGCCCTCTGACTTTGCCCTTGGTCGGCCTTCTGGATTGGCTCTTAAATGTGCCTGGTTTCCTGAAACTGGACGTTTCTTGTTGATGGAGTCGGCCGATTTCGATTCAGAATTAGGCCGAGCAGGTTGTTTCCGCTGCATGGGTTGCGCTTTAGATGGCAGCTGCTTATGACTACTAAAGCTACGCTGGTCTTGAAGCGATCGCTTTTGAGCCGGCAGAGAAGGTATCGATCTCTTCTTAGGAACTGACAGTGGCCTTTCATCAGTATTATTACCTGAAGAACTTAACCTGTTCATAGGACCCTTAGGACTCTGAGGATGGGGAACTGGGCTGAATTCATGATCCTCTAAGGAGGATGAAGGAGGAGAGTAGTATCCTGCGGCGGAAGAAGATCCCTCTGAATCGTCTTCATCATCAGATATCATGCTTATAACCTCAATGTCGTCGTTTAGATCGATATGTGGAAGAACTGGAGAACCTAGAGGAGGAGTAACCTCAACAGTATGATGCATGTCCGCTGAATTACGGCTTTTAGATAGGTCTAAATGCGAACCTTGATTGGCCTTTGCCACTGAAATTGCATTCTTAGTAACCAGCATTTGAGATATAGACCTCTTCTTGTTTAATGTGGGATGTTCAACAGAGTCTCCTAACACAGTTCCAGGAGCGGTTGGCTCGAACACCTTACCTTTCCTATACAGACGCCGGTGTCTATTCTGATGAGAGAATGATGCTCGCTTTGCGTCTCGGCCAAGTAAATATTGCTCAGCAAACTGAAGCTCATCAGGTACAAGTCTGTGAGCAGGGGATTGATATGTGGTGAAAATATCTCGGTGCATAAACCGACGAAGGAACAATCGATTCATGTCAGCATCCTCGTTTTTGTTGGATACTGCATCACCACTGCCGCCATTTTTTGCAAGAAAAGTTTCCAAACTCTTTAGCTGGCTGACAGTCAATAACTCAGAATCAAGTAGAGCCGGATCTAATGGAGTCTTATGCTTATCCGAAAGAACCGGTACTGAGGAGGACACTATTCTTAACCCTTCAATATCGCCACAGGTCTCGTGTGGTCTCTCAATCGAAGTAGTGTTGCCCATTTCTTAAAAACAAAATTGTAGTCCTTTAAAAAAACTACCACAAGTTCAATGTGAACAAAACTGGCTCTTTTTATAAATTTTGTTTAGGGCGCAGCAATACCAAGTTTAGTTACGTCAGTTATTCGATCAGTCTTGATTGCTAAACTCTCTGTCACAAGTCTTATCAAATGAAACTGAGGGCAGAAGATTCCTCAACTCAAATAATAAACTTTGTTTTCGAATTCGCTTCTAGTCTAAACCTCAACTACTCCGTTAACCCCTATATATATATATATATATTCAAGTAGGCCATCAGGGGCGGCGGGTCATCGATGATCCCCATAGTATTGAGTCCATAGAATGCCAAAGCATCGTCTACCTTTTCACACCATCTTTCTTAGAAAATTGTGTGGTGTACCCGCCATCTTCATTATTTTGACACCTGCGGTACGATGGTTTCCCATAGTAGCATCCAAGAAATAAGCGTGGCGGCACCACACTTGCGTCATGTTACTTTTTCCGGGTTATGAACCAGATCATGGACACGGCTGGAGGCATAGTGGAAGCCGATGAACACGAGGGAGAGCGACAGGAGAAAGAGAAGAGTGCAAGGTCCAGCACAGTATTAGATAGTCAAGAGTTGGTGATGCTCTGAAGATACTGAAGCTTACTACAAGCGTTATTTTATTTTTCTGGCTTCTCTGTCACCAGAATCCAGCTAAGCCGCCTGAATCTCTTTAGCTTAAATCCTCAACCTTGAGCTCTCAAGCTTAGACTCTCAAGTGTTACATGTACTGATCTAATAATAATAATGGGGTAGGCGTTATTGCCGCCACGATTGGGTTAGGTTCAGTAGTTTAGTTGATTAGATTTGATTCTCAAGATTGGTGGCCGGCTGAAGACGGGAAACATGGCAAGCTGCAGGTACTACCGTTGGGTTATGATAAATTGGTATCATTTGCGTCATAGAACCCGCCAAAGGTGATCTGATAGACATCTGTTAAATGACTTTGCTGCGGGAATAACATGTGCTCACTTCATCGAGTCTGTGCTAAAATAAAGGCTGATTCGGCAGAGTCTACATCGGGATCTGATCATTTTCAGCGGCTGGTGTGCTCGATCGCGGCTAGCGTATTCGGTCGACCACAACCGTCATCAATGTTCTTCGGCACTACTAGTACTAGTGAAGCCCCTTGATAGACTCAAATATTGACCCGCACACTTCAGCAGGAGGTAGGATAATCCAATTTTCAAACTCGGTCTACGTTGCTACCGTTGCTGAAGCAACTGTTGTTGTCATCCATCTCTCTCTGCGTGCGTGTTCTGGCCTGTCTTACACTGCGATGCGAACACGAGTTCTGTGGCGGGAGCCCACATGTTGATAAGCAGATCCTCGATCGATTCGACTATTGTGGACTTAATATCGATCGGGAAGGAGGCAAAACTGGAAAAGAAACTGGCTAATTTGAATTTTTACGCAATAAGGTATTGAGACTACTGAGTCAGGTTGTATAATCCCATCATTAATCTATTACGTGCTGAGGAGCAATTAGTTACCAAAAAATTACAGAACAAAAACTGAGAATGAAGCAATAAGGGCACCAACAACACCAGCAACAATGGGTCTGGTACTGACACCACCATTGACCTGAGCAACTGAGCTCTCACCTTCAACAGGAGCCTGAGTTGGTACAGAAGAGTTACCTCCTACTGGAGCAGTAGACTCGACGGCGCCTTCTGATCCAGATACGGTGGTAACAAGGCTGAGGACGGTGGTAGTGGTGGTGGGGACAGCTGCCTGGGAAGTGGGCTCAACAACGGCTTGGGAAGTGGGCTCAACAACGGCCTGGGAAGTGGGCTCAACGGCTTGGGAAGTGGGCTCGACAGCCTGAGAAGTGGGCTCGACAACAGCCTCAGAAGACTGAGGAGTAGTAGAAGGTTCAACAGGAGGTACTGAGGATGAAGCCATGTCAGTGCATTCTGGACAAGGCTCAGTGATGACCTTAGTAGAAGTGGTCATTCCTCCTCCAGAGCATGACTCAGTGATGGTGGTGTTGACAACCTGAGTAACAGGCACTGAGTTGATAGAGGTGGCAGTAGCAGCGCCAGTGGTAGTAGCACTAGCACCAGATGAACCAGCACCAGAACCAGAGCTGGAAGCAGCACCAGAGCCAGAGCTGGAGCCGGCACCAGTCGAACTAGCTCCGGATGTAGACCCAGCACCAGAGCTGGCGCTTGAGGCGGCAGAAGAGGCGGCAGAAGAAGAGGCGGCAGAAGAGGAGGCGGCAGAAGAGGAGGCGGCGGTAGAGGAGGCAGCAGTGGTGGAGGCAGCAGAAGTGGTGGAGGCAGCAGTAGGAGTGACTGAAAGAGTAACCGAGCTCTCAGCAGTTGAAGAACACTGGGGAAGAGACTTATGGGTGTAGTTACATCCCAAAATGGTCTGGCCTACTAATCCATCAAGCAAACCATTGACAATGGGGTAGAAAGAGGAACACAAAAGACAGGTCGAAAGATCAGAGCTGACATCATCAACCAGCGCACATACACAGTCAAGAAGACCATTGCAAGTGTTGAAATGGGTGATGGCACTGGTACAGCTAGCAATACAGTCGATAAGAGTTCCGATCAGCCCTTCAGCCTGTGGGGTGGAGCTAGCACAAGAAGGCAGAGCACTGCTCTGAGCCAGAACTGAGGCTGTCAAAGTAGCAGTAGTAGCAATTCGAGAGAAACGCATGGTTAATAGCAAGTATGTTGGTATATTATTAGTGTAACAACGACAGTGATGGTATTCTCCACGTCAATTGAGTCCAAACTTAAAAGAGTGTGACGGTACTTGTTGTCCTTAATGTTTTTAAAGGTAATTGCAAATGCGACTATGGAAATATTGAGAGTGATTGGGCCAGTTTATATAGACTTGCGGTCCGCGTAAGCAGGTCGCGTCTGGTGTTTGATCATCCCGAAATAGAGATCTGCCTTCTCCTCCTTTGCTTGGTTTTTGCAGTTGCAAGCGCTTCTTTTTGATTGACTCTCGATCTCGTGCGATTACTGATCCTTCTGCTAACAGATCGAAGCGAACAACCGTCTTAACGGCACTACCCCATGCTTTTTCGCAGTGTGCATCTACCGCTGCGAATTAAGGGAGCCGAGGGGTTTGCTTCTGATTTAGGCTGCCAGGATGCCGGATCTGTCAAACCAACCACCAATACAATCCATGTGATATCAATAACATTTTTTATTGAAGATGCTTGGTTTCCTAAATTGGTCCCATTCGATTACCACGCCCGTAGCCTGTTCTGGTTGCTGTCATCAATTTAATGAACAATTTCTTTAATTCATTTCTCGGTTTCTTCACTTTCTTCCCTCTTTATCCTCTACCTCTACTTTCACCTCCTACCTCTACCTCCTGCTTCCCTCCTACCTTCTACCCTGGTAGCGCTCACCGTACTACTAAGGAGTACTCCCTCTTCGCGATCGTTCACATGCCCCTGTATAAAACCCCCGCGATTAACCTCCTCTCACCATACATGGCCATATATGCGAGAAGAGCTGCATAACCATCTGTCAGAGAGCCGGCTCAACCGACATGTCGTATAGTGTCGATGTGCTGAATTAGGCATTAAACTCTCTCTAATTGTCGTTACAGGCCATCTTACTATGTAGGAGATTCAAACCCCGGACGCCAGTTTTCTACTTTAGGAATCATATCTTTTTAAGGTTGCTGTAAATGGATCAAACTTGACTTGTTTAGGGTCACCAAATCAACAAGGGTATAGCCTGATTTTGACACTTGAGGGTTCATTCTTTATAGCACGCGTTGGACTGGTCGGGCTGTATAGTTGGCTCTATGGGTTATCTAGCTATCCAAGGCTTTCTTGATTGCTACTTTTTCAAGCAGGACGACGTTGGGTCCGAATCTGTGGAAACCGATCTTCACTTAATAATAGCTTTTCCTTTGTACTAGTTGTGCTTTCTCTTGTGCCTGGCTGGTTATGAAGATTGACACCTCAAGCTGCCACGGCTGGACAAGGTGAATGACAATCATGGTTAGATGGCCGGTGCTAAACCTAGAGTTGGAAACACAATTGAATTTGTGGTTGCTGTACCAGTCCACAGGGTCTTGAGGAGAAGAGTCTAATGCATGAAAATGGGAAGTGATGATTGAGATGCAGATAGCGGCTCTGAGGCGATCACTTGGCGATTCTGCAGGGATCCGACTGAAACGCGGGTCTTGAAGGAGTTGACTGACCAACCACTGGCTTGACCCAATTGTATGGCAAGGTCAGGTTGAGTCCCCTTTGTCTGGTTACCTTTCTAGTACCCACTACTTGTCAAAGCTCATTGAACTGTCAGCTCATCTCAACCAGTTGTGGTATACGAATGATGCGGCTGCGCGGCTGATTCGAGGTCTTCCGTGTACAGTAGCCAGAAAGGAGACGCCAGAGAATGTTAAGAACGAGTGAACAGTTATAGCAATGGTTATTTTTAATTGTACTTTATTTAACTGCCTTGAATATACCATGTATACTGTGTCTATTCGAAGAGTCTGAACTTGTAAGTGAAAGCATACCCATGTATGGTAGTAATATTGCTCTCGTAGATCTCACTCGGTTATGCCAAGCTACACCAGAACCATTGTCTCGATTTATCAAAAAGGCACTAATGCTAGTCTCTTGAGGAATCAATCGCAGTCGAATATGCAATAATTGATTTTCTACTCTACAATATACATATGTCATAGCTCAAACCTCATACCTCATACATCTCACTAGCTGAATAGTTAAAAAAACTAAACTCCAGGGTCACGTGAACTGAGAGTCCCATCGAAGTGGCAGCGGAACTATTTTTTTTTGAAATTTCGGGTCATTAGTATAGTGGTAGTATGCCTGCTTCGGGTGAAACTTGAAGCTCGCGAAGATTCAACTTCGTATTTGCAGGTGACCCCGGATCGAGCCCGGGATGACCCCTTTTTTTTATTTAATGAATCATATGCTTATAGCATCTGAAGATACAGATCTGTATATGAAACAGCTTTTATGAGTTGAAAATAAATAAATTATTGCGTCAAAGTTTATAAATTGCTCACTGAATTAATGTTCATACTAACAAGTGGCTGTCTGGGCTCCGGATTCTTTTTTGACCTCATGAATTCTTCTTCCATCTCTTCTCTAGTGATCTGTTCAGGAATTGATTGCACATGATAAAACGAATCAGGATCCGGTAGGATACAATCGGTTGTTGCAACTTCAGGCTCGACACAGAATCGTTTGACTCCAGTGCTCAACTTTGAACCTGTAGACTTCTGGGATGCTATTGATCTTTTCATTTGGTCTAACCGATCACCACATAGCGAACCATGCCTTTCCAATGCAGATGCCATCTCATGTTCACCAGATATAGTACTGGAATTGAGGGTATCTAAACTGTCTTTCATATTAGTTTCATGCTCATCCAATTGAGTCAGATGAAGCTTTGAAACTTTCTCATTTTTATCCAATGCGCTGGTAATAAACTTGTCAACCACAGCCATCTCTTTCGGCAATTGAACTTTCTGTTGTGAGATCAATTCGTCAATACTCTCATCAGACGACTTCAACTCAGATGTGGTTCTAGATAGTTCAGACACATACCTTTGACTCATCTTTAGCTCTTGCTCACTAAGGGAGGAAACTGATTCCATACTGGTCGTAAGATGGGGAATTGTGTCTTTCATAGAACCAGCTCTAGTTCTGAACCTGTCGAAACGCTCATTAACCGATTCCTGAACGCGCCCTAACGAAGATTTAAGCTCATTGGAGTGATTTTCCCAAAGAGATTCCTGGAAGAGACTATGAGACGATAACATTTGCATCAAATTAGCAACTAACTCCATGTGGCGCTCTTCAGCATCCTTACGCTGGTTTTGAGAAACCAACTCCATGTTCTGACGCACATTAAGTAGCTCAATCGCACTTTCTTTCCTTGCCTCATCCATTTCCTCCTTCAAGTGATCGATCTCGCGATCGTATTTAGAAACTAAGCCACTCATATGGCCCACGACGTGATCAAGCGACCGTTTAAATTTAAATGATTCGGCCGTTATCTGTTTTTGTAGCTCTTGCATATTTCCAAAGAGTTTATTCGACATGTTAACGTACACTCGTTCGGTCTCAGTTAGGTTCTTACTCAGACATTCTTCAAGCGCAGTCCGGATTGATGATGCATTTTGAAGCTCCTGTGCCATTACTTCGCTCGATTCCTTCACTAACACTCTCATACCCTGAGACTTGGATCCAGCCATGTCTAGGGTTTCTGAAATTTGTTTCTGTACCTTGATCCATGTATCTCGCTGATCGCTTATACACTGATGAAGTTGGGTAGAAATGGTTGACTTCATTTCCCCCACGGATTGTACCAAATCGTCGTTTTCTTTCCTGAGATTTCCTACACTATCTTCAACCACAGCCTTCAAGGAATCGATTGTTTGAGAATTAGCGGAATTGACCTCTTTTTGGCGGCCAATATGATGATTGAGGCAGTAAACATTCGAGATTGTTTTCTCCAACTCAGAATGCAATCTCTTGCCTAACACTCGTACATTCGAGTCAGAATCACGATATTTCTCAGTAACAAATTTCTCAAACTGATATTTTTCCTCAGTCTGGTGAACGAGCTCCATACTTTTTGCAAGCTCTGCCCTAGTATGCTCGACCTCTTGAGTTTGAATCTCAAGGTTTGCTTCAAGAGTCTTAACGGTATCTTGTAAGCTTTCCATATTCTTTGCATGCAACTCAGCTTGAGCTTTTAACTCGTCTAGTTGAGGCTCAACAATGTCAAGCCGAGACTTTCGATCCTCTGCCAGTATCCTTCTGCTCTCGCTTTCATCAACAAGCAGCTTGTATGAATCTTCTGACATGTACATACCAGACTTGTCTCTGCTGGCAACCAAATCTGATCTAAGTCTCTCAATCTCTTTGATGTAATCCATAAGATGAGCCTGTTTTGATTGAGTCTGATTGACTTGAGGTATGTTCTTGATGCTCTTAGCTCGATTAGCATAATCCAAGGTACTTACAGTTTCGTCTAAGCTCACTTTTGCAGGACTGATGGTCGCAATAATCGAGGTCTTTGTATTTCCACCGAGAGAGTCTTGTAAAATTCGAGTGAGTTTCGATTCACGATAAGGAATGTGGGTATTATTATCTGCCAGAGAGTTAATAACTCGACCCAAAGTAAGTAGACTCTGGTTAATCTTCCCTGCTTCTCTAGCACGCTTGTTCTCTGCGCCTGAGCGATCGATATTCTCTGAGCCAGCCAGATCTACCAGATTAAGTTTGCCAACTCGAAAGTTCTCTTGGCCATCGTTATCAATCTCTTTAGTATTGACAGTGATGGTGAAGACACTGTGTGAACGAGATGAACTCTCGTTACATTTGGTAGCGGCTTGTTCTCGGTTGATTGAGCCCTGGCGTAGAATATCTAGGCCCTCGGCTGCATTCTTAATATAAAGCTCTTCCATTCCCTGCATCACCACTCCTCGGTGTTCAGAGTCCTCAAATATCTTGACACGACGATCAGGATCTGTGGGTACCAGGTCACGAAGCTCTTCATTGTATAATTCCACGTATGAAACCTTGACGGAATACTCTGTAGCGTCTTCATTTAGCAGCTTGAAGATGTTGAACAGAGCACGAGGGATGATTCCACTGTCTTTAGGAGGGCGGGTTGGATGAGGATAATTAGGAGCTGAAGCGAAGTCCCCTGACATTGTGTAAGTCTTACCAGTTCCAGTCTGCCCATAAGCAAAAATGGTGCAATTATAGCCTTTCAGCATCTCATGAACTACATTGGAAGCTGCACCGTCGTAGACCATTTCCTGGTCACTCTCAGGACCGAACGACCGATCAAATGTATACTGCTTGTTCGAGTAAGCATTTGTTCCCTGGACGAACACTTCCCTCCCATCCCTTCCTCCAGACGTTGTGACTATAACATTACTGTTCTCTGCCACCTCACGATCATTACGAATTCGACACCTCACGTAGACTTGAACATTGGTCTTAGTACCACTTGCACTGTTGTTAGACTGACCGGGGCGAACCGAATGTTTACCAGGCCTGATGGACTGGTTCCTTCGACGACTAGGAGTACCTGAAGCCATAGGCGTTTTAGCATTCGGACTGAATTGTGAAGGACTATCGGCAGTAGAGGTTGTAGCCTGGATTATGGCCGATCTTCTAGAACCAGATGATGTAGCTTTCTGGGATCGATCACGCGACCGTTGGTGAAGAATGGTGGTAGACCTGCGACTAGGACCGCTCTTATTATTCTCATGAGATTCTAGCATGGTTGAACTGAGTGGGGACTAACCAGCAGCAGGAGTAAAGATAATAATAATAACAACAAGCGACACTCACAATGCAGTACCGCGAATAGAGTCCATGTACAATTTCAGCTAAAATCAGCCCTAACACGCTTTTAAGACGCTTCACAAATCCGCTTAATGTGCTCTTATGAACCAATGTTGCAGATTGTGTTCACTTTGTGTCTGAATATGGGTCTAAGCGGGTCACTGTTACATTCTGAAATGCTAACTGGTATCATAACCTTGAGTTGTGTTTACGGTCTTCCCAATACGGTAACTAGAACGGCTTTTATTCATTATGATAGGGGGACCGACTACGATGAGGAGAACCGGTACTCCGGGTTGAGAGAGCTCAGCTGAAGGTAGTTAATCAGCTTTGGTCTAGCTTGGGTTGACCAATTAGACCTGCTTTAAATACATCAATGGATTTACAATCATCTTAAGACTTGTTCATATAGTGTGAATTGGCCGCGCTCTTTCAAGGGCCAAGTGCCCCGGCCGGTATCGAGGATTATCACGGATTAATGATTGGCTAAAAAAACGTCGAACCAATTACTTTGCTGGCTTTTACCAGGCTTGGCTGTTTTTTACAAGTCAATAAATCAAGAGAACACAGGTCTCTATACGCTCCTTGACTTGCTGCTCCCCAATGGCTTCTCAGTCTCCGGATCTGATAGGCCAGTAAGAAGAACGAGGGCTGAGCCGCATATTACACGGCATCCCGATGCTGCCAGTGTTGCTCAACTCCGTTGAGGTTGGTCGTTCGGTTAGTTTGACTTCTTAGAGTGTCATTTGGTTTTTAACGATGTCCAAGGATCCTAAAACTACCGTGATAGATACCGATAATGAGGGCACAGACTCCACGGACTCGAATGTCCGATACGCTGCCTATGCTTCGCGACTAAGGACTGTAAGTAATAACCGGAATTGAGGTGGACATTGAGACAGATCATGATTCAAGGTGGCAATTAGTAAACTGACCATTAGATCTTGTCAGCTACTCATAGATATGTGGCATATACTTCTGACATTGGAGAGTCATTTCGACCAATCGCCCATCCTTTTTTCGTGACCACTGCATATGGAGTATCGTGGGCTTATTTGGTTGGCGATGTTGCCTTCGAGTCATGGAAAGCCCGACAGAGACAACAGGGACTATATGTTCCAGGCTTATTCCCATGGAGTGAGCCACCAAAACTCACCGAAGAGCAGCGGCTTCAAATTAGCGAGAATGCTCCTGACTGGCGGGCTGTAGGAGTAAAGAGAGCGGTATTCCAGTCTGTAGCTAGTATGGGATTACCAGCATTGACAATCCATTCTACAGTCAGATATGCTGGAAAGGCCCTGAAGAACGCCCCTAACAAGACGATTAAAACTTGGGGTCCTGTAGGATTGGGGTTGGCCGTTGTACCAGCACTTCCTTATCTATTTGATGAGCCCGTGGAGAAGGCCCTAGACTATGCTTTTGATAAGGGCGAACAACTGCTCCATAAGTAGATACTTGACATAGGTGTGCCTGAAAATGGCTGCTAATAGATTGAACAGTCAAAGGTAATGGTGAGCAGTTTTCACATATTCCTGAAATTGGTCAGACGTATGCTTATTAGGGACTGGCCAAGCAACCAAACTACGTATTACGTTTTCAGCGATGATTATCCCAGCTGGAGTCAATAATCAACCTGTCTGGTAGTAATAATTTAAAACTACATTAACAAAATCATCAATGCAAATGAAATGTTGACGGCAACTCCCGCAAAAAGAGCCCTTCGTTGGCGAGAAGTAAATGCAGTCGATTCTTTAAGGGTGAACAGAACAAACACCCCTAGAAACATGCCGATTAGTATTCCTATCAGATCATCAAGATAGTCACCTCCAAGTACAACATCTCCTGGTGCATTTACCGCACCTTCTGCAGCACCGGTATCGATCCACTGCTCTTCCAATCGAGTGGCCTCCTCAGGGTTGTTTTGGGAAGTTCCAGTTCCATATAATGCATTGAATTGTTGTCGTAACTGAGTCACATCCTCTTCAGTAAAGCCAGTGGCTCGTAGACGATCAAACCCTCGAAGTTCAGGTAAAGTGCTTCTGGTGGGGGCTTTCGCATCCAATTCATTTTCTCTTGATAATTCCTGAGGAGATAGAATGTCACCAATGGAGCAATGAATATATATCCGGGGCACTGGTTGGTTTAGTCGGTTAATATGACCAGTTAAATTAACTTTCGCTACATCCTTAGCCAAGTCAGTTTGGTCATTGATTACTCGGCCATTATGAATTAGTCGCAGTCGTCTGTTCAGGGTGATACCGGCCACTCGCTTTCGTATGAGCCTTTTAAGGTCGGATACTGTAGTTTCAAGTACATTTTCGATATCGATTGTAAGATCCTCTATTGAATCATCTGAGAATTTCATGATAAATACAGCTGACCATTTAGAACTGGTGGCAGAACCGTCACCGGAATCCAGTGATTCTTGGTTCATGGCAGAAGCATCCATTTTTGCCTTGCCTTTATTAGGGCCAGATGACCTGGACATAGCCGAAGAAGGCGAACTCATGATATCTATAAAGATAGTCTCAACCTTATCATATATCTAGCAGTGAATCAAAACTGCATCCTCTATGTCTATGGGTCCTAGTTGTTACTTATCCCTCAATACCACCCGCTAGTCAAAATCTCCTCAACACAGGCAGCGCTATGTCTTATCAAAGCCTACAAGCTGATCTAGGTAACCCACTTGGAATATTGTATCTTATTCTTCGCGATTGGTTGTCCTTCTACTCAGTTTACTCAGTCTTATCTACGATTTCATCTCGGAGTTGCTAACTTTCGCACTACCACCTTCACCTCTTCACAGATATTAAGCTGGTCAACGAGATGGTGTGAGTTCAGAGGCGGAGCCGCGCGCAGCCCAACATGTATGGCGATGGGGAACCGAAAATTATGATTGTAAGTATAAAAGTGATCGTGAGGTAGTAAAAAATTCTCTTTTCCTTTCTTCGTGCGGAATCCGTAGCAATTCCGTGTTGCTTGTCCTTTACTTTATTTTCTACTGAAGGAACCAAGCGTCATGCTACTGGATAGAATGATTGAAGTCAAAAAGGCTCAAGTGAACCGTCTTAGTGCTCATTGAAGAAGCCGATGTTTAGGATTCTTTGAGAGCCGGTGGGTTCATATATATACAAGATGTATGGGACGTATTGAATTAATTATTGATATTACTAAGTAATACACAGGGCAGTTAGAGTTTACAGTCGTTTTCTCCTCCACTAAACTCCGATAACTAAAAAAATCAAATAATCACTTAACTCAAAGGATAGAAATCATGCCTTCATAATATCAGCACCGTAATGCTGTTTCGGCTTTTAATTGTATGGCGATTGTGCTCATTGAATGGTTCGGAAAAAGTCCATACAAGCAGTGAACACTACCAACAAGATACCTCCACCGGGTCCAAGTCGCAACACCTTAGGAAGGAACCCCTTGTACAGAGCACTAAAGCCTTCTTCACGGAATACTGTGCCTACAGCAGGTACGGTCCAGTTGTATTTGGAGACGACACCAGCAACTCGACTAGTGTTCTGAATACGACTCTTAACCACATCAAATGGAGTGTTAAGCGCAGTACCAACAGTTCCACCAATTGAACCAGAAATCAAATCATTAACCATCTGGCCCTTCTTAGTGTCAGCCTTGGGCAGAAGCTCTCGAACTTTGAAAATGACTCCAAAGTAACCAGCATTCCACGAAACATGGCGCCACATGGTAGCCTCAAGACCATTGTACATAGCCAATATACCCTCCTGCTTGACAATATGCTTCACCACATCAATAGGGCCGGCAAACTTAGATGTTCGGTCTTGAAGTCGAATCTTGACCAATTCGAACGGAACAACCACAAAAGACTCCGTCGCTCCGGCAGTGGCTCCTGTCAGAATTGACAGTTGCTGGTTCATGGAAGATACACCAAATGCCTTGCGATACACTTTTCCCCACTCATCATTAGCAGCAAATTTGGTCGCCCGCTTGGGAGCTTCCATAAGAATAGGAGCAGTAATTCCTCGGTACAATCTAGATGCACCCTCATTCTTGATGATTTTAGAAAATGCATCGAACATTCCCGAGTAAGCTTCCTGGCTACTTCCTCCACCAACTTGAAGTTGAACTCGGGTCTTTACCACATCAAGAGGGTACATCACCAGAATCTCAGAGATTCCGGCGACAGCACCAGAGATGAACTGGTATACAAAAGGGAGGGCTATAGTTAGCCCATGGCTCAAAAATCATCATCTCTGTCTTCTACACACCACCTCTTTATTTTTTTCACCCAGCAGCTTTGCTTCTCTATAATCATCCACTACAATGGTTTTGACCCCATTACCAACTTACGCTTTTCGTTTGATGCTGACATGTTCACTTCTTACTCGGACCTCTCTACACTCAACACCCCTGTACGTCGCTGCTTTACACAACTCTTTTGCTACTCTGCTAAGCTACCTCACACAACTATTAAACTATCTTGCTTTACCTCCCTCGTGCTCTCTCTGGACCACTCACCTGTCGCCTATTTGATAACTACTCTCTTCACTACTTTTTTTCTCGTCCCCGCCTAGGCTATTATATCCGGTCTCCTCTCCACCGGCTCATTCATTATCACCACCGGGACTGTCCACTCACAGGCCCGCTACCGGATCGCCCGACTACGCATTTCGGACGTGGTTCCCCTGAGGAAGGTGGGGTTAGGAAAGCAAGAATGAGTGGTAAGATGAGCGAGAGAGGTAAGGTGCTGTTAGATCCTGAGGTAGGATGTAGATCCTGTGTTAAGATATAGATCCTGTGTTTGGATATGTGCCGTTACTGTGTCTGTTTGTTATAGAAGTTGATAACTTCTGGCCGAACCTTGACTTTGTTTGCGGAGAAATTCTTTACTTGTAAGGTGTCTGCAGAAACAGCCCGAGACAATGCGACGTAAGCCATTCCAGATTCAAAGGTTTGACCCAGATCTACAATTACTCTACTAAGAGTCTGACCTTGAGATTTGTGAATCGATAATGCCCATGAATGAATTAAATGAATCTGTCTTCGATTGGCAAGTATGACACTCCGGCTATTGATGTCGGTCACAGTAGTCTCCTGACGAGGCACAAGCATAGTTCGATCCGAATCAAAATCAGTCATACTGACAAACTTCACATAGGGTAATAATTCTCGTCCATTTAACAATTGGGTTCGAAGAGGTTCCCATAACTCGTAAAGGTGGTTTAAAAGAACCGTTCCGCCAAGCTTTCTCGCTCGATCAGCCAGTTCTTGTGGAAACTTGTCTGCAGGAGCTGGAGCTTCAACCGCTTGCTTCAATAGCTCGTTATATATCGGCAAGACATGTTTAGTCTCTGTCATGGCCATGTCCATCAAATGCTCAGAGCCCTCCGGCAGGAAGGTCAATACATATCCTCGTGACCCATTGACAAGACTGGTATTCTCTTGATTCTTCACCAGCATGACCTGAGCGCCAATCTTCAACTTTAATTCCTTCGGGGCCATCATGTCATCAAATGAAGTTCGTCTACCACTATTGGCATTATTATCGTTGGCCTGTAACCCTCCATCCTGTGCCCGGTATACGATGGCAATTCCTTCTAGTTTCGTCAATCTGTCTTGATTTGCTCGTTCCACTGTAGCACGGGTGGCATGCAGTTCAGTTGGCTCAACTCCATCATCATAGTGGATCTCACGATTGAGTGACTGGAACTTTCTGATAATTGCTTCAGTTAGTTTTCCCTCTCGAATCGAGTTCAACATGTCTGCTAAGTTTTGATCACCTCTTTGTCGGAATATCTGCCGTAGCGTCACTACTTCTGACACTACTTCTGACCAGCACTGGGATTGAAAACAAAACGGTCGAGGGTTTCGACTGACTGGAGGAAGTTGTAAGAAATCTCCACTTAAAATGACTTGGATTCCACCAAATGGTACCTCTCTCTTACGAATTGCTTTGCCGACTAGATTCAACTTGTCAAATAAAGACGATTCCAGCATCGACACTTCATCTATAATCAACACCTTGCACCTGGTCCATCGTTCCAGTCCTCCACGATTTTTCTTCACTGCATTAATTAGTTGATTTGGCGTTCCTTCTCCGAGGCCAATTCCTGCCCACCGATGCAAGGTCTGACCACCGATATTTAGAGCGGCCATTCCAGTTGTGGCCGTGATCACTACTGCTTTTTCGTCATAAACAAATCGTTCTTTGAAGTACTTTATCATTTCTGTAAGCAATCGTGACTTACCTGTTCCTGCGGATCCAGTGAAGAATACGTTTCTCCCACTAGCCGCCATTTGAAATGCTCTGTTCTGATCATCACTAAGGCCACTACGTTTATCTACCTTGGACACAGGATTCGCTAGCAACGAAGGTTTACGCTCATTTGCACTCTGGTTCCCAAAGGGCAATTTAGACTGTTCAGTCGGTCTCGTAGCCTTTAAACGTTTCACTGACGTGACCTCCTTCTCAAATGACCATTTCTTGTATTCACCTGGTTTAGATTCAAAAGATTTAGACTTTGTCATCCATTCCGATAACTTTTTTGCTGTTTTAGCTGTTGTGGCTTGGGATCCAGATCTAGGGTTAGAAATCAAAGGAGTGTTCTTTCTTTTCAATTGTGGTGGGGGCGGTGGTGGTGGTGTTGAGAGTGCCTGAGGTTGAGGTTGACGTTGCTCATGCTTAACTTCTTTTGAGAATTTTGAACGATCAATCTCTTGCACTTCATCTGACTCATCTATAAATGCATTCCTTGCTTCATTTTCTTTCCCTACACCTTGTGTTGGTTCTGATGAAGGCTCTAATGGAGGTTCTGTGGACGGTGGAGCCCAAGAGTCCGCATCTTTGAGGTAGCTCTCCACAGATTCATCATCGGACAAGTCGTCTAATGAAAGCGCTACACCATCTAGGTTCGAAGGAGCGGAAAATCCAGACGACGAGTTGAAAATTTTGCCTAGATTATATGCTTGGACCCGTGAGCTCGAGTTGGTACTTTTTAATGAATTCGAACTGGAAGATTTGGTAGAAGAGGTCAGTTCTGAACCGAAAGACTTTTGAGTTCCCGCCCTAGTAGGAAAGAATGGAGATTCTTTCTGGGTCCCTTCACTATGCTTGCGTAGCGCCTTCTGGAGCATCGTAATTGATCTCCTATCGCAATATACGGTCAGTATTTACTAAGATAGACAGATAATAATAAAGCTCATTCGCGTTCTCGCGTCCATCACGTAAAGGTGAAGTCAGCCGTGCGTCGTTATCACGATATCGATCGAGTGTGTGCTGATAACCAGGAATAGCTTGACGGTCAATAATTAAGTTGTTAGACGTAGGCCATAACATTCTATCTATACATTGGAACTCTCTATACACAGGAATTATATAAGGATTGCATGGTTCTACCTATACAACCGACCTTTGTGGTAATAACGTGGTGACCAATATCCTACCCTTCTAATCCTCATCGACTCCAAGTGCTTGTGCCACCCCTCAAGAACCTTAGTGTCAACATGCTCATTCCGTGCCAGAGCAAGTGCCCATCCTAATCTTGCTCTACTTCCCCACCCATTTTGTTCAGTTCGACGAATGATACTAACAACGATAGCTGAAGCAGCGGTAGGACCGACTCTGCCTCGTAGCTGTCGTATCTCGTTGATGGTTCGGTGAACAAGTCGAGTACTAGTCGCAGGGGTTAGAACCTCCGAAGTTGCGTACCCGATCACCAATTGCCTGAGCACCGACACAGGGAGTGGCCCCATTTCATGCTGTTTCATCCACTGCCTCATAATAGTTACAGCACCGGGGTCAGCTTGACTAGCACGTACCAAGAATAAATATAGGGCTTTGGTTGGAACCTGGGGTACAGATTCCAGCAACTTCGCTGCCAGAAAATATTTGTCCCTGCGTAGTAACTGGAGCAAGGTCTGAATGAGGACATCAGAAGATGGTTGAACTTTGTCAGACTGTATTAATGAGATCAATTCCGCTGCTGCATCGTCATTCCATTCATTGAATAAATGAACAATAACTTTTCCAAGGCTTGTAAAACCATGTGGACCCTCGGTTTTTTCTTGGATTAACGCTATCCCTGTCAATATTAACTGCATATGAGCCTGTATTTTGGTGTCAGGTTGCTGTTCTCGGTCTGAGCTCTTAATATGCGTGATATACTCAGAAATGAGATATCTCAGTCCCTGAGCTGATAATTTTGGCAGAGCCATGTAGCGTACGATCTCAATTTGTGGCCGCGAAGAAATGACTGGTGCAATTGATTGTTCAACCATAGTGGGGATGGTTTCTATCGCTTGTGACCTTTGGATTCCTAGCAGTAGATTCCAAAGATATCTCCCAGAAACTGATTCCTCATACTTCCTTAGCCTACCAAAGACCAACCTCAGTACCGGAGCAACAAGGTCAGCAGGAATATACCGCAGGGTGCGCTCAATTAGGGACGTGTCTACATCCTCGTTATCAAGATAAACGGCTTCTGGAATTGAAAAGTTCTTCTTATTTGGTTTGGCTGTCATGATATACAGCAATGCGTTAGCCAAAGTTTCGGCACTGAACATGGAGTAATTGGCTCCATATTTGATAATATCCGTCACTGTGAATGATTGTCGAAGTTCAATGCTTCTTTGAAGAAAATTTACCACAACTGCAGTGATATCAGTTGTATGAGGCTTATTAAGAGCACAATACTTGGAAAAGGATTTCCATAAACCCGTGAGTTCTTTGGGATGTTCTGATAATGTGCTTATGCTAAGTAAATCCTGAGGGTGTAGGGCATGATTTACACCTTTCAACTCGGTTGAGAATGCGGTTATGAAGTCTGATAAGTATGCTTTTGCCATCTCAGGAGACGCCAGACTGGACAACTGTGGGTCAGTGAAAGTAACATCCTCCTCACCACGTTTGATCCGCTGATAACGTGCTTTAATCAGACGTGTCATGCCGCTTAATGCAGTTGGTTGCTCTAAAAGAGTTTCTCCAAACCTTGCAAACATATACTTTAGAAGCATTGGTTTATCCTGTAGTGGATGTATAAGAAGAATGTCTAGCAACCTCAATCGCGTCCACAACATCAGTGGCTTTCTGGCCAGTCGTGTCCCATCTGTGTTAGAAGCACCAAATGATTGAGGGAAATGGAATGTATGATGGTTAATATCGATGCTAGAGATAAAATGCAAAATTGTGTTGTGATATACCACAGGCTCTGTGGCATAAGGCAAAGTGTGATTGAAACTGAAATCTGTATCGGGTCTGAGATCAGCAATTGCTTGAACTTCTGCCAGTACTCGATCAAGTTGAAGCGGAAGTTTTCGTGCACTCAGTATACTAGCAACCTGGGCAGCAATCCCATACTGGTTCAACTCAGCAATAAGTGTATACAAAAAGTTGGATACTGCTGATTCGATACTGTCTATTGTCAATTCGTTGACAATGATGGGAATAATCTTATCTGACAGTACACTAAGTAAGTTTCCTGTGCCGCCAATGGAAAGATTATCCATCAAAACCTGACAAGCTTGTCGATAATCTCCCAATTGGTAAAACGCTATGCAAATCCTCGACGTCACCTCTTCTTCTAGCTCACCTCTTAATGGTTCATAAAGGTATGTCAAGACATCGTGGTCGTAAATTGTTTGTGTTTGTAAGAACTTTTTCATCTTTTCTGTTGGATCGTTAGTAAACTTCAAATGCATTGGTAACCTCAGAGTGATAGCACCATCCGAGACCCTTGGTTGAGATGTCAACGATGTGATTGCATCTTTAATACGATCAGTAAACCGATCAGACAGCTTGGGGTATGATCGAAGTCGTTCCGCTTCCTTTGTTTTGTCGTCGTCACCAGCACCTTCATTTCTTTTATCATGTGCAAGTGATGGAGGTTTCTTTCGACTCAATAAAGATATACTTCTTATGCAATTGATATTCAACGAAGGTGCTGGCGATTGAGAAACCAATCTCCTGGCCAGGTTCATCTATCGTGGAACCATGGATTTTTGTTTCTTTGTTTAGAGAAAGAGAAGTGGAAAAACAGCGACTTGGAAACAGCCAGATAATATGCAATACAAATAGAAATGTACACTCGAGTAATAACACGCTACCATGGACTCGTCTGGAATTGGCCCTGGTTATTTGAATATATCTACTCCACTTAGTCCAACCTATTAATCTTATGCCATAGTACTGATTTTTCATTTGTCGTCAGCCGCACGGTTCACCTCTGAGGAGACCAAAGACTGAAGCCATTTGACATGAAAAAGAGAGAAAGAATGGCCAAAATCCAGTGATTATAGAGCAATGAGATAAACAAGACTGTTAATCGAATAGCTAAGAGACTATAGTAACTCTTTCCCTGGTCAAAGTTACATTGTAGCTTCTGTTTTTCATACAGAATTCCTGGATGGAGACAAATGATGACAGAACTACCTCTACATTCATAATAAATACACATGCGTCTAATACTGGAATTATTGAAATTCGGTTTCATCAAGATCAGACAGCTCGCCGTCTGGATCCTCAACAACAAAATCTTCTTCTCGTATCGATTTGGAAATATCCTTGTCATCGGTTTCACCGACAGTAGCTACTGCTTCACAAGCATCAACCCAATCGCTATAAACATCCACAGGATCAGACAGTGCTGAAGGATTGTTAATATGCTTTCATGAATATCGAATTTTTAAACGCGACAAATTGACTCTTCAAATTCTCTCCTTTTATTCACCACGTTCCTGTTCACATCTACTTACCATTGATAGGGGCCTGAAATGTCTGGCCACAAACCTTACAGGAGAGATTGCCTACTCCAGCTTTCTTATCCATAACACATGTAACACAGTTCTCATGGTTGCAGAACAAACAAGAAAAGGTTGTATCTAAGGTCTGTTTGATCTTCTTAGTTGGTCCTCTAGAACTCTTCTTGCGTTTACCCTGTGGAACAAATGTTAGTTAAATCCTGATAAAGATTCTGTCAACACATCAGAGCCAAAAATTAAGTGACTGTGGCACTTCCACTAGTTTACTCACCATCTTTCTCTTCGTAACTTCAAATCTTACTATGTGAAAGTTGTTGGAATTTAAAAGAACCCCGTCCGAAAGCTGTTTTTCAAGCGGTTGGAGTTTTAGCTGGGGTGGAGCGGCTGATGACGAGCGGCTGAGAAAATTAAAATTTGAAACTTTTTTTTTTTTTTTTTTTTTTTTTAAGCCCGCCCGAAGAAATTCGAGATCAAAAATATAATCGCAAAAGAACTCTTTTTCTCAAATAGAATTGAGTTTGCAATTGCATAATATTTTTGACCCACAAATTTGCTAAAGATGCTGGATCAGTCGAAAATTTTGGAAGCTAGTCAAGCCCTATTAGACTTTGTCAAGTCTTCGGATAACTCTCAAGACGAGAAAGATCTCCTCTCAGGAGATAACGGCGAGGATGCACCATTTGTCTATGTCCAGATCGACTCGAAGAAGTACCTAAGTGATAAAAAGAGCTTCAAACCAAAACGAATCCAATTGCCAAACCCTCTATATTCAGCAGGTGAAACTTCAGTATGCATTTTTGTAAAAGATCCTCAACGATCATACAAAAATGTTCTACTTGCCCCAGAAGCTCCTTCTGAAAAATCGATTTCTAGAATTGTAGGAGTGTCTAAACTCAAGGGCAAATTTAAATCCTACGAGGCCAGACGTCAGCTGAAATCTTCGCATGATATCTTTCTTGCCGATGAAAATATAGTTACAACGCTTCCTAAATTATTAGGCAAGATCTTTTACGAAGGAGGTTCATATAAAGTTCCATTGTCGGTTCGATTGAGTGATAAAGATGGTATCAATGCTGGTAAGGCATCCAAAGAAGTGGAGAAGATTCTTAATTCCACTTTTTATCTCGTTCCAACAGGTACCAGCATTACTATCAAGGTGGCTCGAACTAGCCATTCTGCTGAACAATTAGCAGCCAACATTACTTCCGCTGTTGAAGCATTCGCATCCAGAGTAGTAAAAAATGGCTGGAGCGACATTCGATCTGTACATATTAAGTCTCAGTCTTCCCCGTCATTGCCTATCTATGTGTCATCTACTTTGTTCTCTGAGACTGATGTATTGAAGGACCAGGAAGACGATTCCACTAAGACAAAATCTGAGAAGAACACTGACAATCACAGGCTCTCTCGTTTGGAAGCTGCGTTGGCCGAAGTTGTAGAGGATGAAGTATTGGAGAAATTCACTAAAAAGAGAATAAGGAACTTGGAGTCTGGGGTTACTGAAGAAACAGTGGAATCACAAGACAAAGGTGCCAATGATGACGACGTGACAGAGAAGAAAGCGAAGGAGCCAAAATCCAAAAAGCAAAAGACTGGAGCCCAAGGCAAAACCAAAAAAGCATCCAAGAAAGCCTAGACCATGAAGATTTTTACCTGTATATGCACTTATAATAATGCCATAGTAACTGCCATCTAGCACTATCTTACAATCGCGTCGTCATACTAGCTCTTGTATCACTACTATATATAAGGCTTCTTCTTCCATCTACAAGGATTTGTTTGGCCTTCGTTATTCACAATTACCCGTTATTCAGCCACCAAAAGATAATAATAAATAGTCGTTACATTCACTCCATATAGGACTACGGTTGAGCATGTCAAGGATGGATAGGAATGAAATTTCCCACAATTGCACTTGGTCTAAAAAGGTCAGCAACTCAACTTAGATACAGATCGATCCAGGTCTAAGCCCATGATACTTACATGTTGTAGCGATCTCGCCTAACTGTGAAAGAGAAGCAACAAGCCCTTCGTTTTCGACCATCCCTCGTTCGTATGTTACAACTAGTCAGCACTGCTTTCTGACTGGAATCAAAAGCAATATTGCCATATTTTTCCCAATAATTTACAGCAGATTCTTCACTCATCAATTCATAAATAGCCAATTTTCCCTTAACGTTAGCTCACACGCTCAAAGCGGTCTTTCTCAGGTCAAAATAATCCAACCCTTGTACTTACATCTCTTAAATCCTCGACCGATACGTCAACCAATCCAGCAAATTCCTTGTTGCCTCTATAGATTTCACCAGTCCTTCGCCATAAACAGGCTGGTATGGCCATGGAGGTAAAAACTCGATCATAATCCAACAGCATCCTTTCAAAAGCTTCTTCTACCAGAACCAGATCTACATCTTGTAGGGATTGTGCAACTGCTCGGAAGGCAGGTCGAAAAATCGAAAGCGGTTTGAGGATACGCTTTTTAGAGGACGTATTCATGTAGTTATCCATGTACTTCTGCAGTCTGGTATAGCCATTAACGTAATTAAATGGTTGAAGCAGGCCAGCTTCCAACTTAGCGTGGATGACCTGTTTCAGGCGTTCTTCAGGAGATATATCTTCAGAAGGATCAGCAGCGGTTAGGAAGAATTTGTCTTTAGCATCATTGGCTGAAGTTGTTGAATTGTTCCCAGATACGACCTCTCCAGCTGAGGATTCTCTCTGGACATTTGAACCACCATTGTTGCTGTTGACGTTGATGTTGTCAAGGTTATTTTCACCCAACAGTAACCCAGGAGTGGATGTTCCGTCATCACCAACTGTGGTAGCCAGCCCTGACCCTCCCTGATCATCAAGATTAACAAGAGACGAATCATCGATCATTGATAAGAAATCGTTGAGGGAAGAGAACTCTGAGCCAGCGTGTTCTGAAAAGAAGACGGGATTCTGATTGAACGCGACCGTCTGAGAAAGAATGGAATTATTACCCAACGAGCTCCAATCCCCAAAGGTTACTCGGCTATTTGCAATTGGCGTTGCTGTGGAAGAAGGGGCCGCCATTGCTGAAGTAGACGAAGAAGGGTCAGATGTGCCGTTTCCAATCATACCACCCACAGAATTGTCGACTGCCGCACTGGCGGTGCCTGTACCATAAAGCATATTCGAGTCTACAATCACCTGAGACGAGTTATTACCATTAGCATCCGCGGCATCGTTACCAGTTGAACTCGCGCCAACCACTGGCGGTAATCCTGATCCTGATCTTGAAGTGACTAAATTAGCGATTGGAGACGTGGAATTACTTAAACCAAACGCTTGACTGGTAGATTCAGGTTTGACTCCAAACGTGTTGCTACCTGGAGTTAAGGCAGGTGACGGTTCTTGACCTTTTTTAGCCTTGGGTTCGTCATGACACAGATGTCCAATATTGCGCTTAATACAACGAGAGCATGGACGTTGGTTGTCACACGTCATATGAGATCTTCTACAATATACACAGGCTTCAGTTAGAAACTGACAATACTTGAAAACCAATCAAACCTCACACATCAAACCTTACCATGGTCCACCTTCTGTTTCTTATTTCTACGATTTGCTAATGAGTCCATCTCAACTCCTGTCTTTGATCTTGTACCACCGTCCGACATTCTCCGGTTGGGGTCCGAATCGTTCCTGGCTCTGTCGTTTTTACTGAATAAAAGTCTTAGCGGCGCGCTATAAACTTAGTACGGTTGACGGTGTCGTAGACGGCTGGAGTGCGGGGAAGGGAGAGTAGCAAGAAGAGTCAGAGGAGTGAGCGGTAGGTGGCAGGAGATGGGCTGATGAGCTGTACTATGGCAAGTGATGAGCCCTACGTGAAGAAGATGGGATTAACAACGGGAAAGTTGCTAGCTCTACAGAAAAGAGACGGGCTTGGAGGGAGAAGATATTGGCTACTCTATCCATTAGACTGTTAAAGCTAATTTACACTTGGAGCCAGTCACGTGCAAGAGTA
The DNA here is from genome assembly GCA_003705795.3 of Blastobotrys americanus. Classification (NCBI taxonomy): domain Eukaryota; kingdom Fungi; phylum Ascomycota; class Dipodascomycetes; order Dipodascales; family Trichomonascaceae; genus Blastobotrys; species Blastobotrys americanus. The sequence goes on along the minus strand of PPJN03000003.1, from coordinate 271,232 downwards.
TACCCAAACCCTATGCGTCAGCCGTGGAAGTTGCAAGAAGTACCCGGTATTTTCTCGTTCAAAGACCGGCATAAATCTTAGAAAGAACAGTCAGTACGGTGACAATTTGGTAGACCAGGACAGGTTGACTACTAGTGCGAGTTACTGAGTTACTGCGCTACTGAGTTACTGCGCTACTGAGTTACTGAACTACTGGTGAATACTGGTGGGGTTGTGACGATAGTTGCATTTTGCATTTGTTTCATCTTAAAGCCGACAGATTTCAATGTTCCCAGCTACAAGTATGCATCTCATGGCCGCTCGTGCTATCAGGTCTCGAGTCCTCCTGGGCAATGGCCACAAATTTCTAACAAGACCATTTCAAACTGGCCCGATTTTGCTGACGGATTCTCGAAATCAACCATTGAAATCATCGAATTCTACTAGCAGACCTATAAATTCTACTAACTCCAGTACAGGCTACACTACTGGCTCTAACGAAGTCGACCTTAAAAGAGAGGCTTTCCTACGGGGAGTTGTTGCAGGTAGAAGACAGCGCGAGACTAAAAAAACTGCTAATTTTGCACTATACTCTGGCTCGGCGATTGTGGCATTTCTTGGTCTCGCATTCTTAGCTGTACCTCTATACAGAGTCTTATGCTCTAGCTATGGAGGCAAAGCTACCTCTGCATCGGATGGATCCAAGTTTGCTCCTGAGAGGTTGGTGCCGGTCGATTATAAGAAACGATTGCGAGTCACCTTTTCGTCAGAAGTATCAGCAATTTTACCTTGGAGCTTCCGCCCCCAACAGCGAGAAGTTTATGTGCTTCCCGGAGAAACTGCGTTGGCGTTCTACAAGGCGAAGAATAACTCCGACAGGGATATTGTTGGAATGGCAACATACTCAGTGGTTCCTGATAAGGCAGCTCCCTATTTCAGCAAAATCCAATGCTTCTGCTTTGAAGAACAACAGCTAAAGGCGGGTGAGGAAGTTGACATGCCAGTGTTTTTCTTCATTGATCCAGATTTCGCTACTGATCCCTCCACTCGCAATATCGACGACATTGTTCTTCATTATACCTTTTTCAAAGCTCAATACGATGACAGTGGAGTATTGTCGCCAGTACAAGAGCAAGAGCAACCGCATTCGTCACCAATACCAATACTACAGCCCACGGCCAGTTAAAATTACTCTATGAGTCTATCATAATTGAATTGTACATAGAATATCTAATGCAAAAAGAATATATAGCCATTGCAAAGGTCAATGGGTTGGAACATATTTGAGTGTTACGATCACACAATGGAGTCAATGCGAATAAAATTAAATGAAAGGAACGAATTCAGCCACTTAATCCTCTAATCAAACTGGAGGAAACTCAGTTTTAGGAAGCGAGGGTTCGCTGTTGTCTACAGGGCCACCATCTTCATCGTCCCACTCGAGAACAATCGTAGGTGTCTCGATTGGAGAGCTGGAATCTCCCTTATCGCTAACAGAGGATGTATCGATAGACAGCTTTGATTTGGTCACCGGATGGGCAGATTCGTGTAAAGTAAACCGTCTGGTTAGGCGTTTGGAACAGCTCTGGGCACAATTGTCAGGATTATGATCCACAAAGTCAGGACTGGTTACTGCTCGGTGAAGAGCCAAGCTAAGGGCAGAAGGTGAGAAGGGATCAAGATTCTCGAATGTGGTCTGTTTGTTCGGTTCCGCCTCTAACTGAGGTTCCCACGAAGCAGGCGGACTTGGTGGTGGAGAGATCAGCCACAATCTGCCAGCGTCAGGAAGCTGAAGATGGTTATGCTCATCCGGAGTATCAGTTGATAACGGAGTATGTTGAATGAAGAAAGCACGAACAGTACAATCGAATTGAGTACGAACTTTTTCATTGTAAAAGATGCAATCGCGGGCCTCAGAAGCAATCTCGGGAGTTTGAAACACAGCAATTATACGAGCAAAAGACTTTAATGGAGCCCATTGAACAGCAAAGATTCCACTCCTGACCGCTAGTTCAGACTTTAAGCACGACGAGATTTCTGAGAGGTGGGTTCGGTCCAACCCGGATATTACTAAAGTGTTCGAAACTTCGTTCATTGTGACTGCAACGAAGTGATGATGCTTGCAGATAACAAGATTGACAAGATATTTCGACACAAGATGGCAGTTTATCTTGCTCTTCACAATGCGATGATCGCAGTCCTTTTATTCCTTTGACAATGGTAGTCTCTTTATTACTCCGCTCTGAGCGCTAAGCCAGGCTTGGCGAGTCCCTAGGCAGTGCAGAGAGGTACGGGTAGATAAGTACCTCTCAAGGGCAAGGGCATGCGACAATGGTGGGCAAGGGCTAAGTATCTTGAATCAAGAATCCAGTAAATACGCCACAATATAGCTAAAAAAAAACAACACGCAACAGTACTTCCTTTGCCACAAGTCGAAAAGAAGTAAAATATTCAAAGCACCGCCACTAACCAAACCAGCACGAACTTCAACAAATCCTGTGGCTTAGCACCCCATTCCCAGATGAAGCACAGCCGCAGTTGTAGCCGTACCATCAAGCTTTGATAACACGAGCAGTAGTAGAGATGGAGCCTGAATGGGGAGTTGATGAGACAGCCCAAGAGATGTCGTGGTTAACACAGCCTGAGATGTGGTTAAGACAGCTGAGGGGATGTGGTAGAGACAACTGAGAAGTTTTAGTTGAGACATCTCATGAAAGAGCTCAGGAAAGAGCTCAAAAAATGATCCAGGGAACAGCTTAGGAGATGTAGTTGATATACAGACAAATTATGCAGGATCTAATCAGGCAGATAGCAATGGTGGTCAAGAATTGCTCGGAGTATAGAGCCATCAGAAGGTTGGATAGCCAAGGCTCGGAATGATCGAGATCTGGTTGATTGACAGAATGACAGTATGACTGAGTAGATGCACCATACAATGTTCTCTCGCTGCTCAGGGCTCCGATGCTCGCTTCTTTGTTGTTACTTAATTTCTTTCGCTTGATTACTCAGCGGGTTGCCACTTTGATTTCGAAAAAGAAAGCCTTCGCTGTCCAATAAGATTCTGTCAGTCTGTAAGCACAAAAGCAACAATAAATAGAGAAAAAAGAAATCAAACGAAACGAAATCGAGCCAGTCTGATGAAGCCGAACTAAATTTTTCTACAACAAACAGTCTCAACGTCAAGCCTGCCCATTGTTCTGATCTTTGATCCCTAACTGTACCCCGGAATCGATCATTTTCTAGATGCTTATATCGGTCCCATTGCACGGCCGCACTGCAAACCATACTCATTAGTAGACCACTAATTTAGACTAAGGCCTGCAACCATCTGAACTGGTAGACCACTAATTTAGACCAATGCTGACCAAATCACGACGTTTGCCTCGCCTCGGTTAGAAAAGTTTGGCCATTGCAACCTTAGATTATAGCAATGGAACCCACTCTTGTATCCATTAAAGTCGAACGAACTGAAACATGATTCGGGTCCGCATAGCAACCATAGCTCAGTTATTTTGTTAGAAGCAATATCATCTAAGCAGCGCCTCAGTCACAAATGGAACTATCTATGTAAACCTTAGAATCAGTTGGAATCTCATAATTCCACTGAATCCACTGATTTAAAACAATGGTAATGCCGACTAGTTCTTTGCCGAAACGGTGAGTGAGACAGTCTGATTAGTAGCGTTTGTTAAGCATCACTATTCAGCCGCAATAGTAGGATTGTTCTGGACAGGACAAGCAAACAAGAGGCGAAAGCAAGTGGGGAAAAAGAAAGCCAGAGCCCCTCCCCCCCCCTCTCCTCCCGAAAAAAAAAAAAAATTTGAAGAATGAAAAAAGAAATTTTTCCCGTTTTTAGTCCCAGTTTCTTTAGATGGGCATTCTATCTACTGTCAACCTGAAGATTATCTAAAAGACCTTTGAACAATACTTCGAAACATTTACCAGCCTGTCAATGGATCAAATTGTTCACCCTCAGCCAAGCACAGGGCCGTTGATCACATTGCAGGAGTTTCCCATGTTGAAGTCTTGATCCGGAAGGGATTCGATTGGATAACAAGTGTCTGTGACGTAATTAGCAAAGATTCGTCCCTAATCACGACATACGATGCTAATTTACGGCTGTGTTGGGTAGACAAAACGGTTGTAGAACCAACGATCAAGTGCGTTTAAGACCTTAAGCACCTAGTTATAGTTACGGGAAAATGTACTAGCAACGCCTGTGGTTAAAATTTGATGTATCAGACAGACCCTTTAACGGTGGTCATGTAGCATCTATTGTGCCATAACCGGACGGCCGAGAGAATTCTACCGCATGTACGCATTGACATAAATCACCAGGAGAAGGGGATATAAGTGTATAAATATATATCTGGAGGAGGGACGCAGTTGTTAATACCAAACGGTTTGTTATTGTGTTGTAACTAAGATTGCCGACGGAAGCAACAGCAGTTGGATTTTGTGGATAAGAGGATCTTACTTGTCTTCTTTGTTTGTTTGTTTATTTTAATTGGTTTTATGGGCTGTTGTTGCTTCTTGTCGTACTAGAACGAATAGATCACAAATGTCTTCAAGAGACAAATTGGGCCCGCTTGGCTCCTATGAGGACCCAACTAACGGGGTAAAGAAGGATTCAAAGTATGGAGGCGATGATTCGGTAGGTCAAGATGATGACAGATCATTCACCCGTAATAACAGTTTTGAACAAGGTAGTTTGGAGGAGTACATTGAGCGACAAATCGCTGCGGAGATGGACAATGATATCAAATATCGAACATGTTCTTGGCAAAAGACCGCTGCGTTGTTATTTTCCGAGTATATTTGTTTGGCCATCATGTCATTTCCCTGGTCTTATTCGGTGCTGGGCTTAGTACCCGGTCTCATCATCACCGTGTTTGTATCAATAACTACGCTGTACACTGGATTGGTTTTATGGGAGTTTTGTCTGAAGAACCCCGAAATTCGAGATATTTGTGATATCGGACAAAAATTGTTCTGGGGTCAACGATGGGCGTGGTATTTCACTGCTGCTTGTTTCCTGTTAAATAATACATTCATCCAGGGCCTTCACGTCCTCACGGGAGCGGAATATTTGAATACAATTTCGGACCATGGAGCTTGTACGGTTGTGTTTGCAGTTGTTATGACCGTGTTATGTTTTATTTTCTCGTTACCTCGAACTTTTGCAAACCTGTCGTGGCTGGCTTTGTTTTCGGCTGCTACCCAGTTCATCTCTATTTTCTTGGCCATGATCTTTGCCGGAATCCAGAAACATCCCGGTGCATATGATGGAACTCCAGTCAAGTACAGTCTTTGGCCGGAAAGCGGTACCACCTATGTGGCAGCCATGAGTGCGTTTCTTAATATTACCTATACCTTTGTTGGTCAGATCACTTACCCATCCTTTATTGCTGAAATGAAGGATCCGCGTCAATTTCCTCGCGCGCTGTATTCTGTTGTCTTGGCTGAAGTGATTGTATTTTCTCTGGTCGGTGCTATTGTCTATGTTTACGTTGGCAATGCCTATATCACTGCTCCTGCATACGGTTCTCTATCGCCAACTTTCAAGAAAGTTGCATTTTCATTTACTGTTCCCACCCTTATCTTTTTGGGTGTCCTTTATGCTTCAGTATCTGCTCGATTCCTCATGTTCAGAATCTTCCGAAGCACCCCTAAGCATATCACTCAGAATACCACCACCGGGTGGATAGCGTGGTCTTCGATTCTTGCGGTTCTATGGATTATCTCATTCATCATTGCCGAGGCTATCCCCTTCTTTAGTGACTTGCTTTCACTGTTGTCTTCGTTGTTTGACTGTTGGTTTGGTTTCATTTTCTGGGGATTTGCGTGGTTCCACCTTCGAAGAGAAGAATTGGGTCCACAATGGTACAAGAAGTTGAATGCTTGGGGCTATGTCAAGATGGCGATAAACGTTTTCCTCATTGGAATGGGGTTCTATATTCTTGGTCCAGGAACCTATGCCACAGTCCAGAGTATCATTCTTAGTTTCAAGGCTGGCACAGTCAAGGGAGTTTTCAAATGTGCTAGCAACGGCTTATAGTCTTTAGTATAATTCTTTTGTTTCTTCCCTCTCTCCCATTCTTTTGAGGGGTTGAAGACTCGTGTAATATTTGAAGGTTGTATAGAGCTTCCAATGATCGTTCAACTGGTTGCATAGTTTTCAATATCTATTGTTACTTGTAACATAGTTGGGTACTAATATCATTAATTTTGATGTCATTGTTATTGTTATTGTTATATGAATAAGTTATTTAGTTGAGGGCGGATGGCGGACTCCACTTTAGTTGATTGTGTTATCGCCGCCACATCCAGAGTCCAAGTCCGAGAACGGCTACGGTTCGTGGATAAAGCCGACATGACTTAACAAGCCTCAGCCCGTAGCTGATTAACAGAACTAAACACAAAGGAGATCAGAGGATGACTGCGAACAAGAAGATTGCAATTCTGGAGGCAGATACGCCTGTACCCAAAGTTAGTGCTAGTCTCGGATCTTATGGGGATATCTTCACGGCCCTATTGAGACAAGCGGGTATTCCCGACGAAATTCAGATAACTAGCCATCTGGTGGTTGATGCTGAAGATGATAGTGTATATCCAGATATCGATTCCTTGAGTGGAGTTCTGATCACGGGGTCCAAGCATGACTCGTATGCCTCAGTTTCATGGATCAATCGTCTGGTAGAATATACCCAGAAGCTGATAGGTAAAGAGGTACCGATAGTAGGCATTTGTTTTGGTCACCAGATCGTGGCTCGGGCGTTAGGGGCTAAAGTAGGCAAGAACTCCAAGGGGTGGGAAGTGTCTTCATTGCCAATTGAGCTCACTCCAGTCGGTAAAAAGTTACTGGGACCCTATTTCAATGCTATGGTTTCTTCGATTAAGATTATGCAGATGCATCAAGATATTGTTTACGAATTACCAGAAAATACTGAGTTGTTAGCTTCAACTGAGGTGTGTAAGGTTCAGGGCTTTTACCGAAAGGGGAAGCTGTTGACTTTCCAAGGTCATCCTGAGTTTAACCAGAAAATCGTCACCGAGATTGTGAGTATCCGTCGCCATGCTGGAGCTTTTTCTGACAGTCAGGCTGACGATGCTACTGAACGTGCTAGTTCTCATCATGACGGAACTACTCTGGCTATTGCAATGTCAGACTTCCTGCAAGGTAGGTTATAGGAACGTTTAGGAACGTCTAGGAAAGTTTTACAGGTTGTAGAAAAGTTTTAGAACCCAAGTACAAAGTGGTGAAATGAGCAAATCGAGCATGATCGTTACTTACTGGTGACTGTTGTAGATTAATAGAAGAATCCGATACATTCATTAAGCCCATCGACTTGATTTGACCCATCAATGTGCCCGATTCCAATCAATGCACTCTTGTAATGGTAAGGGCCCTCCAAAAATATCCAGAGCGCTTCCAAATGTTAGGTCTACCTTTCCGTCACTAAGATCTTCTACTAGCTGAAGATCTGATATATCCTTAGCTCCTCCTGCATAAACAATTGGAATGGTAGCCCATTGTCCTAAAGCTCTAACAAGATCTGAGTCGATTCCCTTACACAATCCTTCGACATCAGCAGCATGGATCAAGAACTCACTACAGTAATTTGATAACAAATCAAGAGTCTCTTTGTTAACCTCTGTATCGGTTAGCGTCTGCCATCGATTCATGGCCACAATCCAAGAGTCCCCTCGTCGACGACAACTCAAATCAACCACCAGTCTTTCCTTGCCTACTAATTGACTAAGATTCTTAAGACGGTCCAGCGAGAGTTTAGCATCTGGAAATAGGAATGAGGTCACAATAACCTTTGATGCTTTGCCTGTTTCCAGCCAGTACAATGCATTTTGCTCGTTAATGCCTCCACCAACTTGTAATCCATTGGGCCATGCTCCTAAAGCCTCTAATGCTGCATCATCACATCCTGGTCCTAATTTTATAACATGACATCCATTAACGTTCAAATCGTGATACAATTTGCTGTAGTATTCAGAAGATTTAGATGACACAAAGTTTGTTTGAGTGGCAGTTGTGTCCGAGTCGCTAAGAGTTCCGCCAACAATCTGTTTGACTTTTCCTCCGTGGAGGTCAATGCAGCCCTTAAACTTGGTCATTATAATAATCCAGGCTCACTTCTAATAGCCAAATGGATGATTAAAGGGCACTATAATAAAAACTTGTATGAGCTTCATTTAGACTGTATATAAACTCGCCGCACGCACTTATCGGAGTGGAAAAAAAAAAAAAAAATATGCATCAGTATATACATACATTAGAAACTTGACGATAATAAAACTCTTTAGCCATCTACCAATCTCAGTTGGATTCATTAGTGCTTACGTCTCAGATAGATTGATTTAGTGCTAACATCTCAGATGATAAGAGTTATCCCATTCAAAAAATGAGTGATTCTGAAGATGAGGGTCCTCAGGTGGTCAAGTTCACCGAGGTCTCCAGATCTAACGGACCATTTTCAAAGAGAGACAAGAAGCTATTCATGGTAAGTATCAAGAATGTGGTAAGATTGTTATTATTGGTGAAACGCCGCTAACATTAGTCATCCAAGGCTCCAAGAAATAATATCATTGAACCTCCAAAACCCCGAGCAAATCGTGGATCCGAGAAAGATGAATCAGAGAACATCGAGAAAGATGTTGCTTTACAGAGATTGATTAACGAGTCGCATATCTTAGCCGAAGCTAATCAAACCAATGCATATACAGGAGCCGACATCTCCTTAGATTTTGATCCAATTGGCAAATCTAGACTCAAATCATTAGATACAAGACTCAGTCAACTTAGTGACGGGAAATCATCCCCCAAACCTCAGAAGATGGCAATGAAGGTAAAACAAGGAGTAGATGCTAAGAAACAGGGCCAAGAACGGAAGAGAGAACGAGAAGCTAAGGAAGCTGGTATCGTGTTAGCGAGATCTCAACCAAAGGTTAAAAAGGGAGTAGTTAAGAAGCGCGATCGAGGACTTAAGATTGCTTCGGTTGGGCGTAGTACCGGGCATGGAATTATTATTAGCCAGAAGGAAATTGACCGAGTGTCTAACAAAGGCAAGAGGAAAAAACGTTAGGCGATCAATTGGCAATATGATATTGTGATTGTTTGATTACATGATCCTGATTTCACGATCAGTTTACAGAGGGGACGTTTATATTATGAGAAAACTTTAAATTACTACGCATGAGCTGTGTAAAGAATCTGCTCGGCAACCTTAATTGATTTAGCCATGAATTAAACCGGTGGTCTGTTATCTATTTACAGTCTAACTACCAGCCTACCCACTACCACCAGCCTACCCACTACCACCAGCCTACCCACTACCACCAGCCTACCCACTACCACCAGCCTACCCACTACCACCAGCCTACCCACTACCACCAGTCTACCCACCAATCTAACTACCCACCTTCCAGCTTACCCACTTATCTAACTACCCACCTTCTAGCCTACCCACCAATCTTTCTACCCACCTTCTAGCCTACCCACCTGTCGAGAGCCACCCACCTACCAGTCTACCCATCAGCCTACCCACCAGCCTAACTATGAATCTAACTACCAATCTAACTTCTTACCCACCAGCTTCCCCACCAGTCCAATTACCAGTCCATCCACCCACCAGCCTACCTAACAAGGTCACTAACAAGCTGACTACCAACCTAACTACCAATCTAACTACCAATCTAACTACCAATCTAACTACCAATCTAACTACCAACCTACCCACTACCCTACCCACTACCCTACCCACTAACCTACCCACTAACCTACTCTCCTACCATCCCACCCATTCCTTCCACAATTCGTTCTGCAGCCTTGAAACAACCACGCAGTGCTCAAAATGCGCGACGTACAACTCTAATCAGCTGGGCGCACGGCTCACGATACTCAGACATTTAGCACGCCTAAACCGGGTCGCTGCATCACTGATGGTTGCTTAGGTGTGTGAGCGCGAACCGGAGGGACAATTGAGACTGATTGAGTAAATTTTTGCTTTGCCCATATAGTCAGGGTGCTGGAGTTCCAGAATCAAACTGGGCCCTTTGTTATGTGTTGCTGAGACCTACGGATATAGAGCAACTTACCTGATATCACACCACATGGTCCAGAGGACTATGCCAGAATATAAGCGAAGACGAAGACAGTGAGGAGCCGACGAGGGCTAATAGAGTAAAGATTTAACAAAACTTTGGTACTCGGTGAGGTGGTGTAGGCTCCACATTTAACAAGTATGGCTGACCTCAAGAAGACGCCAACGAGGTATAGAAAGCGTACGACAAGGGCGGTGGGTCCTGATCCCGTGGCTCACGCACAGACCCTGGAGATTGGACAACGACGCGTCGTAAATGGCGAGAGGGATCTCAATGATAAAGATGAGAGAAGGATAAGAGATGAGTGGCCCCTAAGTGAATCATCTTCAGTTAATTCCGGAAATTTATTTATGAGTCCGACCCAGCACAACGATCCTAGTAATGCTAATTATGGTGGTCACCAAACTAAGGGAATGAATCAACTGGATCGTCGAGTGGATAACCGAATAGATCACCCAATGGAGTATCGTGACGAGCAGTACACCCTTTCTCGAGGACCTAGTCAATATCCTGCACAATCGCCGTTGCCAGTGCCTTCGATGAGATCTCCCCGGACCGGATCTCCAATTTTATCAGGGTTTGGAAACCCACCTGTTCATGCTACTAGTGGTATCGTTTCACCAGTGCTTAATTCTAGCACGCCTCCTCCTCCTCAACATGCTACTCCTGCATCATCCATCGCGGCCCAATCTAGCAAAGCGAATCAAACGAATCAAACTGGTTCGCGAACTCAGCTAAATTATCCAAATGCTTATGCTCGAGTAAAACCTTCATCCCCATTTAGCCATCCAAATATCTCTCAAACAAGTTTAAGTGATGGATGGTCATTTGACTCTCAAAAGTCATTTGGTGCTACTAACACTAGTTCCCCTACTGGAGTGGTTAATCCTAAAAGCGCCAGTGGCCTAGGGATCACTAAATTAAACACAGAACTCTCCAGTTCTATGGAATCAACCAATCTACCTCAGTTGAAAACCGCAACTTCGGCTGAATGCCCAATGGTGATCAGAATCCAATTGCCCTCCCAAATTGTCCAGAAAGAAGTTATGCCCAGCTCGAGCGCCAATCAGTTGCTAATGGATCTAATATCCGAACATCGGTATGAAATGATGTCCACAAATGTTGAGGACCTTATCCTTTGGGAGATCATACCGGAACATGCGTTGACACGACCTTTAAGATCTCAAGAGCTGATAAAGTTCGTCGCGTCGTCTTGGGAACACAACAGTCCAAACTACCTCCAGGTTGGGTCCTACGAAGCTCGATTAGACCAGTCGTCAATAGCATGTCTAACTCCCCGTAGAGATCTTATCACCCGAGCCCCCGCCTTCTCTGGCAAGGTTCAATATTGTAAAAAGGGAATTGGTTCTAGTGGATGGAAGAAGGGAGTTGTAACTGTGCATGATGGTGTCTTACGAGTGCTTGCAAAATCGAGTAGTGGGTTCTCTGCCTCAATTACAATGTCTTCTGACAACAAGGAATGTGTGAAGTCTGTAACTATTCATGACTATGATTTATACGAGTTGAACCCATCGCTAGCCAATGGCGTCCACAAGCCGAAAAAGATCGAGTCCCTCAAATGCTGTCTTATCCTGCGTTCTCAACAATCTCCGGACTTCTTTGTAGACCGGACGGATGGAATACTAGCAATTTACCCTTCCACCTCTACCGATTTTGAGCTCTTGAGAAATATCTGCTTCTCCTTAAGATCTAATTCTGTCGATAAGCTGGCTAAATCGTACCTTAACTCGCTGGCCTCACCTACATCAGCAGCACCTGAAGGAGGCACCAATCTGCTTAATATCCATGGAGAGGTCACTTCAGCAGATACTAACCATACGATACCAGACGGCCTGATCTCGGGTATCTCTCAACTCAAACTATCAGCGGCTAATGAAGTCTTAACCGCCTCAAGCGGTTCAAGCAGCCATGATCAACCCCACGGTGTGTCGCAACCGTCGACTGGACGGATAAACCCTAGTGGACTTCTCGGTGAGAAATATGATGCCAGGGTTCAGGGTGCCAATGCTATGCTACAGAATAACGTGTTAAATCCTACCAAGTTTGCTCCTAACTCTCTGTTGGCGAAAACGAAGGATTCAGTCGATGGTGGGTTTGGCAGAGGGCTATTAGGTCGGTCTTATACTACGCGGACTCCTACAAAGAGTTCAAAAGTCTTCACCCAGCGCAGTGCGAGCTCCGAACATCGTACCGTGTTTCCTGGGCAGCAACTGTAACCAACTTGTTTCTGTCCTTATCCAAGCTCCTAATAATACTAACGAATTTATGTCTATTACATGATGAATGGGAAATATATGATAACGGTATTTTGTATGATAATTGTATTGTATGCTAAGCTGTATCTGCTCAATGCCAGCCCTCGAAAAGAAATGGCAGTATTCAGCGTTATCTGAAGTTAGTAATTATCTCTTAACCTCGAGTCTCACAGTATTATTTCTCTCAGTACCGAGTCAGTTAAGTGAACTTAATCTAGGTTGTGTATTCAGCGTAATGGGGCGTCTTAATTCCCCTATCATAAACACGGACCATAGTTTTTCATCATAAAAGTACTGATCATATATAATCACAAACTCCTAGCTTTACTTACCACTTAAACAGACCCAGACCAGTCTCTCAAACAGTCCCCCAACGTATAAGAGCAACAGGTTTTTTTTAGAAACTGAATCTGAGTCCATTGATGTCCACTATACATCGAACAATCTTTGTAATTACTTCATAATCGACACATTTTACAGACATCCTCCCGTTCATGTCGTTAAGACCGCTAGAGCTTCTTTATAGATAAATCTTCCAAGTCGAGAACCATGCCAGCCGTACGCCCTCCTTCAAGCCCTAAACTTCCAAGCCCTCTAAATACCGGTCACACTGCGGTGGGTTCCCTGGGATGTACCAAATGGGGTAACAATGAACGGCTGTAATTGTCACGGCTGCGTCCCACGCAGAATTTCTTCAATCTATTAAACGGTATATATCTTGAGTTAGAAAACCATAGACAATTCATCAAAAAAATGGCGTTCTTCAAGGTTGAGAAATCCTCTGCGTACCACTCGCGATTCCAGACTCCTTACCGACGTCGTCGTGAGGGTAAGACCGACTACTACGCCCGAAAGCGTTTGGTCGCTCAACACAAGGCTAAGTACAACTCTCCCAAGTACAGACTTGTTGTTCGATTCACCAACAAGGACATCATTGCCCAGATTGTGTCTTCTCAGATTTCTGGTGATGTTGTTTTCACTGCTGCTTATGCTCATGAGCTTCCTCGATACGGAATCAAGCACGGTCTTACCAACTGGGCTGCTGCCTACGCTCTTGGTCTTCTGATTGCCCGACGTGCTCTTACCAAGCTTGGTCTTGCCGACACCTACACTGGTGACGATGAGCAATCCGGTGAGTTCCAGCTGACTGAGGCTGTTGAGGATGGTCCTCGACCCTTCAAGGTTTTCCTTGATGTTGGTCTCACCCGAACCACCACTGGTGCCAAGATCTTCGCCGTCATGAAGGGTGCTTCTGATGGTGGACTGTACGTACCTCACTCTGCTAAGCGATTCCCCGGTTACGACATTGAGACTGAGGAGCTTGACGCTGAGGTTCTGCGAAAGTACATTGTCGCCGGTCACGTTGCCGAATACATGGAGGAGCTTGCTGATGATGATGAGGAACGATTCAGAGAGATCTTCCAATCTTACATCGACGATGATATCGAGGCTGATGGTCTTGAGGACATTTACGCTGATGCTCATGAGAAGATCCGTGAGGATCCTAACCCCGTCAAGGCTGAGAACAAGAAGGAGGAGTACAAGCAGACTTCGCTGAAGTACAAGCAGAAGAAGCTCACTCTTGCCGAGCGCAAGGAGAATATCAAGAACAAGATTGCTGCCTTCAAAGCCGACAACTAAGGGTTTATGATTTAGTATCCTTAAGTAAGAAAAGTTAATATTGTTTTGCTGCGACTAATATTGAGCTCCAGTTTTCACTCAGAATAGTACAATAAGCACAATCGATGAAGTCGTTAAATTCGTACATTAATTATATCAAGAAATTGTCTCTGAAAGGATGAAATAATACAGAAATTGAGAATTCGTTAAATTAATATCCAGCTCAGCCATCGTCTGAGGACTGCTCTACCGCGGATTTTTCTGCTCCTAATCGTTCACGATGCGCGTATAGAAGTCCTGTAAGATCTTGAAACACTTCATCCAACGTTTTGTCGTCTATTTCAGCGCTCTCTTCACTTTTTACCATCTCCCCAATTTTCTCCTGAATACGATCTAATTCTGGGCCACGGTGCTGCTTTGCATACTCAATCAGATGAGCAATTCGATCTCGTTTACCAGATCGAATGACCGCTTGACGGATTTCTTCTCCGGATTTTGAAGAGTTATTATCGCTAGCATGGTCAGCAACAAGTGATCCAATCTTTAAAAATTGACCTTCCTCCTGGTCCTGCGCTTTGGTGTTCAGGGAAGCGTTAGATGATCTTCGTGATAAGGAAGTTCCACCTGATTCACCAATTGGTGCTACTTGGAGATCTTGTTGGGCCGCATCTCCAGGCACCGATAAAAATCCAAGAATTTGTCCCATAGGATGAGGTTTCCCCAGGCCCTGATCAGGAGACTTGACTGACTTAGAAATATCCGGCACAATGACTGAATCATACTGGTTCAATACTTTCTCTAGGTTACCGTCCAAAAATACTAATTTGGCAAGATATTCCTTCTTTTCCTTTTCCAAATTCCTATCCTCCGCCTGTTCAAATAACCGTTCAATCTCCGCCTGTACTGCATAACGGACAGATCTAGCTCTGGTGATCAAAGCTTCGGTAATCGAATTGAGTGACAAGTCGTCACATTCTTTTTTACCTAGGATATCTTTGACTGCTGTGGTCAAGTGGTTGCCTGATTCCACTAGCTCCTTATCTTTCAATTCCTCTTCAGTCTTGTCAGATCCCTTAGAGATCCCCGTCACAATCGCTTCCATATTCACCAGCGAGTAATGAGCCAATCTACGACGGATTGAAGAGGGAACTCGCTCACTATCAAGCTCTAGCGTATAGATAGACGACGACAAGCCAACTGCAGCAGCAAGAGCAGCAAATGCTGTAGTCTCAAATCGGGTATTGCCAACTAAACTAATGTGCACCAAAGTTGGACATACAGCGAATGCTTCCGAGAGACGCATCGCGTCATCAGGGCTCAAGTTACATGACTCCAAATGAATCCTTCTCAAGTTCACAAATTTTGGAAGAAGAGAAGCCAATGTCGGTGTTATCTCGGAGAAGATATCTGCGTTGGAAGACAGATCCAGGAATCGCAGAATTTTGTTATTCTCAGCTAGTGCTGATAAGACTTCGCTAACTTTCGAGGCGTCAGTCAAATTCGTAGAATTGAGAGAAAAGAATGAAACATCCTTTGCCAGCGTAGCCAGGTTAATAAGAGACTGGTATGAACTATTAAGATCGTTGCCCCCCAGATCGAGGCCCTCACAAACTGTAGTAGGCATATTCAACCATCTACATAGAAGCTCGATATCGTCTTGCTGGAGATCGTTCATAGCAAGCCCTATACGCTTACACTTAGCACATCCTTGCAGTATCAGGTTTTCAAGGTCATCAGCTGGAACCATACATCCATTAAGAATAAGCTCTTCAATCCCATCTCGGGAGGCAAGAGCCTGAGACAGTAATTGCCAATCCATCGCAGCACGATTGACCCCTGGTTTCAGCTTGCACTTCTTAGGATCCACTTGTACTGACATGTCTAATCGGCAAACACTCACGTTATCGCTTAGAAAAGCACAAAGTGCTTTCCATCCTTCTTTATCTAGCACAACATTGCGCAAGGATAGTCGGATTAAGTCTTTGCTATGAACTAACGCCCAAAGAATTATGCGAACCATTTCTGTCGATAGGGTGACATTGTCAAACGTCACCAGGCGTACGGGCACTAGACTTAAGAAGTCAGCAAATGATAGTATCTCGATTAAAGTAGGCCGAGGATTCATCATTTTGAGCATATCTAACGGCATAGTATGACCCTTGATCTGTTTCATCGTCGCAGCGATCGGAAGAATCTCTCGTAGGTGGCAGCATCGAGTGTAGATATCCTCCAAACTTGTGGATGTAAACCTATTATACACTCTCTCCTTATTAGAAAAGTCATCTCTTGAAGATTCGCTATCGTCAACGGAGTCATCATCTCCTTCTCCAGGACTATTTTTACTACCTGAGCTGCCCATATGGTTGCTTTCTCCTTCTCCATGCGTAGGCTTGTCAATCATGAGCCCTTTGCTGGACATAGAGTAGTAGTCACCCTCTGAAAGATCTGCCTCGGCGGCCATATCCACAGAACCATAAGAGGGTAAGAATTTACTTCTAAATGAGGCCCCAGGTTTGACAGAGTTGGCAACTCGAACGCCTGTATCGTGGGCACTCTGGCTTGCCTGTCGAGCTGTAGAAATATAATTTCGCGGAAAGTAGTATTGAGTCTGCAGATGTATTGCAGATGTTCGAATAATATCGCCAGTGTCTTGTACTAGAATGTTTCCAGGGCGAGGATTTCTAGCTGGTATCTGTTGAGGAGGATCATCCAAAACAATTTCGCGACCAAACATGACACGACGGGGCAAAGAGTTTTCGAGTTGTGGAATTTTTGAATGCGTTTTATGCTGGTTCTTGTTTAATACCATTCGTGATGTGCTATCGCCTGAAGCCGATCCAAAACTGACCTCACTAGTAGCACCGGTAGACGTTGAACTCACTGCGCCACTATTAGAACGAGTGGACAGTCGTCTCAGTTTTGTCATGAGGGATCCTGTTTTGGGGGACGCTGATGGTAATGAACCAGGCCCCGGTACCCCGCTGTCTATATTTGTGGCTGTCCTTCCGGGACTTGAGGCAGTCTCGGTGTTGAGTTTTGGAGAAGAAACCTTAGGAGGATCCAAAATTGACGCACCAACAGTGGTCACGTTTAGTGGTCTAGCTAATCCGTGTTGAGGTGTCTGTGATTTAGGCTGTCGTGAGTCATCTGAGGTTCCACCCGTAAATGAAAAGTCTTGATTGAATGTTGGAGGGTGGTTATGATGATGAACAGAGTTCTCGGGCGGGGGAGAGGCCGTTTGAGAGCTATTCAAATTCCCCATCGAAAGCTTTGTCCCCAGGTTATGAAACCAGGACGTTCTACGCCCCGGGACCGAATTACTACTATTGGCTGTGTGATCCGAAGATTGAGTAGAACTTGAAAACCCTTGAGATAGTCTCCTTCGACCTTGTCTGATATCTATAGGGTTAGAAGTTGAGTTATACTCTGAAGCAGTGACTGGGGAAGTCGTAGTACGATGTAAAGTATTAGCACTCTTATTCGATCCGTCTTCTTCTGGCAAGTTGGGAAGAGCCTTGTTTGTGTCGTCTGATGCTGCCGGTGGTTTCGCAATCTTAGAACTATTAAGGGTCTCAAGATTGTGTTGACCATCTTTGGGTTGGCCACCTGCACCACTTCGTCCCCCCAGGTTATTATTCTGAGTAGATTCAATGGAGTCGTCTTTTATAGTCTTCTCATCCTCATTAATAGTTTTTGTTACTAATGATGGAGCTTTCGTTGTTTTTCCAGATAAATCTGACACACTATGTGACCTTCTTCTGGAGCCTGTAAGTTAGTAATTCTGATCGTAACTACAAGTATTTCCTAATTCTTAATCCTTACCTTTGTTTCTCTGGCTCAACGAGTTACCTCTGGCTAGCCAAGCTACATCATCATTAGAGACTCCGAAACTGTTGAGGTCTAACCCCAATTTGGAGTCAGTAGAGCTATTGCTCTCGATCTGATAAAGGTCTGAGGCATCCTGAGTCTTTACTGTGGAACTCGATTGCGACTTCTGAGCTGGTGTCGGAGATGTAGGTGTAGTAGCAGTATCGACCATTATTCACCAATTACGTCACACTCCTTTTCCCAGAAGAAACAAAGAACCAAATGGCCTGGCTAATTGTCAGATAGTTTTACCAGAAGAGTGTAGCTAATGTGCAGTACACTATCACTCTATCTGTCTTATCACCCGTAACCCTAACTTCGCTTATGTTCCTCAGTCTGAAGACTGCTAGTCAACAATCAAATCTAACCAGCGAATCAAAAAGAACCAACCAAAGGATTACCAAATACAACCTATGGAAACCGAAACCCAATAGAATCCTTATAGAGCAACGTTGGTTTTCCACCACAATTCAGCAATCCACAGGGCCCGACTCCAACACTCACAAGCGCTGGTCAATAAATCAATAATATACAACAATCTTACGGCCCTTTAGTTTGAGCTACCAATATTAACAATACACACAGTGTCAAACTTGGTCGTCTATCTCATACAGAATACTCTCAAACTCTCTGTATAGTCCTAACAGTTCTGGTGTCTATAAACTCAAAGCTTCTATCTTAAACTGTTCGAAGTGCAAATGAATATCCGGGGCTACTTTTCTAATCCCTTGAATCTAATGCATTTGAGTGGAGGATAACAGCAGCCCCGTGAGTGAAGGTCAGGTGATGACATAAGCGTGTGTAGGAAGCCAGAATGTGGGGTAGGATCGGCTATTGCGAAAGAGAGCAACGATGATTCTGGGCAGATGGTAAATATGGTGAAGCTATAGTGTTGTTAGAATAGATTAAATGAGTATGGATCGATAACCAAGCCAGAATCCCTAATCTCTGCTTTGCAAATTCGTCTGCCAATGCCTCTATGCTGCAGTATTTAGACATGGTAAATGCAGACCATTTTAGGGTGCATCCAATCCACCCCTCAAGACGACTGTGAGGCTAGAAGGGTTAGGGTAACGGTCAGCGAAATGGTCACAGTGGCAGGATTGGCAGATAGACGAGATGGACCAGCCTGAAACCATTAGACGACGCAGAGGTGAGACGGAACTTCGACGAGAGTTAATGACGGGGAATTTTCCATCTGAAGAGTGAAAGAAACTAAAGGCACCAAGTTGTTTGCTTCTAATATATTGTGTTTGGTTTCTGATCTGTAATTTTCATCTCGAGTAGGGTCAATGATTTTGAGAATCTTGTCATTTGTGGGCACTGTGCTTGCGTTTGTGTTCCTAGTATTGGCAATCGCGTCTGGGTTGTACTATTTATCGGAACAGGTGGAAGAACATACAGTATGGACCAAGAAAGTATTAAAGAGAATGATATTTACAGTGATCGGGGTTCATGGATTGTTATGGGTGGTTGACGGCTTTCCGTTTTTGTTGACACTGTTCTCAATATCAGCTCATGTGGTCTATCTTCAAAATCTCAAGCGGTTTCCATTTATCAGTCTGAGTAGTGGAATATTTGTGAGTAGTTGTGTGTTGGTGGTGTTAAACCATTGGCTATGGTTTCGGCATTTCTCTGACCCTTCATTGCCACCGGCTGCAATTCTAATCGAAAGGCCAACCTACGTTGGTCCCACTCATCCTCCATTCTCTCAAGTCGCTAGCTTCTTTGGTATTTGCGTATGGATGGTTCCATTTTCGCTTTTTATTTCGTTGAGTGCAGGAGACAATGTTCTTCCTACTGCCAATGAAACTGAGAATGCTGACGATTTTGAGACTGGTGCAGGTAGGGCTCGTAGACATTCAACTGCTTTAGCTAAGGTGGTTGTAGACAAGCTCCTGGATCTGATAGCATTGGCGGGAAGACAATTTGGATACGACTGGGATCGAACTGGAAGGATAGTTTGATCAGACGTCTATAAGCTGTTTAATGATTGTGATGAGATAGGTAAATATTAGTGGATCTCAGGAGATTGAAGTTGTATAAAATAATTGTAGGGATTTATGACTGTGATCATTAATTACATACCATATTAGATGCTTACTGTAACAACAAAATATGGTTGATATTGAGTGACGATAGTGGGCAAGATAGATCTAAGTAAAATCCTTACAACAAGGTGCTCTAATTTCAACCTACAATTCATATTTATCCGATTATGTACACACAAATACTATCTCGCAGCGTTTGACTTGTCTCGGATAAATGATCACGCGGCTGAATGCGTCGTTGCGTTCATTGAACATACTGGCATCAACTATCGCTATCCTAATAGTTCCGGTATGCAGCACACATAGCGAGTGTGAAACGGTTGTGTAATACGTAATCTAGTGCTCTGTTAAAATGTGTAATCCAGTGTCAATGAGCTCAACTCTTGATGCGCCCTGATGTACTTTAACCGACATTTCAACGTCTCAAAAAGCCTCAAAAGCCTCAAAAGCCTCAAGAAAGCCTCAAGAAAACATCTATAAAGCTTGACAAAACCTATTTCCACAATTCTTACAGCACTACTCCATAGTAATGATTGAGCTAGGTTTACCTTCCGTTACCAAGAATTTCAACCTCCTTTACGCTCTCCCGGAACTATCCGTCCCCCCACGATTTTTTTAGCTACCCGGGTACGCCCAGGTCGCCGTTGGGGAACCAGCAAAAAAAAAGTAGTACGGCGCTACCACACACTTTGTTAGGAGGAGCCCGGAACCTGGCGACGGATTTTTCCGCTTTTTGCATTCTGTAAGGAGGGTTTACATTTTTTTCTCCTTCTAGCCCCTATTAGGTGTGGACATTGCTCGTAGTGTTTAAACGAGATATTAGGATACTTCAAAATCTTTCGGGACCTAAAATGAAGTCTGTCTCTGCGTTATCCTCTTCAAAGAGGTTGGCTTCCACTCTATCCGGAGTGGTTGTGCCACGATCTAAGCAAGTATTGGTTCCTCGTACTTCGTCGGTCAAATCAGTTGCTCATGAAGCTTCTTTACGTTCGGTTGGTTTTGGAGGCCAGAAACGAATGGCGTCTTCTAATGGTGGTGCTACAAGCGTAAGTATATTTGATTTGAATGTGGAAATGGTTTATTGAATGAATGGATTATGCTGTGGTTTTAATCAGAGATACTGTTGATGTGTTCAGTAAGAGCGGTTGAAAATGTTGGGAGGTGTTGAAATAGAACCATTGAAGGTTAGATTTTATGGTTTTAGATTCTGCAAGGTTCAACTCACTGGATTCTATTTGTCAAGTTTGGACTGTTAAATTTCGAAGCCATTATCTTGTTAAGTTTGTGATGCTATTACTATACGTATTATAACAGTGCCACGAAATAGGTTTATGTCGGCGCAATTGAGACCAGAGTTGGACTTGTTAGACTTGTTAAACCAGTTGGAGCTGTATGTGGAATAAGCACCGCTCTATCCAACAGTATCTACCGTTTGTTCACGGTCTATTAGATATCTTTGGTAATTGTGGTTGTATCCAGTCTTTCGGATATGAGCGAAGCATCGGAGCCGTACATCGCACCGTAGAAGCTAAGGATTGGATGAGATCTGAGAACTGGCAATGACCAAAAATAACAATGGACTATTTCAACATGGCTGGCATTTTGATTGAATGATAAATTGACACTTGATACTAACCTCAGATGACTGTTCGTGATGCCCTTAATGCTGCCATGGCCGAGGAAATGGATCGTGATGACGCGGTGTTCCTAATGGGTGAGGAAGTCGCTCAATACAATGGTGCATACAAAGTGTCCAAGGGTCTGTTGGATCGATTCGGTGACCGAAGAGTTATCGATACCCCAATTACTGAGATGGGATTTGCTGGACTATGTGTCGGATCAGCGTTAGCTGGACTCAAACCCATCTGTGAGTTCATGACTTGGAACTTTGCCATGCAGGCTATTGATCAAATCATCAACTCTGGTGCCAAAACGTTTTACATGTCAGGAGGAACACAGCAGTGTAACGTCACTTTCCGAGGACCCAATGGAGCAGCTGCTGGTGTGGGTGCCCAACACTCTCAGGATTATGCTGGCTGGTACGGATCTATTCCAGGACTCAAAGTTGTATCACCATATTCTGCTGAGGACTGCAAGGGTCTTCTTAAGAGTTCAATCCGAGATCCTAACGTGACAGTGTTTTTGGAGAATGAGATTCTGTACGGAGAGTCATTCCCTATGTCAGAGGAGGCTATGAGCTCCGATTTCACCATTCCTTTCGGCCAGGCTAAGATTGAACGACCTGGATCTGACCTTACTATTGTTGCCCATTCTCGAAATGTTGGTATCTCTTTAGAGGCTGCTGATATTCTCAAGAAAAACCACAATGTGGAGGCTGAGGTTATCAACCTTCGTACCATCAAGCCATTGGATGTTCCTGCTATCGTCAAGTCGGTCAAGAAGACTAACCGACTGGTGACAGTGGAGTCTGGATTCCCCGCTTTTGGACTTGGATCTGAGATTGCAGCTCAAATTATGGAGTCCGAGGCATTTGATCACCTTGACGCTCCTGTGCTGCGAGTCACTGGAGCTGAGGTTCCTACTCCTTATGCCGCTGAGTTGGAGGACTTTGCTTTCCCCACTCCCGAGATTGTCGAGAAGGCTGCTAAGCAGGTTCTGTACCTTGAGGAGTAGAGGATTTAATTGAGTACGAATGTGTAAAAGTCGAGCGGTCGGTTGACATAATCAAGTATGCATGACTGTTCATAGAATAAAACGTGACTATAGTTTATCGAATTTCAGTTCGAGGATTGTCGTGATCGGCTACAATCCCCGATGCAATTATACGAGGGGTTGTATAGTTTGCGCACGGTCCCACCAGTCCTACCACCAACCTTGCCTACGTTTAAACTCCTACCATTGTCTTTTTACCTCCACCAGAACCTGTGGAGAGCCAGCCTATTCGAATCCATCCTGCATAACTTGCCTTCTAAACGCGGGGTAGTCTCGGGGATTATAGGCAACCATAGCAATTTATGGGGGGAGGGGCTCTATAGGATAGGACGCGTTCCAAGACTTGACAGCATCTAAAATTTTTAACGATACGATGGGAGGAGTGACGGTCAAACTTGGAGTTTGAGCAGATGGTATCAAACTTAGAAATCATATTTTTGACCGTGAGACCTGTGCTTTTACCCGACTTTACCACCTAGCCATCATCCTATCCGATTCCTTGATCCTTATTTCGGTATTTAACGACTCGCCTTTCCCCTCTTATTTTCCACTCCAGTTTCTCCGATTATGTCCGATTTGTCTTAGACTGCTCATCCGGGGCCCCACATCGTTCGTTAACATTGAAAATTAACAACCCTTCACTTAACCGATAGTCCTACCAAATGGTTATATCATTTAATGAATGTACAGAGAAAGGAGAAAAGTCAGACACTGCAGCATTCCTTGTACGTAATAATTGGCTGTTCAAGTCACGAGTAGAAACTTTAAATTACATGTTAACGCCCGCACTTGAGAATATATATATATATATATTTGAACTTATCCAGTGTCTTGAGGTTTATCCAATTGCTGGGCTTTGTCAAGTGTCTCAAGCTTTGGCCACCGTCCTGAGTGTTAAGCATCTCCTAGTTCAAAATTCTCCCGATGCTCACCTCGGTTGTATTGTCCAGTTGCATCAATTCACCACGCTACAGAGCGGGCATTTGCAGGTACTCTTCGCCCTCCAACCTCTCGTATGAAAATACCTAGTCTCTGGCCCCTGGTTGGCACAGGGCCTGGGCTACCGATACTCCCCGAAGCAGGACTTAAAATGCCCGCGTTCGAGCCAAGTTTGGGTCACCCGGTGGGGGAGAAGGGTGGGGTAGGGAAATAAAAAAGGTATGGCATGTGTGGTATGCGAAAGACTTGGAAAGAAATCTGGGGTACAAATAGACGAGAATATCCCATGAGTAAGAAGTCAGACAAAACTAATAACTAGAACAACCATCTCAACAAGACCACAAACTTTGAGGGTTAAACATCTTGTCGACTTGAAGAAGGACAAGCGTCATTTGCCAGGATTGGTCTTGT
Source organism: Blastobotrys americanus (assembly GCA_003705795.3). Classification (NCBI taxonomy): domain Eukaryota; kingdom Fungi; phylum Ascomycota; class Dipodascomycetes; order Dipodascales; family Trichomonascaceae; genus Blastobotrys; species Blastobotrys americanus. Next base: position 247,300 of record PPJN03000003.1, on the reverse strand, counting down.
TGAAACTATGAATGGTCAAGAGGCGTCACCTCCTCCTAATGAGGAGAAGGGCTCATTAGCGTTGGAAAATGAAGACCTTCAAAACATGACGTTGATGGATATTACTCCACAGCTTAAGAAGCCTTGGTTTATGTATCCATACATCCTCAAACTAAACATCCTATTACTTGGAGCGCTATTGGCTCAGGTAGTATGCGGTTATGATGGATCAATGACAAATGGTCTTCAGTCAGTCGAAAAGTGGGAAGAATACTTTAGCCATCCTAAGGGAGCCATCCTTGGAACTATGTCCAACGGTTTGTCTATTGGTAGTTTGATCACAATGCCATTCACTACCTTTATTGTCGACCGTATTGGACGAAGATGGTCGATTATTGCTGGGTGTGTAGTCATTTGCATTGGCGCCGCCATCCAGGCTGCATCCAAAGATTTTGGAATGTTTGTGGGCGGTCGTATTGTTCTTGGTATTGGTGGTGTGCTTTCTCTCACCGCTGCTCCTCCATTGGTCACCGAGTGTGCTTATCCTACCCAGCGTCCAGTGGTTACTGCGCTACTGATGCCTTCATGGCCCTTAGGTGCTTTAATTGCTGCCCTCGTCACTTGGGCTCCTTACACTTCTAACATGAAAAATTCAAACTGGGGATGGAGATTACCCTCGCTGCTTCAGATCGCATTGCCCATCATTCAGATAATCTGTGCATTCTTTGGACCTGAATCTCCTCGTTGGCTTATTGACAAGGGCCGTGAGAAGGAGGCTCTTGAGTTCTTTGCTACCTATCATGCTGATGGAGATGCCTCTCACCCCTTGGTAGCTTATGAGATGGCCGAGATCACTGCGACAATCGAGGAGGAGAAAGCCCAGAAGGTTGGGTCTTGGCTCACCTGGTTCAAGTCGAAACCAATGTTTCATCGATTTGCACTTTGCCTTACTGTACCACTGATGCAACAACTTTCGGGTAACGCTCTTATCACCTTCTATCTTACTATCATTCTTAACAACACTGGTATTACTTCCAGTCTGGATCAGCTTCGTATCAATCTCGGTATCAATGCTTGGACATTAATTTGTTCCCTCTGTGGATCTTACATTGTTGGCAAATTCAGAAGAAGGCACCTATTCCTTACTGGCTACGCTTCTATGTTCATTGTCTACATTTTGTTCACCGCTATATCTGCGGTTAATCAGCAGCGAGATTTCAAGGACAAGGGATTGGCTGCAGGAGTTGTCTTCTCTGTTTTCCTTTACCAGATGGTCTACCAAATCTGTTCTCCCATTGCATTCACGTATACTATGGAGATTTGCCCGTACTCTCTTCGTTCGAAGGGTGCTCTTATCTACCAGTTTGCAGGAGCCATTGTTGGATTCTTCAATAACTATGTTAACCCTATTGCTATGTCCAAAATCACCTGGAAGTACTACATTGTCTACGTTATTTGGCTTGTTGTTCAGTTCACTTACGTATACTTCTGCTTCCCTGAGACTTTTGGAACTGATCTCGAAGAAGTCAACCAAGTGTTCCATGATGGTATTGCTTCAGGGCGCCAGGCTATTGAGAAAGCTCATATTGATCTTAACCAGGTTACAAAGCATGCGATTGAGGTTGAGCACGATGAGACTACCGTTTAAACCCACTGAGTCTAAATCCCACTTTCCCTTTGGTACTGCTTTTTGCTTATTTTTCTGTAACTTTAGTGCTTATTTTAAAGTTTTAGTGTTTGCTTTGTTAGTTTGACTTAGGAGTGCTACCGAAATCTTACGGTAACACATGTAGTGCCTAATATTAACTTCATATTAACTGAAGCTATCAATTCAAGATCCCATAAAATTAGCAGATGAACTGACAGACATCCAGATTATTTAACCAAAATGCTTTTCCACTGCCGAGGTGGGATGTGTCAACCAAAGCTCACAGCTTAATTATATAGCTGCAGCTCTCCACGCAGAAGTAGGAAGTTTTTGTAAATATGTCATCATGTGCCTGATCCATCCAAAGAATAGTACCAGTCCGACACATATACAGAAAAAATTCATCACATAGTACCCGTCTCGCTGAACATCACAAGATCCCTTAAGATCGCGACATTTGCCCTTGCCTTGCTCGGTTGAACATGAAAATGGAACCAATCCAGAAGACCCAGGAGGGATACAAGATGCCTTTGTGAAGTAATCAACTCCAAACAGGATAAGCAGTCGCGGCCACTGTCCACCCAAATTCGAAATAGTATTGAGTGTTGTCATATACGTACCTCCAATAAGAGGGTCTGCAACCTGGGTATGAAAAGCATTAATTGCGACAAACTGTACTGTTGACATAAATGATCCGAGAATATGCACAACCACAATGAACAAGAAGAAGAGTGGACCAGCACCTTCTTTTGGGAAAAATTTCACCTGTGCCATTGAAATGAGTGCAAACCCCAATCGTCCAACGTAGGCATACATCCAAGGCCTAAGAGGATGGGAGCCACTTGCCCACTTCGCGGTGTAATATCCAAACACGATTTCAAATGGGAAATCGATTAACACTGTAATTGCAAGGTCTTCTTTGGAAAAGCCCTTTTCCACTAATTTGAGGTTTGTCACGGCTTCATTTGCCTGAAATGCGAATTTTGAAACCAGGTGAACACAAATAAGCACTTGAACGTTCTTCAACTTGAGCACTCGAATCATTGATAAATACACATGCATGATTCCTCTGTTATGATCATGTCTGGTTGGGTCTTCACGCTTCAGCACCGCAACCAGCACGGTGGTGACAAAATATATCACACCCCAGAGAGAGAGATACTGAGATATTGAGACCAGAGGGATGTCAGAGGGAGTAGATCGGAAGTATTTGTTAGCAAACTCCGGAGAATTGAAAGCCAAGAACACAGTAAACGACATGAAATATCCAGAATTCAGTCCAATTGTTTGTGCAGTAGAGGCATATGACAATGCTGGACTAGAAAGTAGAGTCAATGCCCATCCATCTACAGCTATATCCTGAGTGGCACATAAGAACACCAAGGAGAAGAAGAAGAAGGTAATTTTCACTAGATTATTTTCAGCATCCTCAAGATAAGGACCAATATTGGCTCCAAGCCAACACAGCAGTGAGGCACTTGCAAATTGAATGGGAATAATCCATGACTTCCTTCGCCCAAACTGCCTGGAATATATGGAGTCAACAATTGGAGACCATAACAGTTTCAAACTATACGGGTAAGATGCTAATGTGAAAATTCCTACCTGACCATAAGAAAGTTTCGATTTTAAAAGAAATGGCACTGAACCGAATGCCAGACCGACTGGGATCCCTTGTAACCAATATAATCCAACAAGAATGAAAAAATTCCGTCTATCGGCAGTCGAAAGCTGCATCAATCCTTGAGATTTGGTGTCATCGCCATTCAGAGGTACATCCACAGTATCATTCTCAGAAATAGGAAGTGTAGGAGAGGACGGAGCTGTTGTCCTTTTCCTATGAGAAAGTTCAATTGAATTATCTGAAGACATCTATGCGATAAATCGTTGGCAGACACGAAGATATACCAACCTCAGAAAGTGCTGGCAGTGCAAGTACGGTGGATTGAGGTCCTATTATCCCAAAAAGATAGTACGTAACGCTCAGGAATATACGCCAGAGACTTCCTTTCTGGAACGTTAACTTTGACACTGCAAGAAAATACCCTTTTGGGCTCTTTTCATATGGGCTTTGAAACTTGGTTCACAATGATTGCACCCTTAGAAACCACGTTTCATGTTCTCCATGTGCCTTAGCTGGGTGATGAGCCAGCCGTGTGTCTACCTTCGCGCCTCGCGTTCAGGGCTGTTAGAGGGATCAGAAATCAGATTTAAGAGCTGCCATAGGTGTCAATTGAGCTGCATTTTATATGTAAATGTCAAATTACCACTCAGACGAGTATGAGAGCGTATATGTGTAGTTTTGTAAGCATTGGACAATTCCACAGCTACGTGGTAACACTGTTCTATGGCCAGGAGGACGGGTTTCTCGTCCACGCGGAGCGAGCGGCTGTGCAAGAAGTATTAGTTGGTTTGTTTATCTGCGGCTCTTGGCTCGCGTAAATGAATTAGCAACTCCACTTCTACTCATCTCAAGTTGTCATAAACCATTCTAAATACTATAGCAGATTCAGTATTATCTTTGGACAACCCCGAACTATGAGCGAGGATACTCCTCCATCAAAGTTTGATCAAATAATGACCGAAACCCAGAGATCAATAGAGTCCGATGTCGACATAACTGCTCTGGAAATTGAGATAAATAAAGTTGAAAAGTCGATTCGCAACCTGCGGAGTCGGTGTGATTCCGCAGTAACAACACATAGCATAGGAGGACAGAATGATATTCCAAACCAGCATAACTCAATTGATGTTGGAGGGTTAAATGATAACCTCCGAGTCGAAGCATCGCGAGACCAGGTCATGCTTAATAGCTTGAGATACACAAATCTCGCAAGGCTAACTGGAATCACTGGATTCAAGCTCAAGGGAGATAAATATAAAGATCATTTCGGCATCAGGTTTGAAATCTTTGACAATGGCAAATTTATTGAACCGCATTATGTCATCATTACCACGGACTCAAAAGGGTTGCTAACAGTGTGGAAACATACAATCCCAGAGTTTATTCCCGTTTACGAGCTAGCGAAAAGGTATCTTAACACAGACACTTTACTGTTCTGCAACAAACTATGGGCCCATTTACAGAGATCTCAGCAGAAGAGTGCTAATTTTGATCCTGATCGATTACGAAATATCACCAGAGTTGAGGCGGATCCTGCATTCAGACTGGTTAAGTTGTATCTTTCGATACCAGACGATGCTGACTCTGTTAGACGTAAGAGAATCCGTCATGAACTTCATCCACGAGATTCTTTGGCAATGCTCGTCTGTACTGATACCAGAATATCTCGAGTGATATTTAAAGGTACTGTGCCAAAACAGATGAAGTTGAAGCTTCAACAAGCGTTACCAGGTTCAATTAAAGGACTTTCTCAACGATTAGACGACATATTTAAGTGATTAATGACTAACGACGATTAACGTTAACTGCTACCACGAATTCCAGAAGCATTAACTACCAGGTGAACATAATAGTGAACATGCTAAGGTTAAGCTAGTGGACGCAATCAATCGCGACACCTCACAGCTTGACCGAATAGTCCTCTGGCTAGGAAGTTTTTAATTATAAATATTTATACAAACGTACATGTACTATATGTAGTACGTCTAGAACGACAGGAGCAACGGATCAGAATGTTCTAACAACCCTCAAATAGTTCCAAAAAGTTGTCCTAGAATGGGCCATTTTCGGCAGAGAATGTATACCACCAACACTTCAATATATCCCCATATCATGCCTCCAATCTTCTCGACAAATGAATGAAAGTATATTGTCGTCATCAATAACATCCACCACCACAAAGCCAACAGGATTAATACAAGCTTTGATGGAACTGAAAGCGGGGCTCGATATTTGCTCAACACAGGAAGCAATTCAAACCACAAAACCAGAGATGAATGGACTAGTAGAAACGTGTGGCCACTTGGATCATGACCACCAACCCATGTTCCTCCTCTACCTCTACACAGAGCTGACGTTAGAGGTGTCTCATCCAGCTGAGATGATACACCGTCACAAGCACCTCCGGTCCACACAAACACTCTATCCATAATTGGAGGCCCCAAGAACCATTGAGTGAAGAAAGTCCACCAAATTGTAGCCAGGACATACCTGATGGCAAATTTCTTGGTGATTGTAAGTTGATTAGGCCTAGGGGTGAGTTGAATAGTATAATAAGCATGAAGAGCATACGCCGAGGTAGTCCATAGCCATCCTTGCTTCACAAATAACACATTCAACACGTTCTTCTTGTTGGAAAAATATGAAGGTTGAGCACTGGCTAAACGTACAATTTGACCGAGGAATAAGCAGGTTGGGTATAACGCAAGTATAAGTGCTTCATAGACATTTAACAGTCCTCCAAATACTGTCGGCAATTTCGGTAAAGTCTCTCTACGTGCTGAAGACTGTGTGTGATCTTGAGCCACCGATTCCTCGGTGGAAAGAAGATGGCCGCTTTCGCTTGTATCGTCATTCAAACTATCCACATTCTGTGCCAATAAATGCGAGGGTTGGTGGTCTCCAACTGATCCTTGATCAACACGCTCCGAATTGTTTGCAACAACAGGCTCACTGGTCTTTAGCCCAGTCACTCCGTCTGTTGGATTATACACCATCTCATATTATGTTAAGAACCTATCTATGAAGTAGCACTCCAACAAACAACCCTTCCGCCTCTATCCAATGACACTATCCACCCTTCTGTTATGACAGTAGCTGCTTTGTACGAGCAAGCCAATTCTTATAGATCCGAAGCGAACGGCGCCACAGTAGCAAGCTACCCGACATCGCTTCGTCCGTGCTGAATTGGTAGAGCGCGCGCATGGCGCGCGGCAGTTCACCAGAGTTTCTGTGACCACGCCAAAAGGGCCTGACGAGACCAAGCCAGGTGTTGAACGAAGAAGATACCGTGAGAAGCGGTAAAGCTTGAATAGAGTTCAAATGAGTACGGAAAATCTTGAGTCTGAGGATCAGGGAACTCCTGAGTCACCCTCACGATTTGAGATAGAGCTGGAGGTATGTTGTGGTTGATAGAGAAAGGGGAATGCGTTCTGAGATGAATGGGATTAGAATTCAGTGATACTAACTTGTAGTTTGTGCAGAGCCTTGCAAATCTACAGTATCTTAATTATTTAGCGCAATCAAAGTATCTAGAATCTCCTGAGTTCCTTAACTATCTTGAATACTTGGAATATTGGCGAGAGCCAAGGAATGCTCAGTACTTGATATATCCTAATTGTCTGCATGTAATGACTTTGTTGAAGGAGCCTAAATTTCGAGAAGAAATTGGCCGGGCAGATATTGCAAAGCTGATTATGGATGGTTATTACATGAAATGGTTAAATCAGGAAGAAAGTGATGGAATCAAGGTAGAGGGCTCAGATGGTAACACCGAGATAGAGAAGGAGAAAGCTTTGGAAGTTTCTACAGAAGACCAACCCAAACCTGAACCAGCGTCTGGTAAGGTACAAGTCTGAAGAGTCAATTCTTTCTCTCTCAATTAAAAGTCTTTGTTGAAATTGGTTAAAAGAGAGTTGATACTGTTGTTTCTAGCGACGGCGGAGGGTGGCGGTTTAAAATTTTTGATGTTGGATATATGACCGACCTGGTTATTATTGCACATCACTTTGAAGACGGAGATCCAATTGACCTCTGAGAGCTGGGAGTATTATCAATTCCAGATCGTTTACGCTTAGTCTGCCTTTGATATTCTACCACCATCAAGCATCCGGGAACTCGTTGCTCTACCTCTGGCTCCGGGCATGGTCACGTGAAATATCGTTATTCTTAAGGAAACAGCATGGGGATCACCACCTTAATTGATTAGAAAGAAAGGCGGTTGTGGGCCTATAATCCCTTTTACTTTTTGGGCTAAGCGACATTTCATTCTTCGTATCTTAGAAGTGGGTCTGGGGAAAGTGGAAATGTTGAAAATGGCGCTCACAAATATCAGTCAGGGGACATTTCGTTCACTATCCTGTATAAGAATAGTTAGACCTAGGCAGCATGTAGTTGGTCATATTTTTAAGGCTGGGTCTATGGATCGAAATCGACAATATCGATTCCAATCTAGTTATTCAACAACAGCGACCGAGTCTAGCCGACAAGATCCGAGCCTTTCGTCCAATCCTCAGATGGCCTTCCCTTGTCTTGATAAGTTAGAAAAACGAACCCAGTCATTTGAATCTGGACCGGAACCAGCATACTCGTTTGTCAATTCTGGGTATGAAACTTTTAAGAGCATCGAACCTCTTGTATTGGATTATGGTGGAGTGATCCCAGAATTCGAAATTGCATATGAGACTTGGGGTCAGTTGAACCCTGAACGCTCCAATGCGGTTCTCCTTCATACTGGACTCTCCGCATCATCGCATGCAAGATCACACGAAAAGAATCCAAAACCTGGATGGTGGGAGAAGTTTGTTGGTCCGGGTCTTAGCATTGATACCGACAAATTCTTTGTAATCTGCACTAATGTACTTGGAGGATGCTTTGGATCTACTGGTCCGTCATCAGTCGACCCTGCCGATGGAAAGAGGTATAGCACTAGATTCCCGATAATAACGGTCAACGACATGGTCCGTGCACAGCATTGCCTGATAACTCAACATTTCAAGATCCCTAAGCTCTACGCATCGGTAGGAGCCTCAATGGGAGGCATGCAATCCTTGGCATTTGGCACTGAGTTTCCTGACAATGTCGATAGAATCGTCAGTATATCCGGATGTGCAAGATCACATCCTTCATCCATTGCCATGAGGTATGCACAGAGACAGGTAATGATGGCGGATCCCAATTGGAAGCGTGGTGATTATTATGATGGAGTTCCCCCACATGTTGGAATGAAGTTAGCGAGACAGATTGCCACTATTACCTATCGATCAGGCCCTGAATGGGAGCAACGATTTGGTCGTGATCGTGCGGATCAGTCGAGGTCTCCCGCTCTCTGTCCAGATTTCTTGATCGAGACCTATTTGGATCACCAAGGGGAGAAATTCTGTCTCGAGTATGATCCGAATTCTCTTCTTTATGTGTCAAAAGCGATGGATTTGTTTGATTTGGGTGGCAGAACACTGACAAGCACGCGTAATCGTCGAGAAAAAACTTTGACACAGCGAGGGAGTGACTCCTTCTTGAACCAAGAGGTAGCATCAGCTATCCCTAAGGAGCCTTATAAGGAGCAGCCTAGGGATGGAATTCACGTAGACACGACAGAAGATCTTGCAGCTGGGATGCGACCATTGGCTAACCACCGGTCACTCATTCTAGGGGTAGAATCTGATATATTATTTCCTATTTGGCAACAGCGAGAGATCAAGTCGGTACTACAGAGTCTAGCGGATGATCCATCGAAGGTAGAATATGTGGAGCTTGGACACGATATTAGTCTGTTTGGACACGATACTTTCCTATTAGACGAAGTTCATGTAGGAGGACCGCTGAAGCGATTTTTGGAAACCTGAGGCAGTCATAATGTTAATATATGTACATAACTTATAAAACAAATCATCGAGCGAATCGTCGAGCCTTCTTTCTCATCTTCTCTAATCTATTTTGCTCAGCTTGTTCCTTCTTGTTAGGTTTCACGGGCAGAGTTCGGTCACCGAAGAAACGAACCTTAGCGAAATAAGTTCGTGAAAGGTGGAACTCGTTAGTAACAGCTTCATCAGTTAATCCCAGTTTCTCAATCGCCCAGAAGTACCTCTCAGGGTTCACTCGCTTAAGATACTTCAATATAGTCTGCCGGCTTTGGACAAGCTTCTCTAATTCTCGTAGAGTTCGATAGTTCTTCTTATGTTCCTTTGCATGATTGACCATATAGTGAATATTGATCGTGGCTACGGCAGCCTGAACTTCACTAGAGCCCGTATCACCTTCAAATCTGCCGAACTCCTTGATCACATAGGCCACTGCCATCTTTCTGAATTGCTGTTGAGAGGCATTCTGCATGCTTAAGATTCGACTAACTGCTTCACGCTTATGAGCTTCTTCTTGGAGCACTGGATCAACTTGATGAGCTGATCCACGAGCCAGAGCTGCCTGCTCAGCACCGTGTAGGATGACAGCAGCTTCTGATGGTTCAATGCCCATGGCAAGATTATTTGTCTCAGACACTCGAGCGCTAACTCGATCGATCAACGGGACATTTGGACGACCAAGTACAGGGTCCACAAACTTAATGGAAGGCTTTGACATTATCCGAGCGAAATGCTTATGTACTCTCTCAACGGATTTTAGATGCTTGGACTTTGGAGCATTTGCGGACACGGATTGATGAAACGAGCGAGAGCTGATGCGTGGAAGTAGAGATATACTGTGACGGGCTTGAGTGAAGGCCATGGAACGGACACCCATTAACCGCATAGTAACTGCTGAATGCATCGAGAAGTAGATATCCCTATGCCGCCCTTCACAAGATCGAGAACGTTAGGAACACAGACCCTTGATTGCCTTCTATTGACGGTTTAAACCTTATACCCCAAGGTTAAAATTTCGCTTCACCATAGTCGAGTACCGTACTGAAATTTCTCGTTACAGCCGCACCACAATCTGTATCAGCCTCGCAATCATGCTGCTGCGGTGGAACGGCATGGTTAGACTGTCTACCATCATCTGCAAACGAATTAGTACTGCTTTTATTGACAGTGAATTGAAGACACACAAAAATGGAACAAATTATAATCACTACCAGAACCACTGAACTCACTCCAGAATCACTAAACACAATTGCTCACTGAACGATCACTGCTACACCCTACCCTTTCATGTGTGCTGTTTTTGGTACCACATGACAGAGCGGCTGATACTAACTGCCACTAAACACTCCATCTGCGTGCCAGCGGGCCAGTGTGCCAGCGTGCTAGGCAGAAAGTTCATATCAGAATTTTTACAGACATCTTTACACAATTCTATAGGCCGCATGTAGGCACATCATCTTTAGTGTACAACTGCCATGTACAATTGTCATAGGATAAACACACCGTGTCAATCTCTATCCTCGTTCCCTGTTTATGACGTGGTGATGCATCAACCCCCTCCCGTTATTGCTATGCTGCCCGACTCTTGCCGACCGCCAGGGCTTGCGGCAGTGTTAATTTTTTTTCCTCTCATTTTTCTAAGGGTAAAATTTTAAGCATGCACGGCTGCAGCTCTTCACCGAGCATTCTAGTGCCAATTTAAAAGGAAACAGGTTTGTTAGGGGCAACTTTTTTCACTAACAAGGCGGCAAACTTTTATAGCCAAATTACAAGTCATAATTGACAGAAAAAGATTTCACATACGTTAGATTATTGGCGGCGGGGAATCTTAGACTATATTGAATCCTTTTCAGCTTGATTAAGTTACCATTCGGTCTTGCAACCTGGGGTGTGTTTGCCACAGTAGTGCACACTGAATAATATTTTCATAGTCTATTTCACGCATTTAGCGGTGTAGATATCTGTAACCAAGGGCCTGTATTTTCCTGTCGAGTCTGGGAAAACACTGACGCTGCCCTTTTGTTACGGCACATAAACATCTAACAGACCGGTTACTGCTTCGCATGACCAAGGAGTTACTACTACGATTTAACCGACCGGCTAAGCCTAGATAACACGACTCACACCCTCAGTTTTTTATTATTATTTCAATCCGGTGTGATATTTTCTGTTTGTGAAGGAATCACCCAATCCAACCTTCATTCGACCATCTAACGTTGAACGATTGTTAAGCATCTTTCTTTCTGGGTTTCTCTTATTTGCAAGTCCTACGGCGACCATTTCTTCCACAATTGTTTCCGGAATCAACTGAGTTGGGTCCTAGAGTGGGGTTTTATTAGCCTAGGATTCAACTGCCAGTGAGACACACTGAATTCATTGGTTCAGCAATCGCCCAAAATGATTATGGAAAATAGAGAGGAGGAGTTTGTTGCTGCAAAGTATGTCAATCATGAGTTCTCATTGACACTTGATTCCTCTGAAGCTTTTGAAGGCCCAGAGAAGCTACTCGAAATCTGGTACGGTCCGTCTAAGGACATGTTGCCAGCGGGTATGAAATCTCCTCGTGGGTTGAGGGCAGTTCCTCGAGAACGCTGGGAAGCCGTACTTGATCATGTTCACTGCAAAGTACTGTCGGTAGTAGAAACTGAAGAGATGGAAGCTTATGTGCTCTCTGAATCGTCAATGTTTGTATTTCCTCATAAGGTGATTCTCAAAACTTGTGGAACCACTACTACGTTGGCGGGAATTGCACCCCTCCAAGAAGCAGTATCTCAGTTTGCTGGCTATCCAAAGGATAAGCAGCCTTGGAGAGTGTTCTACTCCCGTAAGTCTTTTATGTTTCCTGAGCGTCAGGTCCATCCTCATAATTCGTGGGAAGACGAAGTTGCGTTCTTGGATGGCCATTACGAAAATGGATCAGCCTATGTAGTGGGAAATGTGAATGGTGATCACTGGTACCTGTACTCCACTCGGCCAGCGTATTTCGATACTGATTTGCGTATGCCTGTGAATGGTGTTAACTTGGAATCCAACTTGCGATTGAATGATCAAACTCTGGAAATCCTTATGACTGATCTGTCACCTATCCATGCTGCTCAATTCTTCACCGAAAGACTGCCAGTGCCTGATGGCACTGAATCTCTAGAGTCTAGTGTATCATCGCTCGGTGCTGAAGCTGACGATAGTGACCCTGGCCATGTTCTTGGTAATGTCGTGACAAAGAATACGGGCATCGATGAGATTTACCCCACTCATCAGCAGGTTGTCGATTCATTCTGTTTCTCACCTTGTGGGTATTCTTGCAATGGTGTGGTGAAGAAGGGTCATTACTTCACTATTCATGTCACTCCGGAACGTGACTGTTCTTATGCTAGTTTCGAAACAAATGTCCCTCCCTCACAGTATGGAATGAGTGATATGGATGTGTTAGAGAAGGTGGTTAACATCTTCCGTCCTGGAAAGTTCTCAGTCACCTTATTTGATTCTGAAGCCAATTCGTTGAGTTCAAAGAAGGCTACCCCAAGGTTGTCTGCCTACAAACGCACCGAGAAGATCCAATACGAACTTGATGGGTATGATCTAGTCTTTCTATCGTTTGAAGCCAACCGTTCTTTCAAGAAGGATGTGGTTTTCTGACTCGCGGTTGACAGTCACCTTCTCAAACACGTTGCTTGGGTGAACTGTCTTTCAGCAATAGTGGATGTGTTTGACCTCATTCAATTGTGTACTGTAGTACTTCTTTCACTTGACAATCTCAGCTGCCTTAGGTCTTTAGTTTCTCTCAATAGTTACTGTATCAATACATTTGTGGTATCTTCTTCATGTGCGAACCATTTAAAACCTCACTCTCGACGACCCCTTTTCACTGCATAAGACATGCTCCCCTCTCCCTCTGACATGTTACGTGAAGTGCCAAACGTCAGTGATGTCATTTTCAGCCGTGCCAGCGAAAGGACAGAAAAGCTGGAGGGTTGGTGGTGGCTAATAGGGAGAGAAGCTAATACACCCAACAAACATACGACCGAAGCGCGACCAAGGCAAGAGAGAAAGCTGTAGCGGATCGAGGGCGTAGTAGAAGGTCTACAGGGTCTAAAGATACGGTTACGGGATATCTGATTCTATTTGAGGTGGTAGCTGGGAAAGTACACACCGCTGAGACTGATCGATTGGACGAGTAATAGAGTCTATTAGAGCACTGATGGCTTCAGCATTCGGAGGGTTAGTTTTTTTTTTTTGGAGGGGGAGGGGAGTTCAAGAAAGATAAGGGATGAAGGAGGAAGGGCATTCATGATGGTCATAATCCATGTATTAATTTTAACTTGATGATACTAACTCAATAGCTTTGGCTCTACCACTTCAGCCAGCGGGTTCGGTAACGAGATCTGCCTTAACTATGTATCAGGACTACCAGATCCCGCAACCATCACCACTCCAAAGATAGTGGTGGTATTCAAAAATCTTCTGAAGCGAGATTCTACAACCAGAGATAAAGCTCTGGCCGAGTTATCGTCAATCTTATTAGAGCCAGAGGCTGCGAATTATGTAGACGAATCTTTCCATTGGGCATGGGTGCAAATGTACCCCAAACTAGCGATTGACATTTCGCGAAACGTCAGAGCATTTTCTCATAAAGTCCAGGGCCAACTGTGTAAAATTCTTGGTAAGAAAAGTTCGAAACACCTAAAAGACTCTATTGGTCCATGGATCGCGGGGCTTTACGATATCGACAAGTCAGTTGTGGCAGCAGCAGAGCATTCGCTACTGGAGGTTTTCCCATCCGAGGAGAAGCGACAGTCTCTTTTCCAAATTTTTGAGCCTCAGCTACTAGACTTCGTCAATACGGTGGTGTCGGTGGAGACGGTTGAATCTCTCAGTGATGAACGGTACGTTCCAAAAGATGAAGCAGAAGCGAAATATTACCGCACATTAAGGTCAGCGGTCGCTCTTTTAATACATCTGTTAAAGACGAATCGAGAGGGCGGAGAAAAATACGAGAAGCTTGTAGAAAGTCCAAAGCTGTGGAAACTAGTATACACGTCAGATGGCGCATTAGCGAGGACGGTGTTGGATCTTGTCGCAGTTTTGGTGGCCACCCATCCAAAATACGTGAGAGCCTCACTCCCACTCATTTCTAAGAGCTTAATCACCAAGGGACTTTCCTCATGTTCTAATGCTGTTCTTACCGACATTCTCCAGGCTCTAATCGTCATCACTAGAGCTTTCCCTGATGCGTGGGAGATTGCGGACAGTTCAAAGCATCCTTCACTGGAGTTATTACTGGACTTTGTACGCAGTGGCAGTAGGAGATCTGGTCGTTACTTTTGGCCCTCAGTACTTGCGTTATTGTCATCGTTACCCGAATCGATTTCTCCTTACTCATTGAAAAGTCGTAAAGGTACCAGCGAAACAATCGCTGATGCTGTTCTTGAAGGTATTTTGAAGGAAATGGTGGTACACTTAGGTGCTGGGTGGGGGACATATTTGTCAGTTATCGAGAAGATCATTGCGAGCAGTGTTAGTGAGGATAGTAGTAAAAGGATTCTAGTCAGTGCGTTTGAGAACGTTCAGAAACACTTACTACTTCAAGAAACCGAAACTTTAGACCGTGAGATTCTCATGATCACGGGCAAAAAGCTTGCTGACCTGTGGACTCTAGATGCAGATACTCTAGAAGATATGCTGACCAAGCTTCTTGATGCCATTGCATTTGAAAATAAAAGTAGGGCATACTTGAGGCGGTATGTTTTTACCTTAAAGGTCATGTTTGATAATCTCAAAGATACAAACAGCAATGAGAGAGTATTGGAAATGTTGGCTAAAGCACTTACAAGGGTACTGTCGACCTTGGATTCTGAAGATGAGGATGACTTCAAGATTAATACAGTTGCATCCATTCTCTTGGCTTTTGACAAAGATATTTTTTCCTGGGATAAGACTCTCGTTGGAGAGATTGGTCAGTTTCTGAGAAACAACCTGGGAATTTTCATTATATCTGAAGCAGCATCCGATTGTATTCAAATCCTCAAGCTGTATACTACTCATAGTAAGGACGATGGCACTAATACCACGGTACAACAGAGTGTAGAGTTGTGCTTCAATTCTGTGGTGAAGCTTTCGAATCTCGACCGCAGATCGTCCCTTTTCCCTTTGATTTTAAAGGAGTATGCACTTTTCAAGAATCGCACTAAGCCTATTCCATTGGCTTCCGAATATCTTTTATCAGTTTACTCTAGTATAGACAGCTGGGAGATCACCAATGACTGGGACTCAATTCTGTACGGTATCAGTTCTCATGGAATCTTTGTGTCTGAGGATGTGGCTTCCGATATTCTCAAAGGAGTTGCGGGATTCCAGTTAGTGAAGGGAAAAAATGTCGAGAAAGCGATGTGGACATTTAGCAATCTGATCAAGCTGGATAAGCCATATTTTATGAAGTTCATTGAGACTGAGGCTGGTAAAGACTTGGTATCACATCTCTGGAAACTAGCGGAAGACCATCCTGATGCGGAGAACATCCTTGGTGCAATTGAGGACACCGCGACGATTGAAAGCAAAGCAGCGGATTCAGCTGATGCAATGTTCAAGAATAAGACAATGGACTCTCTGATAGATGGACTGTTATCTGAGATTGAACGTTCGCCCATCGAGGGAGTGGAAATTTCAATCCAGCGAGGACAACGGTTGCTGGATCAGACTAAGGATTTTTCAGCTAAACTTCAGTTGTTTGAGAGATTACTGTACTATCCATCTGGTCTATGGAATCGAAAGATCAATACCCTCTGTGACTCAGGTGTTGCAAGCTCGTTAGCTGTTCTCAATGCACTAGGAGGAGGTATTTTTTTCATGGATAGCGAGAATTTGATGTCTGATAGAAAACACAATCTTCGTATTATCCCGGATCAATTGATCTCAATGAGCATTTTTACCGTTTCGCTAATTGGTAATAATAAGACCATATTCGAGCTTCTACCTCACGAGGTGCAGTTACAGCTGCTATTGTCACTAGCGGTGGTCTCTGAAGCAAGCTCTGATCATGCCTTCTTGACAGTGACAAATGATCAACAGAGTAATGATAATTTTATGACAGAGGCCATCCTAGCCTTCAGCACGGATGCGATTGCTATCGTGTTAAATAGCTTCCGAGACTTCACAATCCACGATGCGATTAACTCTATCCTTGGTGAAATTGTGTCTTGTCCACAATCTGACGACGATACTACCGTGACTCTGTCGCATAAAATGATCCGAAGACTTTGGCGAACAAGTGAGAAGAAGGACTCGGAAGGCTATTATTCTGCCCGGGTATTAGCAAGAATACTAGAGATTTTGGCCGATCGGCCAGAGATCACGGACACTATTGTTGATGAAATTTTAACACAGGTTAGGAAGACACCAAAGTTCTTTAGTAGTCATCCTCTCGGTGTCTCAGCGGTATTACTGGGATTCCAAGGGTATTATTTGAGAAGCAAAACGTGCGATCAGCTTCGTAGCCTGTTTGCTAGTAATCTGATAGGTAAGGACACGCTTCCCAAGGAGTTTTCCAGTCTGGTGTTTTTGAACTTCTTGTTTGGACCGTCAGTCGAAGAGTTCAAGGAAAAGCGAACTGAGTTACTTCCTCCTAATCGATTGGTTATGTGCCTTAATTCTCTATTCCAGTTCACACAGTCTGGCACTGCTTACTCTCCAGAATCAATGCCGCTGCGAATTGAGGTTACTAAGCTCGTGACTAAGTTGCTACCGCTTAATCGAGAAGTGCCTTCAAGCATTTGGACCTCAGCGGTTGAACTTTTAGAACAGAACTTTGTTTCCCTCGATTCAGATTCGGTCGCGATGGAGTACTATTCATTGAAACTGTTCAACATTCTAGAAGGACTTCAAAAGGAGATTCCTGAACTGAGAGAAGTATGGACTGAGAGGCAGTATGAATTGTATTCAGAGCTTTTAGAAATCTTATCCCGGGCACAGGCTGGTATCAATCGAGCAAGGGAGTCAGCCAATGTACAGTTGCTACGAGCGACAATAACCACACCATTGAGCATGGTAGAGGACGCAGATAGTCTGTATAGCTTGCTAGCAGTGCCGTCGTTTGAGATACAGAGAGCTGGGTATATCCTACTTCATCAGATCATTCCCTCACAGCAGGAAGAGTGGTCGATTGAACTCCAATTGCAAAAGAGCAACCTTGGAACGGAGGACGAATCTTCCATGACTGTTGCCAGTGAGACCAAGTTTAGTCTTCCTGCGGAGCTTTTATCCTTATTGTTGGAGACTCCAGTTCGTGGTGCGCCTGCGTACGATGTGACTCGATACTTATGGTCATGGATGCTTATTTATGATTTCCTTGGGAAGGCAGTGTATGATCTTAGGAAGATCTATATCGCAGAGCTGGAAGATGGTGGTCATTCGGAGACGTTGCTCACCTTCTTATCAGAACGAATTGTGTATACAGATGTTGAATCAGTATTCACTCAATATCCTAATGTGAAGGAACTGGTTCAGGAGTACGGAAAGAACCCTACAGCGTCTATGGACGAGGAAATCAATGTTTTGATTGTGCAGCTTTATTACCAGGCTCTTGTGTACACGGGATCGTTGGTTAAAGGATGGAACCTGAATATGAAGAAGCGCCAGATAACAATCGCGCTTGAGCAGTTCACCGAGAAGAACATTTCGCCGGTTATCATTAGTGATGAACTATCCAGTGTAGAGAGCATGTTGAAGAAACGTGGAGGGCTAATTGACGAAACCATGGATGCTAAGGTGCTTCGATCAGTTAGAGAAGTACGTGCTTACTACACCCTCGATGATCAGACAATGGAGATTGCAATTAGAATTCCCACACTCTACCCGCTCAAGGATGTAGTGGTGGAGGGTGTTAACCGAATTGGAGTCAAGGAACGTCAATGGCGGGCTTGGATTCTGGCGTCCCAAGCCATGGGAAGCCTTCAAAATGGAACTATTTTGGACATACTTGAGCTGTTTAAACGTAATGTTTCGTTCCATTTCCAAGGAGTGACTGAATGCGCCATTTGTTATTCTATTCTCCACCAGGATCATTCTCTTCCTACCAAGACGTGTATGACCTGTAAGAACAAGTTTCACGCTAATTGCTTGTACAAGTGGTTTAAGAGCTCGAGTTCTAGTACATGTCCATTATGTAGGTCTGCATTTTCATTCCAGATTGGAAAATGATGACAATTGATGACGAGGTTTATGGCGTGCACTGTATTTACCTTCATTCATACCTGTATTTAATAAAGCTAAAGCACCTCACAGAGTACCATAGTAGACTTATAAACAACTACTTACTTAATATTAGACTCATAAAGATCTATATGCTCCTATACAATTCAGCTATTGCACCATTATCAGGTTAACTAGCTTAAAACTATATCAAATGTTGCCCGGGCATGAAACCGGGAGACTCGTGAAACTCGGTCTCGCGGTGATTAATCGGATACTTCAATCTACTACACAATCATCCACCACGAACCGTTGACTTTATTCGGATCGCAACAAGACATCAGCATAATAGTGGTAAGCTACCGGCAATAGAACATTGACAACAACTTACCTCCAAGAGCCTATTCTAATGGAGTTTGCTAGTTATTGAAGAACAGAGGTAGATGGAAATTTCAGTCGAGTTTTGTAGTGTTTGTTACCGACCGCCTAACTCTGCAACCGGGAGAAATCTTAGGGTCCGAGTCTATATGGCTCTAGAAATAGAAATTGGAACGGAAAGAAAGCACTAATAAATGAATACGACTATCGTCATCTAACATATTCTTAATCTTCACGCGCGTTTTTCAATGTTCATCTCATCAATTGTTACTTACAATTTGCTCCCCCAGTCACGGTTCACACGATATCCTAGACCTCATTGGCCCCGTACGGCTGGCGTAGTAAATAGGCACCTTCTGATTGGCTGACAAGATATTTCCCCAGTGTGGACGTCAAGAACTGGGCCGAGAATCGGAAACCCATCTTTATTGCATGTTGTTGATTTGAGCTTACAACAAAGTTAGGGAAAAATATTTTAGGAGCAGGTAAGATGCTTTCATTTCGTCCCTTGTCTCAAGGCGCTCTTAGAGGTATGTATAGTAGAGAGAATAGTTTTGGTGGCTTAGGAGTTTAAGACCTTGTTCGTAGATAGCGGACACAGTTTATAATTTGCTGAGGATGACTTCGGTTTTAAATTTGACCCTACGCTACATATTGGTAATCATCGTTTCCAGAAGTACTAACCACTAAGCTGCCATTCGACCCAGAATTTCGCTCAACGCCTCAAGAGTTTTGTTCACTACGGGAGTGCGAACTGCTTCATCTCAGGCACCCACTCAGCCCACTACTAATGAAGAGGCTCTCAAAATTCTGGTCAAACAACGATCTAACCGACCAGTGTCTCCACATCTCGCCATCTATCAGCCTCAGTTGACTTGGTACCTCTCAGGTCTCCATCGTATCACCGGCGTGGCACTGGGCTTCGGTCTGTATGGATTTTTGATTGGATATGCCGCTCTACCTTATGTTGGATTAGGATTTGATTCTGCTGCCATTGCATCTGCTTTTGGCGTTTTGCCATTAGCTTTGAAGCTTCCTCTCAAGTTCATAGCGTCCATTCCGTTTACTTTCCATTCATTCAATGGTATCCGACATTTGATCTGGGACACTGCTTCGGAGCTCACTCTCAAGGGTGTATATCGAACTGGCTATGCCGTACTTGGTCTGACTGCTGTGTCTTCACTTATTCTAACTTTTTTGTAAATGCAAAGCAAAGCATGTGAATATGGATTTGGATTTGGATCTTATAGGCGTTATTATGTATTAAAGACGCTGATTGCTTTGGAAATATATTCACTATTAGTTATTTGTACACACTTGATTGATTTGTACGTCGTCGTAATCATTCACATTGTAGTCACACTCACAGATCACGTGCGACACACGTGCCACAGATTGAGGCGATGATCGATCGCCATTCAATCACAACCTAAACCTTTACTACCTTTTGATATCTCATCCCGTAAAATTTGCTGTAGTGACTCTCCCATTTGGGTGTTGATGAATCCCGAACGGTATTTATTGCGGTCTTTTTGACTGACTGCCAACTCTTTCATTTGTTGTTCTATTAGGACGATTTTGTTTTAATTCCGGAAGGGGTCGGATAGTGTTCTCCAGTGCTGGTTCGAAAATTAAGGAAGACCCACAAGGGGGGATATTGATCCTGCGTGTGGATCGTTCTTTTAAGAGTCTACCTTTTCCTATGACTCTACAGAAGTGATGACTGAGCCAAAGCAGTCGGCACCAACTGTTTCTTCGTCTAGGCGTAGGAAGCAATATAACGACTCTATTAAGGATGCAATTCAAGATGCTAGCAATAAGATTGAACAAGGTAGACCACTAATTACAGCAGCGGCAGCCAAGCTTGCCGCTGAAAAATCTAAAGGAGACTCTCCTGTCATGGATAGCTCCTCGTCAAGCTCTGTTGTGTCTGCGTCTAAGATTAAAGGGCAAGCTACCCGCTCTAACCAAACGAGTCATTCTCATTCTCAGCGATCAGTGAGTGGTCAAGCTACCCCTAAATCTCAGAATACTAAAAGCAGTTTGGATTCTGGAGGCCAAGCTACTGCTGCTGCGATGGCATTTCGACGAAACCAGCAGTCTTCAGCCAATGAAGAACAAATGTCGAAGTCCTCGAACGTTCCATTGAGTGGGTTGAACTCGTCAAGAAATTCGAGCTCCGCTGCCGCCGCTAGGATAAGTTCTAAGCTTGCTAATCCATCTAATCTTGGGACTGATTCAACTGCTTCTACTGGCATTAATAATGTGTCTTCAACTGATAACATTGCTCTCAGCGCTGCTCGGGCCACTGGTACACCATCTGTTGACCATGGTTCAAATGATTCTGGCTCCACGGTAGCAAATGGACACCAACAATCAGCATCCAGAATGGCAAGCTCAGCAGCTACTGTGAGTAGTAGTCATGGCGTATTCCAAGTATCTAGAAATACGGGAACTCCTGATCAGTCGATTGACGCTTCAAATGCACTGAAAGCAGCTCAATTGACATCACA
Source organism: Blastobotrys americanus (assembly GCA_003705795.3). Taxonomy (NCBI): domain Eukaryota; kingdom Fungi; phylum Ascomycota; class Dipodascomycetes; order Dipodascales; family Trichomonascaceae; genus Blastobotrys; species Blastobotrys americanus. The sequence continues at coordinate 226,117 of PPJN03000003.1, read as the reverse complement.
GCAGAATGCGTCACACCATGCAAACAGGGTTAGTGAGGATGCCAAAGCCGATCGGGAACGTGCTGCTCTTGCTGCGGCAATGGCAGCACCCTCTTATGTTAAACAACAAGCAACAGCTGTGTCTCCGGACTCTCCTTCTGAGGAATATCAGAGGAGATCTCCTTTGGCGCAGTCACACAGTCAAATTGCATTGCATTTCCCCAATTTCTCAACTGAGAACTTGGCTTTGACCTCACCAGATGAGGATGACGACGAGGACATTGAGCATAATGGATATAGTTCCGGCAGGTCGAAGCTGGACCCACCAAATGAACTGAATGCGAGTTGGGATAGACACCCATCAACATTGGAAGCGTCTCCTCTCATCGCACCCGTACCTCGAAGAGGATTTGTACAGCCTCTGGAAAAAAAGGAGCTTCCATCTTTTAAATTCACTGAAGTATCCGATATAGAATCCAGACCAGAATCGTCTTCAGTGTTTTTAAACAGAATGTACCGTCCGTTATCTATTGGTAGCGTTGGGTCATTTGGAACGGTGATGACGGATGACGAAGAGTATTTGCAGCCTCAAGGTCGCTTGTCAGCAATGATGTCAAGGCAATCTGATGATATTGACCGAGTGCCAACACATAGTCCTGGTATCAGTGACGAGGATGCTACTGCAGGTGATAAGAACTTTGAGAAATCTTCTGCAACAATCCAAGGGATACTATTGAGAAAAGGACCTCCAGGTGGTCGGGCTATGGACACGCTACAGCCGACCTCGCCAGCTCCTAAATCTAGGCCCCCAATTGTAACTCGAAACTCTACTGGGGATGTTAATACTAGAATGGCAGCTAGGCTAGCCGAGCAAAACATTGTAAAATCCAATATTCGGGAACCACAGATAGGATTTGCGCCGGAATCAAAGTATAGACGGAAACTACTTCGAGTTATTGGATCAGGTACACCCACTTCAGACCCACACAAGTCCAATCATATAAGAATGTCTTTAAGAAAGGAACGAAAGTCGTTTAATGTCGAAAAGCCTTGGAAGTATCACACCACCCCATCTGCTGTTAGTGATGGCGAAAGGAAACGGTATGATGGGCTATGGGTAACAAATAGAGGGATACATGTACCTTACCTGTCTGATGAAGTTTTGGAATCCACTCTTGAAACTGGCAGAGATCCCTTGAGTGAGATTCATGGAATTGTGGCTCGTGATCTCTGGAGACGCAGTCGGCTACCAGATCAGGTGCTGGAAAACATCTGGCGATTAGTCGATCGAGATTCTAAAGGGTGCCTCGATCGAGAGGAGTTCATTGTCGGGACCTGGCTAGTTGATCAGGCACTGTATGGACGCAAGATACCTGCAGCTTTGGATCCAAGTGTTTGGAAATCTGTCGGTCGACTTAACGTAAACGTCAGTCTCAAATCTGCCGCCCAGGCGCATCATAGCCCTCTCACTTTGCATCAGTCTCCGAACGGGCATACTAAACACAAGCATAAGACTAAAGTCAAAAAATGGGGCTAGGATTTTTTTTAATTCTACGATCACTATGTCTTTGATTGATAACTTTAATTGAAGCAAACCTGAATTCAGCTTCTACGAACGTACCGGCCAGAATTGGGATCATAATGACTGCGATTCACACTTCAACAGGCAGCACCACTTTTCACCTGAGTTGAATCACCTGAGTTGAATCTTCTGAGTCGCAATACTAAGGTAAAGCGCAAAACCTGTACAAAATTATTTAATTATTGTTACTACTACTTATTTATTTCACAATGAATTCATTACAAGTCTGATAACTGCCTTCTCTCCTTCTGCCTTCTTTCTTCTTCACATTCCAACACGCTGATTCTCCTCCTCCATCGACTAGTCGAACGGTAGTTCAGGGGCGCACGGCTGTGGATCCATCTCACCAGGCGTTGAAGAGAACGCAGGATGGAACGTCACACAAGATTATGAGCATTCAGCTGTTGTTAGTTAGTTAAACGGTTAAGTTTGAAGGGTAAACTCTAGGGTTATGGAGTTGCTGTGATAAATGCTCACGATCTGATTAATTTTTTTTTCAACCGGACCATATTCAGAGCTCGTATATATCAAAATCAAGATATATTGCGCCTACGCAAGGTGCGGTAACAGGAGACTGATATATTTACGTCTGAAGCCTGATTCCTCCACGCCACAAAAATCTCCAAGGATCTTGTAGAACAGAGATAGGTAATGATGGAATCTAAGTTCTCCTCGAGCGTGTTGGATTGGGATTCCGACAAAGTATCTAAATGGGTATCTCGCCAGGGGTTCGGCGCATATTCCTCGTTCTTTAATGATCACAACGTATCAGGAGACGTATTGTTGCTATTGGACCAAGGAGAGCTTAAAGAAATTGGGATTCACCCAGTTGGACATCGACTACGAATTCTTAAAGCAATTTATGAACTAGCAGCTGCCCAGGATCCACCATTACCCAGTGATACCAATCCAAAGTATGTGCCTGCTACTGTTAAGACCGCGCGAGGTGATCCGGTTGCCTATTCGTTTGCGATGAGAGATGAACGTATGGGATATGCAGAGAGCGAATTGAAGAAGCTTATAGATTCTCATTACAGATTACGTTCGGATTTATTACCGATATTCCGCGCAGCAAAGGAGTCAAAACCCCTACCTACCCCAGATAATAGTGCAACCGGAGCTGGTACTGGACCAACAACCGCTCATCAATCAACAGTATCTCCAACGTTGTCGTCTCCAGGCATGTCTTCTCCCACCCATCACAGTAACACAGCTGGAAATGGGCCGAATAGTGGTCTAAAGAGAGTGCTTTCCAAGAAGAGCATGGGCAACCTCACCACTGGACCATCTACCAAAAGTCCTACAACAGCAGAATGGGACGAGCCACCTCATGCCAGTCGTGGTCGAAGAGGGTTGCATACTGCACATTCATCCTCAACACTTCCTAACATTTCGACCTTGAACTCAAATGGTCTTGGTGGTACTTCTTCTGCCAATGGAGCTGGTAGCGGTAGCATCAATAGTAGCATAGGAGGGACACAAGGCATTGGCAATTCTACCTCGGGCTCTGCATCTGCGGCCACCTCCGCCACCTCGCCTTCATCTGAACCCTTCAAGTCTTTCCGAGTTACTATGGAGGATCCATGTTATAAGGTATTACCTGCAGCATTGCGCAAGTACAAGATTGCCGGAGATTGGCGACAGTATGCGTTGTTGGTCTGTTATGGAGACCAAGAACGTCAACTTGGGATGGATGAGAAGCCATTGATGATATTTAAAGAATTGCAAGATGCTGGTAAGCGTCCAGTATTCATGTTACGGCATATGGAATCGAGCACACCTGGGGGGACAAACCCCACTCAAGGAGTAGTAGTCGGCAGCACCCCAGGAGGGGTGTTATAAGTGATCAACTCGATCAAGTTGTCACTACTGAGGAACTCTGATGGCCTTCTAACTTAACGCTTCTCTCTCGACTGCATATTGTCATTATTATTATATACGCTAGCAATTATACATCCTCTATCAACTTTCTCCACGTCAATTCGTCACTCATTCATAAATCATTTGCTCATTATCTTCACATAGTTATCAATGGGTTCATTGATTTCGTACTAATGCGGGCCCAGATGGAAGCGGAGTAGAAGATCCAGATGAGTTGTGAATTGCTGGTAAGCCATATCGATTTTTTTGGGCTTGTGCCGCCAGAGTTCGCTCGGCCTCATCTCCATGTCGTTCTCCCTTGCCATCTTTCTTGAATGCATATGAGATCTTGATTGGCCGATTCATAATGTTTTGGCCACCCATTTCTTCAATCGCACGATCAGAGTCTTCAAATCGCGCAAATGAAACAAATCCAAATCCTTTAGAGTCACCATTGGCCTCACGTACTACCTTTGGAGGTGAAATAAGCTCACCAAAGGTTGAGAATGCATTTTGTAGCGTACGCTCGTCCACCAGTGGATCAAGATTTCCCACAAATAGCTCAGCACCCACTGCTAAGTCTTTAGCCCGATCTTGAGACGCTTTGTTGACTCTAATAGGTTTATTGTATAATCTGACCTGATTCATTACCTGAATCGCATATTCTGCATCTTTAGGAGTGCGAAACTCACAGAATCCAAACCCTTGGTGCTGTCCGTTGACTCGGTCTCTAGGCATATATACCGAAACCACAGGACCAGCTTGAACCATAAGTTCGAACAGGATCTGTTCTGTGACTGGATCATCTAAATTTCCAACATAGACTGTAGCATCTTGATTCTTTTCCCATTCTTTACTAGGTTTACTCATCCTTAGGGTTGTGGTAGGAAGATATGAAGAATGAAGACTGATGGCTGCAAATACCCTCAGATTTCATTGTGCGGCTTAGGCAACCGATGAGGTCTGATAAACTGAAGGGAGACGACAGAGAACTAATTACAACTAACAGTGGAGAAACGGATAGTCTATATGTACAGTTAGTTTATATGTATAGTGAATTATTGTTCAAGCTACAGCCTCCAATTCTAAGGCTGAGTTAGGCTCGCATGACGTATCTTCTGTCGGAGATCGCACCTTCTGTCTAACGTTGATAAAGCTTCCAAGTACTGTTATCGAGAGCCCATGAATCACAACTGAGCTCAGTATAATGAAGTAAACAATTGGTCCACATATTTTGTAAACCCAGCTATCAGCTCTACCATAAGACTCCAGCTCCTGCAGAAGAATCTGTAGATAAAACAGTGCGCCTACAGCAATTGGACCAAAATATCCCGTAAACAATGCTTCAGCAAATGTTTCAATCTCGGGAATGATCTTATAAAACGCAATAAGTCCTGGCACACGACGAAAAACCATGACAGCAATTCCGATAACAACAAAATGCCAAACTGACAGAAAGCTATTGAAATCTTTCCATGGCATGGTCACACCGATCCAACTGAAAATGCCAATGTTAAGCGCAAGCTCGACTACTGGTTGAACACTATCATTTTTGGTGGATTCTTGGTACTCGTTATCCCAATTAAAGACATTTCCAGCAATAAAACAGGCAAACAGATCATCAATTCCAATGGTGCCTGCAGTACCTATGATAAAGAGGGCCATAACAAACAGGAACAGAAAGTAGCCATCAGTCTCAATCAAATTATATCGCTTTGACAACCTCATCACTCTCAAGCATACGAATCCTACTACCGTGCCATATATTATTCCAACCATAATTTCATAAAGAATTATATGCACAATCCATTGCTTTGCAATCTCCCTACCAGAGTATTTGTAAATACAGAGTGCCAGGTATAGAAATGGATACCCAAACCCATCATTTGCACCTGCTTCAGCAAGAATGATATCACGGACACGCTTGGAGACATATTTCTCGGCGAATCTGCCTCTAACAATACTTCCGCTGAGAACTGGATCTGTTGGAGTCACACAAGCACCAATCATAAGTGCCTCTAGAATGTTTATCCTAGGTACGACTAAGTATACAATCACAGCTGACACCAACCACATTGAAGTCATCACTGGCACTAGTAGAACTGTAATACTCTGCCATGCTCGAGATAGATATTTTGCCGGCAACTGCACGCCAGTTATGGCTAACTGGATACCTAAAACTAACCTTGACAAGTTAAAGCTGATTTCATTTTGATCCCCATACTCTGTGGGTTTGATCCAATTCGCATAGTAAGCGACTACTCCGAATAGAACTGAAGGCAAAGGTTCTGAAATATAACAACCATCTCGTAGAAAAAACGACACCAAACAAAACAAGGCAGAGAATCCACCAAGAGCAGCTACAGCAGTATTAAAATTCGATGGAGAAAGAAGACCCATACCCTTATACTAGGGTAGGCTTTCTGTTTATTATAGAGCTCTTACTTTGACTAGATACGAGCAAGATCGATGACTGTTAAATCTGGTAGCCGCACGGAGTTAAGCGATTGCATACAACGGAGATTATGGAGTTAGTGGAGATTACAGACGCTGCAATTAGGCCAAAATGTTCAGCTTGCTCGTCCTACTTCTGGTAGTTTGATCATAATTATAGTCTAGTTACTTCATTCTAGATGCGTATTCTATTGGTCACTCGGCTGCTGATTCAAATTTCATGTCTTTCGACACCAGCATGAACTATTCTCATGCTCTGTCTGTATAAATACATTGTCCACTCCGTCCAACCTCAGCCTGTCTTCTGCTTTCTGTCGTACTACTGAGCTGTTGGCTCCATCGGCGTATTGTAAATGGAGAACACCATACACTGTCCCTCCATCAGACCAAAATTTTGGTACCGTATATCCAACAACACCACTAGTTATGGAGATATCATTGAGAGCGTCTCGCAATTGGTATTCTTGCCTCTCAGTCAAAGATAGTAATAGAGTCCTCGCTGAAGAGGTGATGAGGGGGGTTGCAGAAATAAATATCATGATCGCAATAAATATTGATGCCAATGGATCAAACCCTCCCCAGCCAAAATATTTTGTCAGTAAAGTAGACACAACCACCCCAATTGAGCCCAGAGTATCTGCAACAATATGAAGAAAGATTCCGTGCATGTTTTCATTTCCATGTCCGTCATCTTCGCCTGATCCATGACTATGACTATGATCATGGCTATGATCATGACCGTGCCCACCATGACTATGACTATGTGAATGACCATGCCCCTGACCGTGATTGAAAGCAAAGATCCCAATAAGATTGACCACCAGACCAAAAAATGATACCACCAAAAGTTCTGTGACTTTATCGAGTTCTACAGGGTGAGTGATACGTTCGACTGCCTCAGCAACGATTCCACCAGATATCCCTATTAACAGACAACCATTTGTAAACCCTGAGAGAGTTTCAACCTTACCCAGCCCATACGGGAATCTCGACGAAGCTGGAAATTTCGACAAAATACTAGCAACCAACCCAACAAGTAGCGCTAGACAGTCAAAAAACATATGAATGGAGTCTGATAATAAGCCAAGCGAATGGGTGAGAATAGAATATAGAACCTGAATCAGCATGAATGAGAAATTGAGAAGCAGAAAGTAGAAAATATTTCTGGTATCATCATGTGCAAGAATTGCGTCAAGAACACTGCCAGTCTGCGGATGAGTTCTAGAGGTGAATGAGCTGCTCGTGTTGCCGCTACTAGAATCTTCATGGACAGGGATCAATACCATCAACACGCCGAGAATGATAGGCCCAACATGGATCTCATTTACAAGAGAGGCTAGGATACTGGAAATCCCAGTCGCCAGTAGTGGATTCCACCTACTAGGAAGCACATCTCTTTTAGACAACAGGAATACTGCAGCTGCACCGGCGGAAATTAACAGCGTGATGAATACAGTGACACTTGGGCGAGTTTGAATAATACCTAACAATAGGAGTCCGACTCCAGCACATATAGGAATAGGGAAGGCCATAGATTTATCCCCTATACTTTGCGTGATTATCAAGCATGAACACGCAGCTATTAGGAAAGCATATCCCATGACAGTAATGACAAAAGATTGCGACGCAAGATCGTAGAATGCAAATAACACAATTGATAACCCGTAAGGAAGCAAGGTCATCTTAGTAGCATTTAGTGGAATATTGAGAGCAGTCATCACAGCAATTGTACCATGTACCGGTCCCAATAGCACGGTACTTGCAATCAAGGATATTATACCGCCCGTTAGTATGTACGCATTGTTAATGGCTTGTTGACTGCCAGTGTTACCAGATGCCATCGCAAACAGCCCTGAAATTGTCAGAACCGTTCCTGCCATCAACTGTAGTGCATGTGGACCTGATGTCTGAGCTTGTAAGTATTCAGCTCCTAATAGGGCAGTCGAAAGAGAAATGAATGCTGGAACGCTGCTTATTACGGCGCTAGCTGTATTCAAACTCACTCTTGTTGACTGAGGAGAGTCAGTATCTAAGAACCCTGCCCCTTGAACTTTAAGGTTTCCATGACTAGCATGTCTTTGAAAGTCTGATAGCACTCCAGGGACTGACATCAATCCCCATGGTTCAGGAGTAAGCGTGCGTCTTCGAGGTAGAGCAATACGAACATTCTTACCTGATTGTTCCGGACTATGAGTATGAGTATGAGTATGTGAGTGACTATGAGAATGAGACATTTTCTCTTGGTTGTCTAGAAAAACCAACAAAAGTAACTGGACTGTTTTAATCCTTCGTTATCATCAGCCTAAACCCCAATGTTACAACAGTCACCACTGGCTAGAAATGACCTTGACCCTTCACTTGAGCCTATGGCTTTAAAAATTCACTCACCTACTCAACCGAAATCTCTTGAAATACTCGTTAAGCCTTCTATTCCCCTTACTAGAACTCTACCAGGAAACCTGTTCCGCTCAGGCGTTCAAGAACTTTAAATATAACAACCGAGATGCAACCTCACCAAGTTCTAACTTTATTATGACTGTTGAAGACCTCAAGCTGGTATACCTGTAAGTAAAACTGAACGGCCAAATAAATGTCGCTTAGACGTATGCTTCGTAAAATTGTAGAGATGTCGAATTCTGATGCTTTAAGCTCTAATTATTGCGTCTTATACGCTGTTCTTTGTGAGAATGCTTAAAATGGATCCAGAATGCCTTGAATCTTCGTATTACTGTTTCAGTGGTTCATCTATCAATACACATATATCAATTCCATGCAATAAATCGTTGAACCAACCAGCGTGTTGCTTAATTGCGTTCTCTTGCTTTCTTGCTGGTCGCGGTATGGTTCGAATCGATACCGTGTAAATGGACTGGAGCTCATATATGAAGCAATGCACGGCTGGTGAAATCTTTCCCGTTTTTTTTTGTTTTTTTTTTTTTTTTTTTTTTAAGCCGATATGATTTTTTATAGTTGGTATCTTTTAGAACTTTTGAACTAAACACAATCAATCATGGCTAAAAGAAAGAGTGTTGAGAAGGATGTATCCCCTGAGTTAACATCAGAAGATGATGGAATGGATGTGAGTAAGATGATTGATGACGAAGCATCAGCTAGCGAATCATCCCAAGTCGAGGTTGATAGTGAAGCCGACAGTGAGGTAGAAGATCGAGAGCTTGAAAAGCTTCTAGGAGATGAAGAAGACGATGATGAAAGTGTAGATGAAGACGATTTTGAGGACTTTGGTGATGATAATGTGAGAAAGTCAATTCTAAAAGAACTAGACACGGGAATTCGAGTGAGATCAGACAGCGACGATTCTCAAGATGAAGGAGTAGACTACGTAACAGGGGCAGATGGAAAGCCAAGACAAGTTCGACCAGAGATTGTTCCAGTATATGATAGCGATGATTCAGACCGTGAGGATGCTAACACAATTGGAAACATCCCCATGAGCGCCTACGATAAGATGCCTCATATTGGCTATGATATTGATGGCAAGCGAATTATGCGACCTGCTACTGGTAGTGCACTGGATAACTTATTAGACACAATTGAACTTCCAGAAGGATGGACTGGTCTCTTAGATAAGAATACAGGATCGGGATTGAACCTCAGTGAGGAGGAGCTTGAGCTGATCAAAAAGATTCAGAAGGGAGAGAACCCAGATGAATCAATCAATCCTTATGAAGACACGGTTGAGTGGTTCACCAGTAAGAAAGAGGTAATGCCTTTGACTGCTACTCCCGAACCCAAAAGAAGATTTGTTCCTTCTAAGCATGAAGCCAAACGAGTGATGAAGATTGTTAGAGCCATTCGAGAAGGTCGTATTGTGCCCAATAAGCCCCCACGAGATCCCGAAGAAGAGTTTAGTGCGTATGATTTGTGGGGAGACAATGCTGAAGAACAGCCTGATCATATTATGAATCTTCGAGCACCTAAGATGCCTCCTCCTACTCATGAGGAGTCGTATAATCCTCCTGAAGAATATCTGCTTGATGAGAAGGAGAGAGAGGCTTGGGAATCAACCGCTGCTGAGGATCGAGAACGCAACTTTGTGCCTCAAAAATTCGGTTCTCTTAGAAAGGTTCCAGCTTATACTGAGGCAGTTCGTGAAAGATTTGAACGATCTTTAGATTTATATCTTGCTCCAAGAGTGCGGCACAAGAAACTCAACATTGATCCTGACTCGCTCATACCGGATCTACCGTCTCCCAAGGATCTGCGACCATTCCCGGTCAAGTGTTCTACAGTCTATAGTGGGCATGTAGGAAAAGTACGTTCCATCAGCGTTGACCCTACAGGTCAATTTGTTGCTACTGGTGGTGATGATGGTACTGTTCGAGTCTGGGAAGTATTGACCGGTAGAGAGCTATGGAAGCTTGATGTTCTGCGTGCTGATACTTATACGGATGATTCATCTAACAACCGACTTCAATCACAAGATCATGTTGAAGCCGTTAGTTGGAACCCTAATAGTGAGGTTGGGCTTTTGGCCATCACTGCTGGAGAAAACATCTACTTGGTTGTACCTCCTGTATTTGACATTGATACTGAGAATAGAGGAAGAGAAAAAATCGAAGCTGGTTGGGGATTTGCTAGCAAGGGAAGAGAAGCAGAGTCTAGTCTGAATGTGAATGAAGAAGATGATGATAATGATGATCAGATGCCTCTAGAAAAGAAAAAGAAATCCGCAGGCAAATGGATGGTTCCCACCAAGAAGCTCACTGAGAACGGAGTAGGCACTGTGGTGAGAACATCCCATACAGTCAAAAAGTTGTCGTGGCATCGCCGAGGCGATTACTTCGTCACAGTTGCACCAAATGGAGCAAATTCTGCAGTACTGATCCATCAGCTAAGCAAGCATACTACCCAAGCTCCGGTGAGAAAGACTAAGGGTTTGATCCAGGATGCAATGTTTCACCCTACTCTTCCACACCTGTATGTTGCTACTCTGCGACATATCAAGATTTACGACCTTAGTGCCCAGGTTTTGGCAAAGAGACTTCAGCCTGGTGTGCGATGGTTAAGTTCGTTTGACATTCATCCTAGAGGAGAGAACGTGATAACATCATCTAACGACAAACGAGTTACCTGGCACGATCTGGAATTGTCTACGAAGCCATATAAGACACTGCGATATCATGAGCGAGCGGTGCGAGATGTGGCTTTCCACAAAGGTTTACCATTGTTTTGCTCTTGTGCAGATGATGGAAACATTAATATCTTCCATGGTTCAGTATACGACGATATGAGTAAGAACCCATTGTTAGTCCCGTTGAAGGTGCTCAAGGGTCACGGAATCACAAACTCATTAGGAGTTCTTCAAGTCGTATGGCATCCTCGAGAGGCATGGTTGTTTAGTGCTGGTGCTGATGGAACTGCTAGATTGTGGACAGCATGAAAGACAGAATGGTATAAAGTTACCAGCTTAAACGAACCGACAATAATGCATATACCGATGAGCCATCTACCGATTATAGTCAAGTCAAAAGATTGGCGGATGTATATAGGTAAAATGAAAATCCACACAAACTTCCTGACTGATGTGCAAGTCTATAATTGCAATTCGTAAGACATAAAGATTACAACCAAGACCGTACCTGGAGTGAGATGAGAGCTAGTGCTTCAAGGGTTTTGTTTAGATATCACGATATCCAAGAGTTTGCCATTGATCAACAGGACCCTCACATAAGACTAGAGACAATCTACCACCAGTCCAACCAAGCCCTCGCTCCTCAAAATCTGAACCAAATACGTCAACTAATCTAGTCTCAATTGTGCTTTGAAGAGCCTCGTCAATAGGATAAGTATTCGAGTATGCCAAGCTTAAATGAGGCTTGTAATCTTCTTTAGTCCACCGGGCAGCCTCAGTAGAAGCTTGCTGGTCAATGGTATGCTTGTCTTGTTGAGATAATGCGTGATAATTCTTCTGCTCCTGCTGCAAGGCAGGGAGCACTACAAATTCTTCTCGGCAGATGCGGGCCAATGACAAGAGATAAGGTGAGGGAGCAGCCAAGATAGTAACCTTTTGAGTAAAGGTAGAACCGTATGTAAGTTTGGTGAGCTTGACATCAATAAATGGAGCAGCTCTGGCAGCAGCGGCAGCTCGGTCTAGGGTGTATTCGACTAGATGCTCAGTAGGAGCGTGAATGTTAGAAGTAATAGTGATGTGAGGTTCAAATACATCAGCATCAGTAAATAATGGTCTTATTCCTGATATGATTGATCGTAGAGCCTCATCTAAGGGCGTGCCTTTCTTTGGACTTAGCCATAATGAAATTCCTATAGAGGTATTAGCGAAGTTCAAACTATTATTTTCATCAGTCATACCCATGGTTGTGTGTTCAATTAGTTACTCAATGAATCCCGCCGGTGGTTGATATGCTGGTCAAAACATTCTCCAACTTTGGTCTTTTTAGCTACAAATTCGAGCTTTTATCTCAGTGCTGGACCAGCTGAATAGAAATCCTCTTCGTTCCGCCACAACCGCGATACTTACCGTTAGACTGCACGGCTCGTACTAAATCGGTACGGCTCGTACTAAAGTTTAAACGACTTGCCCGCTGGTACAGATCTATGAGCCGGCACGATTGACAGGTGCGAAAATCTGCGACGATATCGCGATATTGACCGTTTTAGTGGCTTCTGCCGCTGTCCAATGATTGTTTAAGTCTACTTGTCTCCCCCACCACCCTAATGATAATTTTACCTCTCACCTTGAGCCTCTCTGGGTTGAGTCTTTCTCTGTATCTGCAACTGGATCGCTTCATCTCATCTCTCTCCCCTCCCCCTTCCCCCTCACTGAAACAAGCCCTTTAGACGCTTGTTCCAGGAACCTGGTTCATGGGTAGTATGGCTTAAACTGCTTACAGCCTGTAGAAGCACGCCGATATTAGAAACCGTGTAAACTTTGGTATGACTGCATATGCCCTGATGGGTTAAACAGCCAGATAGCATTGATTGCCACAATAGCTACTAGTTTGATACGTACATTTTCGTCGATGGCCTTGGCTCTCGGCCGCCTTAGCGAACTATTGCGACCACTCACCTCGGTGACAGTTTACTTTGAGCTGACCTAATCATTGCTGGTCAGAGCAGTCAATCTAGTTCGGCTGGCTCAGTTAGCTTAGCTAGCTCAGCCAGCTTCGAATTGGGTTGTGGACCCAAGCAAAAAGAGCACATTAGTATCATTCATCTTAAATGGTCTTTGTGTGTTCTTGTATGTTTCTAGTGCATACAATCGCCTGTCATCAATTTGTAAACCCCCGCCCCTGGTTGGTGTACATTCCTAGCTGCATGGAGTAAAACCCCCTTAGAATTGAAGATCCTTTGTACTGAGTAGTGAAAGGATACATGAGGTAGGCGCATGAGCGAAAGTTTGCTTCTAGTTGTTTTGATTTTCGAACAGGTTGACCTTGTAGTATCATTGACAAAAGTTAGTTGAACAGTTAGTAGAGAAGGATCTTTGTGATGGTTCAAGCCGAGGATAAAGACGCTAAGCTTCGGTCACATGCCAGTGCGCCCCATATTGTAAGTCAAGTGAGAGCAGTAATAGGTGGGTACGATTTCACCAGGATATACCGTAGGAAATGATTGAAAAGCTAACCTCATATAGTCTCCCCAGAATGATCAAGACGCGCCACCAGTCCCTAGATCAGCATCTCTTGACCAGCAGACTCACAACACCAATGGTGCTGAGGCTAACACTATTCATGGAGAAACGCCGTTAGGGTACGCTCTAGAGGATCCTAATTGTCCAAAGACAGAACCTCGAGGGACTCCTGCTATCGATATCAAATGTGGACCTCTACTGAGATACCTTGGAATGGGAGATACCAAGTCAGATCTGTGGAGAGGTACGATTATGGTAGTGACTAATGATCCCACTTCAACTTATGACCCTGAACCTCCAACGTTGAGTGTGGAGATCGGAGGCAGCAACAGCTCTAAACAAATCAAGGCTTTGCGAATCCACCAAGAATCAGATTACTCGTTCTGGCGATTCTCACTTGAAATCCCTCTGCTCAAGGATGCTGGTCAGACAATTGCTTATTGTGTTAACAATGATGTAGAACGATCATATGCTTTCCAGGTGCCTTCGTTACAGGAGACTATGAACATTATGTTTTACTCTTGCAATGGATTCTCACTTGCAGTAGATGCCACCAAATTCCAGAGTCAATTGTGGTCTGACGTTTTGGAATCCCACAAGAAAAAGCCCTTCCATGTGATGCTTGGTGGTGGTGATCAATTGTATTGTGATGCCATTAAGGTGACTGTGCCTCAAGTAATCCAATGGGCAAATGAAAAGAACCCACTGAAGAAGCACAGTTATCAAGTCACCTCAGAGACCCAGCACGGTCTGGATAAGTTCTATTTGAATCAATACATCGCGTGGTTCGGCTTGGGCTTCTGGAAGGGTAAGATTTCTCACACCGTTCAAAGTCACCTTCCTCTAGCAATGGCCACTATCCCGATGGTCAATGTGTTCGACGACCACGACATTATCGACGGGTTTGGATCATACCCTGATCGAACGATGAAAGTGTCAATGTTTGAGGCCATTGGAAACACTGCGTTCAAATATTATCTCTTGTTCCAGCATCAGACATCTCCTAATGAATCAATCACCGATCCTAGTTGGGTGCCTGGTCCTAGACCGGGACCATTCATCCACCAGAAGGCAAGATCAGTATACGCTCGATTGGGTAAATCTGTCTGCTTCTACGGACTTGACTGTCGTACCGAGCGAACTCATCACCAAGTAGTGGACAATGCATCGTACGAAGCAATGTTTAACCGATTGTACCAAGAGATAAAGAAGTCCAATGGAGAGATTAAGCACCTGTTGGTTATGTTAGGGGTACCACTTGCTTATCCTCGACTTGTTTGGTTAGAGAATGTCCTAAGTTCTCGTCTCCTGGCTCCTGTTCGGTCTTTGGCTAAACACGGAGTGTTTTCAGGCTTGACTAACGAGTTTGATGGCCGAATTGAGATTCTTGATGATCTGGATGATCACTGGTGTGCTAAACATCATAAGCGAGAACGAAACAGGTTCGTTCAAAGGCTTTTAGATTTCGCCAGAAAATATAGTGTCCGTGTTACAATTTTGGCTGGAGATGTCCACTTGGCTGGAATTGGTCGATTCTATAGCAAGAATCAGTCCATTGAACCCAGTAAGGATCCAAATCTCATGTTGAATGTCATCTCATCCGCCATTGTCAACACTCCTCCACCAGATAAGATGGCTGATTTCCTTAACAAGCGTAACAAGGTTCACCACTTTACTAGGACAGTGGATGAAAATATGGTTCCTATCTTTACTCAGGATGTTGACGGCTCACCCCGTAATAACAAGCATTTGCTGCCTCGACGAAATTGGTGCTCTATCATCCCTCGAGGCACGGATGCCACCAATGCCAACACTTTGCCGGGACCTACTGCTAATGGAGGTGCCAGCAACGGTAACGGCAGAAATACTAGTAATGGGAATGGAAAGAATGATAAGGAGAACGTCGCTTACGAGGATGCCCCAGATTCTCTGTCAATTGTTCTTCATATGGAGAAGGACCAGGCTTCGACTGCCAATGAGACAATTCCTTATGAAGTGCTGGTGCCCGTACTTAATCTCAAATCGGCTGCTTCGGCTTCGCTTGAGAGGTCTGCTTCGGTTGCAAAGAAAGAGCGAACTGGAGAGCCCAATTTCGTACCAGTTCCCACTCTGTCTAAAGGAGGAGTTGTCAGTGATCCTAATCATCGCCAAGTTCACTCAACGGATGGCTCTCAGCCAGAGAAAACTCCACTTGAGCAAACCTCCCCTCAGGCAGTTGCAACCTAGTGGACAAGTCTAATGAATCTCACTTGTCTATAAATTGCGTGCCTTCCATGGATATTTTTTCTTATTAATCTTTCACTATATCTATTAATTTGATTTTGATTATAACCTGTTACAATGTTCTTTTAACATCCTTTGATCAGTTTTATTATCATTCCACTGGTTAGCTTCAGTTGAATCAATTTTGTGTCGTTATAATATAATTACACCTTATCCTGTCCCCGATCTTTTGCGATTATGCAAGCAATTTATCTGTCGTATCTGTCAGCCTCATATTAGCTAACTTGAATACTTTATGGAGCAGAAGGATGGTGAGACTAACAAAGACAAGAGCATCTTAATATAAACGAGACGACGACTGTAGCTGCAAGAGCTAGATTTGATGACTTTACCAATAGCGCCTGCGGGTAGTCCTCTGACAGTCCAAGGGACGCTACCTATAGTGACCTCGAGGCAGTGGGAACTTCCTCCACGACCCAAGCCAGGAAGAAAGCCAGGATCTAAAGCAGCGGATCAACCTTCAACGAAGAAAGTGAAGCTCCGTCCTGCTTCTGGTAATGATTTAAGGCCTCGACCAACAGGTTCTGGTGCCCAGCCCAAACCAGGGGTGGATTTGAGACAAGAGAATGTTCATTTAAGGTCTGAACTTGCAAAGTCTCGTGCTGAAGTGAAGAGACTAACAGCGTTGGTCAAGGAGCTAGAGGGTGAAATAAACCTAGGAACAGCGGCACCAACACAGGGCTTTTCAGACCCCAAGCCTATAAGCCAAGGAGAAGATGTGGGATTAGCTGACTGTGGGCTTTGTGACACTGGAGGCAGCTGTGTATGCAATGAATTAGGAATAAAACCTCACGAACCTCCTCCACAAGATGCTATCACTAAAGCGGTTAGTCAGTTCGATGCCCTGACTCCCATGAAAGCTGTGCCGTTAAAAAGAGGGAGTTTGAGATCAAGGACTAATAAATCTAGTCCAAGTAATGGGGTCCTATTCAAAAAAATCGATGAACAAAAAGAGCGAGATATGACCAGTTATTTTGCTCGATCCCAGTCTGGATCCAAACATTCTGACCCCGACCAACATCTGAATCCACAGCATCCGAATCCACAGCATCTGCACTCTCATCCTCACCAGCACTCTCACGCTCACCAACACCCTCATCAGCACCAGCACACTATTCAAGAGTATAAACGGGATGAGTTTCTAGAGGAATCAAGAAGATCTGTTACTGGAGCCTGTGGATTTTGCTCTAGTGAAACTCCTTGCCTATGCGCAGAAGCTGAACAAGCATCAACCGAGAAACAGCAAGATTCATTTCAACAGCCCGAGGATTTAAAGCCTTCACTAACAACCTCACCAACAGATACCACTCCTTCTAGCTCAGTTAGTTGGTCAGAATCCTCTGGTTGTGCACGTTGTAGGACTGATCCCGTATCAATGCTGTTTTGTATAGCTCTGGCTTCTAGTTCATCTAAACTTGGACTAGCCAGTCAGTCGGGAGCCACAATTTCATGCTCAGAGGCCTATGTGACTCTTTCGAGGCACCAAGCGTTTGATAATGCAGACCTTGGACAAATTGTTCAGAGATTAGAAGCTGAGAACGGCAGAGTTGGGGTTCAGAGTATATCTAAAGTGCTTCGTCAGATGGGTCAGAAAATCTAGGTAAGCCATGATGTGTTCGAACCTTTATCCCCTAATAATTTAACTGATTATTTATTTCTATTTTTGCAAACTGTGTGTAGTACATTTATATCAAATCCGCTCGTTTCCCAATTGCTAGCATAACATTCGAGATCTTAGAACTTTGACAATTGTACATTGACTCCTTCTACCGCAGCATTGTCCACGAACCATGATACCTCCGTATCCAACTCATTGACCAAGCCAGACGGTAACTTCTGCTCTTGCTCGTCAAAGATTTTTTTCAAAACTGGAGCCTTAGCGCTACCCTGAGCCTCAAATATAATACTCTTAGCAGCCCCGAGTACAGGGAAAGTAATTGTTACTCGGCGAGAAGGGGGTTTCGGAGAATCTTCAATCGAAGCTACAAGCTTCTTATGCTCCTTCAATAACTCATGCCCGGGGAACAGAGAACAAGTATGTCCATCAGGGCCACATCCTAACAGAATAAGGTCCAGAAGCACTTTAGGGCCAAGTTCTGAAACCATAACCTTCTCATACTCACTGGCAACCTTGGCCGAGTCAGATAAGTATGACTCATCGATAGTGTGCACAATTGGTTTTTCAGTAAGGAAGTCTAACAACTCACGTTTGAACAATCCATAATTGGAGTCCTCATGATCCAATGGCACCAGTCTTTCATCTGAAAAGAAAACGTTCCATTTAGCCCATTGCACATCCTTTCGGGCTGTTAGTCCCAACCGCAGAGCCTTTATTAGTGAGCCACCAGACACGGCAACGTTGAATTTTCCATTCGCTGAAATCGCTTCGTTCTGGAGCTTCACCACATAATCAGCAACCGCTTCGGCAACTTGCTCCTCTCGTTCAAACGAATACACAGCTGTACCTTTTCCCATTGCAATGACTAGTCTAAACTGCTCAATTGCAACCTAATTGTTGCTCTACTGATAGGTAAGTCGAACACGGCTGTGTCGGTTCTTGCTTACTCATGGAGACCATCACGGAGAACAACGTTGGGGCAGGGCGGAGATGAGCGGAGAGATAGGAGACAAGACGGAGATATGCGTGTAGAGAGCATCACGGAGATTGGGACTGGAATTGAACGAAGATTGGCTGGGATTGAGCGAAGATTGGATGGGATTGAACCCGTGGACAGCAATAAGATCATGGAATAAGATGCCGGAATGAGGCTATGATAGTTGATTATGATATAAGGGAACTAATAATATGGTGTCATATATGATAGTGTAGGCGGCAATGATCGATTATTCAACTTCGGCAGGTTCTGTCTTAATGTTGATATCAGAAAGATCCTTAGATAGAGTAAAGTGGCTTAGCAACGATCCATTACCAGCATACTTTTCCATTAATGCAATTTCGTGCAAATACGTTTCATGACGGTATGACATTCGAACATCAGGCACATTCGTCTTCTCCATCACATTACCAGCGGGCCCAGGTACCGTATAGTTCTTGCCAAGCCAATGGCGCTTGACCTCGGCCTCGTATCCAGACTGTAGCACTGAGTTTCTAGCCAATTCACACATATCAACGTTCGATAGCTTGTAGATCTGGGCGGCAACCGAGTATTCCTCAATTAAAGCCTCTCGAGTATATGAGAATTGCAGTGGGTCGTCACTAGAGAGCGAAACATTGAGGCCCCGCTTGAAATAGATATAGAATGGATTCTTATCGTAAGTCAAAAACAATGCATTATTGCTCAATGGTGACATGGCAATCCCAATTTGGTCAAGGTAGTATAAGTATTGGATGAAGGGCACCTTACGGAGCAGGATACCATGATTGATTCCTTGCGAAGTGAGAAACGCAGCCACCAAATGCTCAGGATTACCTGCTTCTCCACAGTGAGGACGAAGTACAAAGGTGTTAAACCCTCGTTGCTTTCTCCAAGTGTTGAGTGAGGTCAAGTTAGCGTACAGATAGTACAGATAATATGAGTAAGGAGGATTATCCTTTGATTCCCAGTATTTTGGGGTTGGGAATTTGCGAGTGAACTGACGATCCGCCTTGGATTCATCATCCACCGAGTCAAATCCAACCACTCGTTGCAAAAACACATGCAATTTTGGATGTGAAGTAGGATCCTTGGTAACCTCAAATAATGGCTGGAACAAGTTCTTGACAATGTCCTCAAACTTCTCAACGTTTCCTCCACTTTTGTAAATGTCATACAGCCTAGGAACCTGAATCAGCCACCGCACGTTGTGAGACAAAATCTTATGATCAATTATCCAAGCAGCAAGTTTGTCCCATTCATCCATCTTACGGCCATAGATGGAGATTCTATACTCAGCCATTTGATACTTTGACTGCTCCAGATCCTCAATAACCTCACGAGTAATCTCAGCAAGATACCGGCCACCAATATAGTTGTCTGTTTTGAGGAAGATCTCTCGCAGTCGTGATTCGCCGATAGGGTTATACTTAAGGTTGAACTTGTCAAATCGATGAAAAGTGTCCTTGTGAGCGTGCATGTCTAAAGTGTCAATACTGAGATCATACGCGGTCAAACCCAGAGATTGAAATACCTCATTAAGAGTCAACAACTTATTATCTCGATAGATAACTACTTCGTTAGGAGATCTTTTCATCTTGTACTTGATGAATCTAAGAAGATGCTTTTGGTTCATGCAAGCCGAATGATGAATATGGGTGTCCACTTTCCTAACATTGTAGAAGTCACGATGAGGGTTTTTCTTGGATGATGCAATTTCGTGATACTCGTTCAGCAGCGTGTAAAGATTATACTTTGCTTCTAGATACTGTAATCTTCTGAATGCAAAGCTCTTTGCTGGACCTTCACTGCTAATGGAGATGATTTCATTCAGATCCATGTAATAATCACGAATTGTAGGAACATGAACTATCGGCAGTCCATTTTCTTTAGCAGCAGAGTTTTCATACACCTGATACACTCCAAACTCATCTAGTTCATACACCATTTCGTTTGAGCCAGGAATCTCACACTGAGACAGATCAAAGTCTTCACCAATCTCTCGAGAATCGTTATGCTTACGGGAGCCATTGGCAGCTGCAGCCCGAGAATGTTTATTCTTCTG
This sequence comes from Blastobotrys americanus, assembly GCA_003705795.3. NCBI lineage: Eukaryota > Fungi > Ascomycota > Dipodascomycetes > Dipodascales > Trichomonascaceae > Blastobotrys > Blastobotrys americanus. The sequence goes on along the minus strand of PPJN03000003.1, from coordinate 205,688 downwards.
TTCGTTTGAAGTATTATCAAATTCTTTAGTATCATCATTCCACACTGGTTTAGGTGGAGGAGGATAGATATTCCAACTTCGATCGTTCTTAGGGTTATCTGAATCTCTCTGGAGTGATACTCTCTGATAGTGATGCCGTTTCTCTAGACATATTTGAACCTTGCGGTACATGGAGGCCAATTCTGCAGTAACTACGGGGTCCTCTTCTTCTTCAGGACGTGAATAGCTGCCTTTGGTGGATTGGTCGGCAAAAGATTGACCGGGAGCACCAGACGTCGCTCGTGCTCTTTGAATCAATTCTTGAACATTCATTCCATAACTAGTGGAGTTTTTTCTTGAGAGAAAGAATGGCGACCCAGATGATTCAGTAGTACCACCAGCTCCACTCGCACCTCCATCCAAGTACAAAGGAGGAGGTGGTGGTCTTGCCATCTCCGCCTTATGGTTAGGCGACGAACTGGCAGACCCTAGAAAGCTACTCAGTGCTCTATATTTTGCATCAATATCAATCAAAGACTTTTCATCGGCATACGAATGCATAGATGATCCATGAGAAGCCAATTCAAATCCCTCTTCTTCATCTTCATCAAATATAATGCTTTTGTGCGAAGGACTTTTAGCTATGTCTGCCGATTGGAAATCTCCAGTAAATGACGAATTGCGGGAAAATTCATGCCCAGAGCTGCCAGATTCTCCAATTGTGGTACCTGTACCTGGACTAGAGTATTCAGCTCGCGAAGCTTTAGACCCTAACACAGGTACTGCCTTGACATGGGTCGTATCACGATGATCCTGTCCTCCCATAATACCAATCTACCAGTTGGCAAGAAACACAGATGCTAAAATGAAAAAGATAATAAACACTAAGTCACTACCAACCTACAATCAGATCTCCGAAAATGATGAGTCTTTCTATCTATATTCACTATCTTCAGTACTCTCTTCTCTATCTTTTTTCTCCTTCACCCTTTGACGCGCAGGGCCCTATGCGGCTTTAACGGTTTACGAGGCTGAAATGCGGCTGTTGCACTTAGCCGTGAACGAGCGGCTAGAGCATTGGTGTTAGTTGTTCGTTGCCCTGACAACTACGGCTGTACATTCTGATGGGTATGTGCCGTGTGTGGTGGCATTTGTTTTGATTTACAGTGAGTTTGGGGTTTATGCCAAAATCTTTTTCATTTATGCGACAATATTTCCAGCTTGTCAAGTGATTCAACGCGTACACGCAGTGAGACTAGTTGACAGTTAGAAACAAACCAATGGATAGTCAAGGATATCTCCAAGAGGGTAAGAACTTCAGGATTGTAGAGAGGTGAGGGTATAGCAGTAAAGAAAGCCGTGATGTATCTTGTTGCTAATGATGGAAGTTAGAAACTTGAGTCTTTCACTGTGGGTGGTAGATAGAGAATGTTCATTATGGGTATTTGAGATTTAATATTCAACCAGTTACTAACTTGACAGGATTTAATCCCGCTTCATTGACTATCCCTCAATTGCGAAAGATTTTAATAGAACATGACGCAGACTCAAGCAAATGCCACAAAAAGGCCGAGTTTGTAAAGGCGTTTAATGATCAAATTGTACCACGACTACCTGAGCTTCGACAAAGATTAGTAGGAGTGATTGCGGATAATGCTGGAATCGTTGAAGCTAGTGACCGACGCCGTAGGACGCGCTCAGCATCGCCAGGCAAACCTCCAGTTTCAGCTTCACCTAAGAAATCGACGCGTGGTTCCAAAGCTAAGAAGAGCGCGACTGAAGAACCTCCTACTCCGTCACTAAAAAAGCTCAAGGAGGAACCTGAGAACATAGAATCACCACAAAAGGAAGATTCAGGCTCACCACGAAAGCGTGGAAGGAAGACATTATCCAAGAAATTTGTCGAGCCCTCTTCGATAGCAGAAGATATTAAATCAGCGCAAGCGTCAGAAACAGTGATTAAGGTATCCCCACGAAAAGGACTAAGAGTAAAGGAAGAACGACAGTCAGAGCTGATAGGTATAGAGAAGTCTGAAGAAGTCCCTTCGACAGACAACAGCAGTCGGAAGTCACCTCGAAAAGCCTCGGGGTCCAAAAAATCCGAGCCAAAGCTGGGGACGTTCACAACCCCCGTTAAAAGTGAGACCAGCCCATTTTCGGACAAGAATGTTTTCCAAAGTGCATCACCCAAATCTCCTAGACCCAAGAAGCGTGGCAGTAGTGGTGATGCTACTGAGACCGCTAAACGTAAGCGTAGTAAGAAGTCATCTGCTGCTCCAGCTTCCGCCTCTACTGACGACGAAGAAATGCCGGACGCAGAGACCGAGGAAGAGGAGGATGAAGAGCAGCTGGAACAATTGTTTGTCCAACCTCAACAGTATCAACAGGCAGACATATCAGACAGTCAGACACCTGTGCATAGTGGTCCAAGAGAATCTATTGCGGGTACTACTCCGATACGCCATTTCACTTCATTTCCTACTACTCCTGAAGATGAGCAGTATCTCACGCCTGAACAGTACAAGACAGGCGGATCTTTACAACAACCAGCAACTGCTCCGCGTAATAGACCGAAAATGTCAGAGTTCCAAACTGCTACGGAGAAACGGCCAACTTCCCTTCGACGAAGCTTCATGCCAGACCTGTCAGAGCTTCGAATGTCCAACGAATTCCGACGAATTGCGGAAGCCACTACTTTTGACAGGTCACCCCGATCATCCTTGGTTTTCAAGAAACCCACAGAGACTAACGACGAGAATGATAATCAGGAATCAACCGGTGTAGAATCAGAGCTCTCAAAAGAAGAGGAAATTAACAAGCTAGAGGATGAAATCGATCAGGAAGTAGAGAAGGAACAAGGCAAAGTCGGTAAGAGATCCAAATCCAAGACCAAAACTAAGAATTCTAGTAAGCAGTCAACACCCGCAAAGTCTTTCCCATGGAGATCTTTGATTGAGAATCTTTTGGGATTGGTGGTGGTGGGACTATTCGGTGCTTATTTGTATTGGTGGGCAGAGCAGCGTGTTCAGGTCGGTTATTGTAACGTTGGGTTTGTCACTCATGAGAACCGTGGTCGTCTATACGATGATGCTACGATCCCAGAGAAGGTACTGCATGCAATTACTCCGCAGTGTGTCCCTTGTCCTACTCATGCTACCTGCTACCCTGACTTTAAGGCTGTTTGTGATGAAGATTTCGTCTATGAACACCACCCACTATCGCTTGGGGGTCTCATTCCTTTAGCTCCAAAGTGTTCTCCTGATACTGAGAAGCAGAGAAAGGTTGCGATTCTCGTTCATAAAGCGCTGGAGCTCTTGCGTCAACGAAACGCTGATTCTTTGTGTGGGGAGACCGATGAGCCTCCTGAGATTGACCAAGAACAGCTCAAAGACGCGCTTTATGATATGAAATCACCATCGTTAGGAAACGAAGAGTTTGAGGACTTGTGGCGTCATGCGTCAAAAGATCTCGAAAATGAGGAAGAGGTTGTGGTAAGTAGCTATATTGGTGGATGATGTTGATAAAGTAGTTACGGATAACTAACGATAGCTTAGGCCGTCCGAGTACGTACAACTGTCAAAGGCTACGCCTTACCCGGGGAAGAATCTCCTGAGCTCATCAAGAAAAAGACGTTTCTTCAGTCCACATCACTGGGACACCGCTCCATCAAGTGTCGAATCAATCAGTCCATCCGAGGATCCTTGGAAAAATATCGAAGACCAGTTGGGATCTTTCTAGCTGCTGCGTTGGCTGTGACTGTGGGGTGGATTTCCTACAAGATACGTCGAGAATTTAACGCTCGAATCCAGGTGTTTGTTCAGGAAGCGTTGAAGCAATTGATTCAACAGCAGGCTATTAGTGATGCAGATTCACATGGCCAAACTCCTAGATATATTGCTTCGGCACATCTACGAGATTCGGCTCTTGCAAAGGAAACTAGCAAGAAAAACCGCGAAGCTCTGTGGAAGCATGTCCAGAAAGCAATTGAAGCTAACAGTAATATTCGTGTTCGTCAAATGGAAGTTCATGGGGAGATAATGAAAGTGTGGGAATGGATAGGTCCTTCTACTCCTGTTTCAGAGTCTTAATGAAATTCACTGACGATACACTCAATTCAGTAATGAACTGTCTATAGTCAACTAATCCTTTCTCTTCTTTTTTTTTATTTTTTTTATTTTTTTTCAACGATACCCATGAAAATAGATAATACGATCAGAAGTTCATGTTGAAGTTGTCATTTTAAAATATAATCAAACACTCCCATTCCAATTGACTAGTATCAACATTCTTGAGATTTACAGGTACAGAGTACGAAGGAATTCATTAGATGATACTTAGAGGCCAACAAGATCAACGATGAGGCCAATGACGAGGCCGACAATGAGCCAACAATGAGTTCAACAAGAAGTTGCATATATGACACGCGTAGATTTCAGAAGAATGCGGTCATGCGAAGCCTATTTCTTGAGCTGAGATTCCAGAGTACTAACATGTTCCTCTAACCTTCGAATGGAAGATTGAAGCTCAACGACGTCAGAGATAACAACAGAATTCGCCGCTCGATACTCATCAAACAGATAGTAGTACGCACCATATCCCGTGATAGTAGTTCCTAGTAAGAAGCCAAGAAAGCTATTTTAGTGGTTAGTCTTTGATCAATTCCATGACCAGATCACATTTGATAATACACAGCACTTACCCTCCGCGAAACGCTCCAACCTTTCGAACTTTTCGAACCGGTGGTGGCACAGGAGGAGGCACTACTGGAACAGCCTGCTGATTACGCACAACTGAGGTAGTGAATCTCCTAGTTAACACTCCTGATACTCTGTCCAGGCGTAACATTGTAGTCTTAGTTTTGTAAAGGTTGCTTAGAGCACAGTAACGTTAGACTTGAACTGTTCGAAGTCACAGGATTGGCCGGTATTATCTTGAAAGCACGACGGTAGGTTACCGGGCTGCACAAATCGATACATCAGCAATGAAGAGCGACGAGAGCGCATGTTTAGCAGAAGTTACGCAAAAGTTTAGGTTTAATGCTAGCAAATACAGTACGTTAATAGATCAGTACATGAATACTGAAAACAAGACGGAACTGAATACCGAAGTTAGACTCATCGTTTCAAGCTCGTTCTAAAATCTTTTCAAGCTCTTTTTGGTTTGAGGCTTAAGAATGCTTTTCCACCTACTAACGAGACCTCCACTAGAGCCCTGTCTTGGCTTTGGTTCCGAATCAAAATCTAGACTGTTTTCAGAGCCAGAATCGTCATAGGCATATGGATTTTCTTCATCCAATTCATCAGCATCGTCATCGTCATCGTAGTCATCGTCATCATCTGAGGTCAATGTATCTTCCGATAATCCAGCAATGGTATTGTTAGTAAGAACAGGTCGTAATGATTTGTCGGTTTCAACAGAGGGATCAATCACGCTATCTGATTGTATATTTGATAGAAGGCTGGCGAAGTAAGCATTGGTCTCATCAGATAGGTTGGGTGGATCAGTAGAATAGTTAGGCAGTGATAAATCAGAAGAGTTCTTAGTAGGATCACCATCCGTACTCGTTGTCCGTACCAAAACTGGAATGGAGTTTGTGGAATTGCACCGCACCTTTGCAGGTGGCTTAGCGATAGTAGCATAGTCATCTGGATCGGTTGATTCTATAACATCCATATGAGGGGATACAATGATCACTGGCACAGGGGATCTGGCCACCAAATATGAGGTGATTGATTTTTTGTATCGCATTCTTCGAAAGTTACCAAACGATTTATGCGAAGCTGCAACTACTACTAACGAAGGCTGATAGAGAGCCAACGTATTATTGACAGCAGCCTTGATTTTTCCCACCCCTAGTTCAACTACCACATTGATCCGTACCCCACAGTTATTTGCTATCTGGACTGCTTGATCAAGAATTTTCTGCGCTTCTGGCTGATATGTTTGAGGCATCGAGTCAGGAGATGATGTATACATTCTCAGGCAAATGAGCTCATCTCCATCTTGAAGAAGATTGGTTATTAACCACCGTAGAGCATTAAGTGAGTATGCCTTCGGAGAAAATGAAAATAATAAACTTCGAGATCCATAGGAATATTTATGTTCATAATGTCTAGATGAAACTGAGTATGATGAATACTCTCGTTCCTTCTCTTTTGACCCTTGAGAATAATACTGCATCATGAAATTTGGTAAGAACAATGACCCAGCGGATAACGGAGAGATTGAAGAATTATATGAGGAATTCCTTCTCTTAGTAGCACCAGTACTATCATTGGAACAAATAGTATCAAATGATACCCGACGTCTATAAGAGCCTGATGATCCATCATTTAGGCTTATACTTGATTTTCGTCGACCAAACGAGGTATTTAGACTGCTGGTAGAATCAACGGAGCCAACGCAGCCAAAGCTAGCAGGACGAGTACAATGTTCAGCAGATATAGAGCCAGAGCCAGATATGGAGCTTGTGAAACCTGGATCGTTATCAGCAGATATACTGGTAGGATCTATACCAGGGTCTAAATCATGCTCAACCACTCGGTTACTCGTACTGTCGCTGAAATGAGTCTTTACAGCTGGATCATCATCTGAGTTATCTTCAGCAGTGATATCAAGTATAGCCTCTGAATCGCGAGGATCGGAAAAAGAAGCTGCAACATAATTCTTATGTTGGGGGTACTTCGAGAAATCTGGTTCTATAAATGTCACTGACATCGATATTATGATAGAAACAACACAGCTAGAGGTGTGAAAGTTGTCAGTACTTTGTTTAGAGAGTACCTTAGCCAAGAACCGGAAAACGGTCTTCTCTGATTAAGGAAGGAGCACCAATAACAGGTCCAGTATCAGCCAGTCAGTGCCAGCAAACACACAGTATCAGCCAGTCAGTGCCAGCAAACACACAGTATCATTCAGTTCACAGTATAAGCCAACACGCGGTATCAGTTAGCTTACTGTATACTAGTAATATAACAGTGATAATAGCAGTTTGTTAGTCTCCAGCAGATTCTAATATAAGTACAACTGTTAAATTACTAGTCACCACGTTTAAAGTTCTGAGTTCAGTCTTCTTACCTCGCCTTTGGCCTTCGCCCAGGAACACAAACCCTGAATCTCAGTAGTGCCTAGGTTAAATCAGCTTAACAGTACTGATTATGGATGAAACAACCACTGGTCGCAGAGACCCCTATATTTGTGGGGTTAGAACAGCGGACGCAGCCTTGAGCGTGTTTCAGTACGTCGTATATTGATCTCAGTTCATAGAATGTCAACTATTTATGTTAGTCAAAATTCCTAGCTACACGTCGGATTCTAAATAACTCCACACTTCCAGACTCGCGTTACTACTCACTTATCATCCCCTTTATCTGCACCAATTTCAATATGGTAGTGTAAGCGTATGGTTTCGATGGCGCAAGCGATGGGGGTGAGGCTCACTTCTGGGGTATATTAGGTCAAATGCTACGACGAAGCTGAGGTGGAGGTAACTGGGGCAGAGCTAGATAGGATAATGGCTGCTTGGAATGACTGATCGACAAAATGGTAAAGTGACCCTGATTACATGACCTCATAAGAACTGCTGCTCTTGCTGGCTAACAGAATTACTCATGATTAGTCTACTACTCCCCAAACCATAGCAATTCAGTGGTTTAGTTTGGTGGCTGTCGGAGACAGCGTCGCGTGCGGCTGGAGTTTGTTTATGTCTAATTGATGAGAAGTAGCCGAACTGAGATACGACTGCAATCAGTTGCTATAAATTATTATTTTTAGTTGACGGTGGTAACTGAGACTATCTTTTCGCTTCTAAGATCAAGTTAGGACAATCATAATGAGCCCATGGCAATGGTTTGCCAAGTTTTATGACTATTTACTGTCATTATTCTGGTAGGTGGCGAGAATAAAGAATCTATCATATTAATACTAACAAAATAGGTCGACTGAAGTAAGTGCAGTTAACGGAGGGACAATATTTTGTCAAATAACAGCCCACCCTCAATCTGTTCAAGTTTTTAAATGCTAGGGTCGATAAATCTTCCCATTATGATGACTATGGCTGAACAAACTAACATTTAGCTCGATATTACATTACTAGGATTACAAAATGCAGGCAAGACCTCGCTGTTAAAGGCCCTAGTGGTAAGTAGATTTACTTGAGTCGTGCTACAAGAACTTGTGCTACATACATCTGTGCCGCACCAACCTGTACTACATTGCATTGTAGCTCAGAATACTAACTCAGTAGGGAGATAACTTTTCACCAGAGTACGTGATATTTACGGTTAGATTGCATAAATGCAAAGAGTCTTCAGAAAATCATGTTTGAAGACATTTATGCTCTTGATTTGATACCATTTGATCTGATAAACTAACCCTTAGATCCATTCCAACTGTCGGGTTCGCAATGAAGAGAGTAAAGGTTGGTTCTGTCACTTTAAAATGCTGGGACCTTGGTGGCCAACCTAGATTCAGATCAATGTGGGAACGATATTGTAAAGGAGTCAACTCCATAGTGTAAGTTGATATCATGGTACCGGAGCTGGATTTCTTCGACTCTTACTAACAACAGATTTGTGCTTGATAGCGCTGACAGTTCGACTTTCGAGACCGCCAAGCAGCAATTACATTTACTAGCAGACAAGGACACCATTGAAGACATTCCCCTATTGGTATTAGCGAACAAGAATGATCTTCCTGAAGCATTGACTGTCGATCAAGTGATTGAAAAGATGGATCTCAAATCCATTTCTGGTAGACAGGTATCTTGTTATTCAATCTCCGTTAAAGAAGCCAACAACTTAAACTCGGTACTGAGCTGGCTCATCGCGCAATCGAAATGACCACTGAAGCCTCAGGTTTTACCCACCACGCTAAAGGTCTTACTCACCATATTAAAGGTGTATTGTTCAGCATTATATATTTACTTGGATACCCACTCTGCATGTGATAGATAAGAAAGAAAAAAAAAACACTCTCCCATCACATCTCAATATCAGTTGTATAGCAAAGGGTTTTTTGTCAAAGCTTCTATAATCCGTCTATCGGTTTTAAATGCATATCCTTTATCAAGTTTTCAACTACCTGCACATAGAACTAGCACTTGCTGTTCAAAATAACAGCAGGTATTTACTGAGTTCTCTTGGATTTCCAGCCAGTATTAACAGAGTTCTCAGATTTCCAGCCAGTATTTACTGAGTCTTCTTCTCAGACTTCCAGCCAAGAGCTCTCAATCGTTCAGGCAAAATAGGATGAGAATGAGTATAAGCACTGTAAAGCCAGTCTGCATCTACCGTACCAAGATTTTCAAGATGAATGTTAATTAGAGATTGAGCAAGCTGAGGGCCATAGTTCAGCTGTAGCGCATATTGGTCGGCCTGGTACTCAAACGTTCGAGATAGCAGGTTCATACCAAACGTCAAGACAGAATCAAGTGGCTGCAGAATATCATTGAAAAGCAAGAACCCGATGAGAATGGGGTTCTTATCATAGAACCCAAATGAGTTGTAAAGAGATCGATTGTGAACAAAAGCGGTGAAGAGAGAGAAGATAGCAAACAGGTGAACCTGAGTGATTAATAACAGCTTGGTGGTGTGAGAAAGTGACCAGTGACCAATTTCGTGAGCTAAGACTGCGGTGACCTCTTCAACCGATGATTTGTCAATCAAAGTATCGTAGATAACAATCTGCTTGCTCCAAGGCAGTCCGTAAAAGTAAGCATTAGAATGAGATGATCGCTTAGATCCATCAATCACGTACAATTTCTTGAGAGGGAAGCTTACTCGCTTAGCCAGATCCTCAACGCTCTGTTTAAGTTTACCATCCTCCAGTGGAGTGAGCTTGTTGAACAATGGTTGAATCAAACTAGGGAAAACGGTAATAGCAACAAACTGGAATCCTACGAAGAACAACCACAGGTACAAAAAGAACTTGTCACCAAAGTAGTCTATAATCTTTAGCACCGCAGCCAAAAGTGGGGCACCAATTCCAATCGACAGAAGCTGAGACTTAATCCAATCAGTAGCAAACAACTTGTATGTCAGCTTGTTGAATCCAAAACGTTCTTCGAGCACAAAGTTTGAGTACAAAGAAAAGGGCAGATCTAGAATCGACGATACCAACTGCAAAGTAAATACCATCACAATTGACTGAGTAGCTACACCAGAAATAACGGTGGGAGCAAATCGAGCTACAATTCCTCCTGACCAGTTAAATAACTTCGGCAGCACATCGTATGAGATAAGCGCGACATTCTGTGCAAGACTGTAAACGGAGCTGAAAAATCCAAACTTTGCTTTTGCTCGACCATATTCTTGTGTCCGCTTGAATGTTTTTTCATCAAGAGCCCCTGCAATCTCTGGAGGAGCAGTAGGCTTCGAAAGAACTCGGTATTGCCTATATTTCAGGTATGATGAGAACACATACTGCCCTACAGTGAACCCAAGTACAAGGCCCTTCCAATTAAACCCGGGCTTATCCGCGGCAAGCGATAGTTTCTAGAATATGTTAGTATCCAATCAATTTCAACTTGTTCTCACCTTTCTCTACTCCCTCCCATCTATCCTTGCTTACATTTAAGAAATCCATCTCCTCTCAACTATGTACATCGGTTTATGTCAAGGTTGACACGACGACACTTAATAAACTAAGCACTTAATTCTACACGGCTGACACTGCGGCAGTTAACACGGCACTAAGCACGGCTAAGGACAACCAACATGAAGCGAGAACCGAGCCCGAGACGCGGTAAGGAAGCTCATCATCGAGGAGGAAATCAGATAAGAGACTGTGACAAGACTACCGGCCATTAAGAAGAATCGTCTATAATACTTAATATATATAATGCTAATAAGAGAACCAAATGTAAAGTTCAAGAACATACCACCGTAGAACAATTACATGCCATCCCGTGCTTGTAAAAAGTTAAAGTACAGCTGTTTTGTGCGGATTCGACAAACTTTGCCATAATAAATCATAGGAATGGTAAGCATCATGAAGAAGAAATCGAGAAGGCCTATGGCAATGTAAGTCTTAAAGGTACCCTGACTATCCAACCATGGAGAACATGTGAAGGTAAAGATGCAACCAACAGTATTGTTGATGACGGAAACTCCTACCATTCCTTCCAGCACCATTCCAGGATAAGCATCCATCAGATAAGCCATGCTGAGGTCTCCAGCACAACCCCATCCAAATCCAATGAAACCCAGTGCAACATATGATACAGCCCAGTGCCATTGTCTGTCGGTCCCAATTCCAAACAAAAACAGACCTAATGGTGAAATGACTGCAGTTACAAACATCAACCACAATCTCATTTCGGGCTCTCGAACACCACCATTACGCTTTGCAAGCATGAGGACAAAGTGATCAGAATAAATCCCGCCATACACACAACCAATAAAGGCGCCAATAAGGGTGGGTACATTCATAATTGCAACTGCTGCATCTCCATAGTTGTAAGGAGCCTCCGACCAATTCTCTTCTTGAGTAGTCATAAAGAAGGTGAGCCAAGCATCTTGAATTCCCCATTGAAGGCCAGAATAAATAACTGCAGGGAATGTGAATACTGACATCGTTAGCCACAGTCTTCTCATATATTGCTTGAATCCGCAACCCCTAAGATTAGGCGCTGGGGTAATAATGTTTCTAGATTTGAAATAACGCTTAAACCATGATCGGTAGAATTCTTGTCGTTGCTTGCGTCCAGTTAGAAGATTTCTGCTGGCATTCACATTGTTCAGATCGCGACGATGAGTTTGGTACCGATGGGAAAAGGATTTTTCGCTGTTCGCGTCCTGGTTGTGGGGAATAGTTGCGACCACCTCGAATGATGATGAGGATACTGAATCCAAGGAATTTGAGGAAGCATGTTGTGCTTCAATTATACCAGTTCGTTCATATGATGGTAAACTACTTTGATGCCCATGATCACTGTCATTTGTCCTGTCATAGGCAGTCTCTTTCATGGTAAAGATGAATAGTAACAAGGTGAAGCTAGACGTGATCACTCCTACCCAACCAACCCATCTCCACCCTTGCCCAGCACTTACATAGCCAGCTACCAAAGGGCCGAGATAAGTACCAGCAGAAGTAGCTAGGATATATAAGCCCAAAATGGTCCCCAGTTGATGGCGGAAAAAGATATCGGACAAGGATAATTGGACCTGAGCCTCAGCACAGGCTTCTGACATTCCCACCAGCAATTGATTCCAAATACTATCTTGTGTATCTTGGGTACGAGCAAACCAAATAGAGCCAGACAATCCTAAAACGATGCAAATCAGATAACCAACTTTCCTGCCATACAAAAACGCCGTGGGAGATAACAACAAGGTAAAGTAGCCAATTCCAATGAACAGTACTCCAGCAGCAGTATTCATTGAATCCCATGAAATGCCCAGATCAGAGTTCATTCCATTTTGTGCAGCTCCAGCGTCATTAGATGTAGCCGCTGTCAACCCAGTCACAAGCATTAGTAGAAAGAACTGCCATCCTTTGGTTATCCAGGACCAATTCAGAGGATCATCCGGAGATTGTGAAGGTTGAGGAATCAGAATAATGTCATTATGCCTCTTTACTTCCGATACCACACTCAATATTCTCTCCTCATCAGCATAGATATGATCAGTTCCAGGGACATAGTCTTCATCAACAAAGGGTTGTAAAAAAGGATCCTTCATCGCCAGGGTAGAGGTTAAATCCTACGACTTTCTAACTTAATGCGTGTCAGGCACCTTCCCCCGAAGCAACGACAGTTGAGTAGCAGTTTGAGGACATGAGAGCAAAGCTAGAGAATTGAATCGACTACACTCCCAATTCCAGTTAGAGACTAGTAGTAACCGGCACTTAAACCAGCAATTTGGTTTCAATATGAGTCTTAGCAACGACAACAACAGCAGCGGCAGTAGTGAGTAAAAAAAAAAAAAAAAAAAAAAAAAAAAATTCAATAATAATAAGAAAATATCGGGACCAAAAAATTAACCGCATAGATAAAGCCTGGACATGCTAAGATTTGGAAAGGTGCAGCAGGGAGTTTGCAGGTTATCTATAACGCCTGATGAAGCGGATAAGCTTGCTTGATAACAAGTGATCTAACAATGCAGTGTACAATTGGTGAAGTTAATAGCGTGAAATTTTACATAGTTAGTAAGATGCTAATGCTAAATTAAGGAGAGCCTTAAAGCCAACTAGCAGATTCTCGTCCGTCTTCGTAGCGGCGAATGATCTGTTGTCTGTGATGGCCGTAACTATCTACCACTTCCTTGCGATCAACATCATAGCCTCCAAAGTATGGAAGAATTTTTACCCATAATAACCAATAAAGCGCTCCTACAAAAAACAGGGAAAGTCCTACCACCGCATGCAAATAGTAAGGAAGGGAAGTGTAGATGTTTTGGGATGGAGAGTCTGGAGGGACAAAAGGGGCAATGACAAGATAAAGCGAGGAAAGAAAGAAGAAGCCAGCGACAAAGGGACCGGCTACAATTGGAGGATTCCAATGTTCAAATCCTACTCCCCTGAATTTTTGAATGTAAATCACCACCAATGCCAAAGCAACAAAGCAATTGACCACCGAAAGAGGGTACGAAATAAGGTTTAGAATGAAATTGTATGCATCTCCAGGGGGAGGAGCAAGAATAACAACAACTGACACCAACCAATGCTCCAAAAGACCAGTAAACGGGGTGTTCAATGGACGATTAGATGCCCAAAGTCTGGAGATAGGTAATAATCCTTCCCGAGCAAGCGATTGGACGATTCGACCTTGAGAGAAGATGACAGATAACACATTACCAAGAGCAGAGATGGCAACAAATACTGACAAAGCAGTTTCTCCTCGTTTTCCAAACACAATAGCAAAATATTGTGCCGCAAGAATTCGTCCAGAAGACGAGATGGTCTCTTTAGGAACCACAGCAAAATAGGAGATGTTGCAGAAAAGATACATGATAGCAACCGATGCCAGAGCCAGAGGAGCAGCCAGTTTAAGAATACGATTTGGATTCTTAGTCTCCGAAAGAGCATAATTTGCATTCGAATATCCAATAAAAGACCAGATGATATTATAGAGTGCAGTGACCACTCCATATGCGGTAGCTTTGTTGCTTCCAGCAAACGCGTTAGTAAATGCATGAGTTTTCTCAATGTCTAGTCTACCGGATAATGCCACCCAACCTGATACAATGATGATTGCAATGACTACCAACTTGAAGACTCCTAGAAAGTTTTGCAGTCGTAATCCCCATTTCAAGGAAGCGGAGTGAACAAGAAAGCTGAAAGTGACACAGGCAAAACCAATAAGACGCTGGTTCCATCTAGTCACATCCTTTCCTGCCGCCACTAAAATATATTCTCCAAACACAACCGAATTGGACGCAGCCCAACCCAGTAAGAACACATAAGCAGCATACATTGAGGATGCCAAGAACTTTGGTCGTTGATAGAAAAATTCCAGATAGTTTTTCTCTCCTCCATTTCTTGGAATTGCACTTCCCCATTCTAAGTACACCCATAATCCTGCTGCAGAGATGAGAGCTCCAATTACCCACATTATGAGTGATAATCCAACTGAATTACAGTATAAAAAGATGGACGAAGGTGTGGCAAAAATACCGGTTCCAATCATTCGATTGAATATCAGAAAGATAGCAGATACTACACCAATCTGTTTCTTTCCATCCTCGTAGTTCTCTCGCACTCCAACTCCAATTTCGTCTACTTGAGTAGCCCCATAATCGGTTTTGGAGACTGAGTTTACTGAATCCGATTCATCCTCGAGCTCTCCTGTGGGTTTCCCCAGTCCTAAGAAACCCATTGCAGCTCTACGACTTCAGGATGAGATGTTGCCTGATTTATACTATGAACCCCAATTCAATTCAACCGTTGACAAATCAGCTGCTCATATAAATGTCAACTTTGATGAATCAGCTGCCCATATATATATCTCAACTTCGACAGAATCAAGCTCTCGTGTATATAGCCTAACTTCGACAAAATTAAGCTCCCATGTATATAGCTCAATTCTGAAGGAACCAACTGCCCATATATATATATATCTCAACTTTCTCCATAAAGCTTCCAAGATTCCTGAAAAATCTTTTTAAGACATGTTCTAATGCGCAGATGGCGCAAATCGCCGCTTATCCGTAGTCATCGTGAGGGCATCGCCCAAATATGGTCGGTGACGTGATCGCACGCGATCACCGACGGTCTCACATCACCATGATGAGAGAGTCGAGTAAATGATGGTATTGAGCAATTAAGAAGGTGTGATCAGGAAGTGGTTAGCATGCTGTCAGTTACCTATGGTACTGAAACTGGTGATTGTACCGAGACTCCTCTGATGCAGAGAATGTTCATGGTACCGAGACTTGCTGACGCTATTTGGACCGCCCATGAAAAGTGGCTACAGTTTAGTCAGGATTAAGTTGATATGATTATATTAATAAGTGGCTATAAAAGATAGTCATAAATGTCGCGCACCTTCAAAAAACCTAATGATTAGATCTCTTCAAAATGTTTTCTGCTGGTGCGATGAACTTATTCTTCGTCATTTTTCGGGATTCGTTTACCGCAACCATCTAGAGCAGTTGTCATGGCCACGGTGATAAAGTCCCGGGATAAGTCTAGCGTCAGTCAAGAGACATTGTCAAAAATAAATTCAGCATCAATCTAGAGACATTGCGAGACCAATAGCTTTTTATTCATGTCATTAACTATTATCCTGTCATTGATACCAGTCGTATTGTCTATATTTACATAACCTCTCTACAGTGGTTGTGAAGCTAAGAAGTGTACTGGCTAAGAAAAAAGTCGCAGTGATTTTAAATATCCTTAACAGCCTTGCGCGGCTGCGCGGAAAATCAAGTCTCGTCGTCAGCCGTATTGAAGCGCCATCGCCCATGCTCAACTACGACCAGTAACGGTTTATACACAGAACAACTTGGCCAAGTCAAGAGAAGAGGTCAAAGATGTGTGATTAACCATCATTTAGCACGGGATATACACTGATCTGAAAGAGTGTTTCAATGGAGTATTTTTAAAGAGTATATCACACACTGGTACGCGGTATGAGCCTTTCACATCTTGTAGTGAGTTGTCAGGCTCACCAGTTCTCTCAAGGCTTATAAGGCTAACTGGCTAGCTGTAATATACTAAGGTTCGTGCCAAGAGCTACCAATGATTTGATAATGGTCACTCTAGTTTAGGTGTCCAATGACCATGCTTGGATTACATATACCTGTACTGCTTCGTGCTGCTTACGTCCTCTCGGTTTGCTCTATATCTCCACGTGGATTCAGGGCTACAACAGTCAGAGCACGGCAGTAGCCCTGTTAGCTGCAATAGAGACCATCTATCGACGACTGGCAACCACACGTGGGGGAAGAACCAGAGGATTGATGGACGGTTATGGGGACATTGAATCTCACGGCATGTTGTGATGCAGGATGACTACTAAACGCAGCCAAATACAGTTCGGAGAATTCGCAATGGATCGAATTTGAATGGCAGTGTCAATCTGACCAGTAAGATGATCGGTTAATAATTGCGAGGTAAAAGTATAAATCCAGTAAGTCCATAAGGCATAATACTGCTTGAAATACTTAACTGTACTAACTGACTGACTTCCAATTGGTATAAGGTTTTTTTCTAACCCTTGGAGTGTTTATTATCAGAACCATTAAGGTTGTGAATAAGAATCTTGACCTTGTTAAGCCAAGTTCTGTGGTTTCTTGGGTGCATAGAGCCCGATATATTTGGAAATCAGGAGTATCGCTAACTCGGCCTGTTATATATTCATCAGAGATTGATTGATTGAGTTGACGGGGTCGGTACCTCAGAATCAACAATTGGTGAACAAAAAGCTATAGAACAACCAAACCAGGCTCTTTTGCTCTCACATCAATCAATCATGAATTCTGCTAAGATCCTTGGTGTTATAACCTCATTACTGGTGTCTGGCAGTATCGTTTCGGCGGACGATAGTTCTGTTCCTAGCCCTACTTTTTCCTCGATTCTTCCCAATGCTGCTGAGGTCTCGGCTGCTGCTGCTACTGCTTCAACTGCTGACTTCTCAGGAGTATCTTATGTTAAGGGCCAGGCATTTGATAGAATATACAATATTTGGCTTGAAAATACGGATTATGACAAGGCCGCTGGTCAGTCAGGTCTCAAGGATCTTGCGGGACAAGGTATTGTTCTCACAAATTATTGGTCCTTAACCCATCCTTCGGAACCAAATTATCTTGCCTCTGCTGCTGGTGATTACTTCGGTCTCAACAGTGATAACTTTATCTCGGTGCCTTCAGAGGTATCGTCAATTGCTGATCTTTTGGAATCGGAAAACATCTCATGGGCTCATTACCAACAGCATTTGCCGTACTCTGGCTTCCAGGGCTTCAATTATTCTAACCAAGATACCTGGGCTAATGATTATGTTCGAAAGCATAATCCGCTTATCATGTTCGATAACACTGTGTCTGATAATTCTCGTCTCGCTAAGATCCAGAATTTCACCCAGTTCAACAAGGCTGTTGAAACCAAGAGTCTGCCTCAGTGGGCTTTTATTACTCCTAACATGACTAATGATGGTCATGACAGTACTATCAAAGTTGCGGGCAACTGGGCCAACACTTTCCTGACCCCACTGCTCAAGAACGACTACTTCACTGATCGAACCCTTGTTATTCTTACTTTTGACGAGAACGAGACCTACAAGATTCCTAACCGAATATGGGCGGTTCTTCTTGGCGACATTCCGGAGCATTTGAAAGGAACTACTGACAACACCTTTTATGATCATTACTCACTGATCTCAACTGTTGAGGCTAACTGGAAGCTACCTAATCTTGGCCGAAACGATTGTGGTGCTAATGTTCTCGAAGTCGTTGCTAAACACACTGAATATGAGAACAAGGTGGTTGATACTTCTCATATTTTCAACAACGAGTCTGTCCCTGGCTGGCTCACTGATTCTAACATAGCTATTCCATCCCCCAATCTCACCTGTATTGGCGCTGGTGGAAAGGGAGTTTTGAGTAGTATTGTGAATACCTGGAGCAATCGTGTATAGTGCTATCCACACCTCTGCTAATACTAAGGGCTGATTGAGATATTAGGTGTATTTGTGGATTTATCTTAATACTTGCATTTAAAGTAAGTATTTGCTTTAACACAGGTATTAGCATTACATTAACAAGTACTATGGAATTTCAAGGTAGTCATTCTCTTTTAGCCAGCCCTTCAAATAGTAGTAACAAAGGAGAAATTGTAAGACTCGAGATGGCTCTAACTCTGAGTGTATGACATTAATATGGGTTGGTCATTAACTCACAGTACGTGATTAATATGATGCAATAAAGATTGAGCAAACAAAGGTAGACACGCCCAACAGTTCAGATTTTAATATGGAAATGACCTCGTAATCTTTCCGCTATCGAAGGTGACGTTCGAACTCTTCTGCCTGTGGAAGAACTGCGAACGCTGCCACCTTTGACGCCTAGTGCTCCATCTGGCGAAGATGGCGACAAAGAATGGCCATTGAAATTTAACTTGCCGGTCGTCGAGATCTTATCTTCATCCGTTAGTTTGCTATTATGGGACCATAGCTTTTGCCCATGTGCTATCGGCGAACTTGTACTGGATGTCGGATTGCCGTCTGTCACAGTAGAATGAGCAGATGTCAAGGATGCCTTAGATGGAACTGGACTTATCTCTTCAGACTCATCACTAAATCCATGATGGTGAAGAGGATGGCCATTTCCATACTTCTCCATTATCTGGGTAACAGGACGAGCAGGAGTCTTATAGGATAGTGCCAAGAAGGATCTTGACTCCTGCAATCTTCCATATTGATCTAACGTGGCCAGATCTTCATCCACAAACGACTGGACGATATCCTCAACTGACTTAAGCTCAGAGTAATCATCTTGGTTCATCATCATCACTAGGCCAAGCTTATGATGTCTCATCAACTCTTGTTCTTCTTGCTGTAAACGTATGTCGTGGTGCCTTAAGGTCTGTGGGATGGACGAGTGAATGTAGTTATTATCGTTATCAGTGGATATCGAAGATAAAAAATCTGTCGATAAAGTCCTGCTTGTGTAACTACTATTAGGGCGATCAGGACTTCGTGGTGGTACCGGGATTGACTCGCAATTAGAAATAGTGGCAGGAGGTCTGGGTCTTAGGAGATCAGAATTTGTTCCAGAGTGGTATGAAGCTTTCGATGAATTAGCCTCTAAAAGGTGTAGATCGTACTGATGGGTTCGTCGTGGGCTTCTGGCAGGAACCATTAAATCTGGATTGTTAGCTCTTGAGGTTGAAATCTTCGCAGGAGGTCGTTTCCGCCTTTTTGACTTAGGTTTATAGTTCTGTGGTTTCGGAGGAACAGGAGGCGGATCAAAACAATGAAGTATCAAAGCCTGTTCATCTGGTTTTGAATCCTTTTGGTCAATTAAAAGCTCCCGAGATGAATCAGATAGGGCGCCACTTGAACCACTGGAAGACGACGATTGGTTAGCTGAATGAGTTCCAACAGAGTGGGAAAGCGACAAAGCGCGGAGGTGAGTATCGATATAAGAGGGTAGAGAAAGTTGGTTCTTTTCACCCGTAATTGTGTGGTTTTTGGAAGACTCTCGTGAGTGAGCTACCGATCGTGGCTTTGCCCAGGCTTTCGTTTTGAGGTCCGGAGATGGTGGCTTCAATGGCGTTGGTGGAAGAGATGGAGATGGAGGTAGGGAGTTAGCAATTGAGGATGGAGGATGTGGATGAGCTAGCATGGTGAGAATGTGAGTACACAGTACCAGAATCGGAAGGGTGTATCGAAGTTTGAAGGTGGGCAAAAGGTTAGAGCAAATTCAGTGGATCGATGTTCCAGCTAAAGCTCCCAGCAGATGAAACTAATTAGTAATTCCGTTTAGACCTGTGATTTAACAAGACATGCATACCATCAGCACACCACCATACAGTACCAATCAAGTATTTTTGTTTCCTCAGTACCAATGGGCAGAACAGTGGTTTCAAAATCCTACTCACCAACCACTGAGTCAAAACTTTAATTGATAAATTCGAGCTGTGGATATGGTATCCGCAGTACCGTGCTCTATGTTCTGTTGCTTCGTTTAAACTTTGCAGACAGTGATCGGACCACAGCTGGTTTGATGATGAGACCTAAGTAGTAACCACAAGCTAGGCCACAAAATGAAGAAAGAAACAGCTAAGCTGGTTTAGGCAGCTGAAAGACGCGTCTTCACAACCGTAGCTAATGGTGACAGCAGTTCGGTATTACAGTGAGATAATATCAATTTAACCCCATCCATCCTGCTTATATAGCTCTACCCAATCCCCCTTTCTGCTTCAGGATACTGGCAAAGTATGTACATACTGAACGCATCCTACACTGGGCCCTTGCAGGACTAGAGTGGTAACCAGCCAGTTTAGAATGATTGTATTGCGCCAGATGGTCGCCATTTAGGTACCATTTGGGTACTATTTGGATACTATTTGGGTATAAGTCGAGCGCAATCAGGGGCGGGCATACAAGTTCTAAACCTGCTCCGTCAAGACCGTGCATTTATGAAACGACATGGGGACGTTAGCGTGATGTATGCATAGGACCTGACGAGCTTAAGGGGGAAATAATAGTATGGCAGTCAAGCAACCACCGGGGAGTTTGGTTGCGGTTAAGTTTGGGACTTGTTAGCAAACCGGGGTTATAGTATTTTTAAGCTCTAGCCATTTGCTGGTGGCTCTATTGTTTGTTCAGCACTAGTACTGATATATCTTGGCTTGATTTCTAGCCGGTGCCCCTTTTAAGGCGTCGAGATAGTCTTAGATCTTACAGCACCTAAAGCACTAAGGCTAATGTATCTGAAGTATTGATATATTGATGGTGGGCTTCCATAGACCATGAGACGAACTTGCAACTAGGATCAATCGGAAAGATCGAAGTAGGTGGCCCGTAATCGTTCAAGCTACATGTAAGCTTGATGCAGGATTGAGCTAAGTGCATTTAATACTCTGAGACGGCTAGGTCAGAGGCAACATTGTTTAAGATAAGAACGTCTATAGTGAAAGAGATGCGAGGACTGAAACGGTTGAGCGCTGGACGTTTGGAAGTATAGCTGCGCGTTGGCTGTAGGGTGGTAACAGATAGGTACAGATGAGAAAGACAAGGTGGGAATGGAATGTACCTGAAGACTCAGGCGTGGGCAAGCATAAGCCTCGTGTCTGTGGAGTAGCATTGATCCGTTCTATCAGTATTTTGTGTTTTTCAAGGAGTCTTGCTTCTCAACAATGAAGAATATCAGCATCATGTGACTCAGTTAGAATACGACACGTAAATATCTTGGCCTAACCCCGATCTCCAAACTACGTTTCTCAACTCTACCACTAAACTACGCCTCTCAACTCCACTACTAAACTCCACTACTAAACTCCACTACTAAACTCCACCACTAAACTCCACCACTAAACTCCACCTTTAAGCTCTACCTCCCTATACTCTACTATCCCTTAAATACTCATGTACGACACGCGTGCAGGTAAAACGGTGATGTAGCCGTTTGATACGCACAACCACCGGATGGGTATCCGTAGCCATGCGAAGCTAACATCCACTATGTCCTTGCACCTGGACGCTTAAAAACCGACTGAAATCGGATTCAAGTGTCCTTAATGGTGACCAATGTAGTGAGAGAATCGCTACCCCAGGGATTCCAAAGTAAATTCAATGAGCGTGGCTATTCAAAAATAGTGATTATATTGGTTGTGGTCACGTGCTCGTGGTATCACCTGACTGCTACATGTTCGGTTATAAAGTGATACACTCTTAGTACACAGCCGTTCGTAGCCCACTTGCGTACTCCCAGTGTTGCGAAAGTGTGGAACCAAAGCATGAATAATATTGAGTAGAGAGAAAGCCAATCATTAGCTGAGACTGATAATTTGATTTAATCGTTAGATTTGATCATAAATTAAGGCCGGTTGATACCTAGAATGGATCAGGTAGAGCGGGCTCAGTTGTTTGGGTATGGATCTCCAAGTCTTTCGTACCCATACAGGATAGAAGCTTCGGATAAGGAAGAGAGTGGTCAGAATTTTGGTCAAGATGGAGGCAAACGGGACAAGCGTAGACAAAATCTGTCGACGCGACTAAGTCAGATCTCTGATATGTTTGTTAGTGAGCGGGATGGACATTATAGAGAGATGCTACGATCATTACAATACACGTTAGCAAGCCTTCACGCAGGAGACGATCAAGAATTTTTGGAACTACTGGCAGATATGGAAGAGAACCGAGACCGAGAACTAACAAAGCTGGCTCTATTCGAGCAGTATCAGATAGATGAATGTGAGCAGCAGTTTCAGGAAAATATCGATGTTGCTGATAAGGAGTATGCTCAGACTATGGAGCTGGTGAAGGAACGTCTGACTGCAAGACTAGAAGCTCAGCGAAAGAAACTGAGGGAGGATAAAGCTTTGCTCGATATTGCTAATGATCATTCAGTCTTTTTAGCAAACTCTGTGAATGGTGGATCTATGAATGGAGCTGCAAATAACTCTATAGTTCCTGGATCTCCTGGAGGCAGTGGCAGCGCTGCAACTATGGTCAATGGTGGGTCTTCTTTGTATACTGATCGTAGAAGCACTCGTCGAAGACATGAACTGATCTCCGCATCAATGAACGATGATCTCAGTGGTCTGTCTGGACCTGAAACTCGTTCAGGACATAGAGGATCAGGAGCTCATCTCAGTGGAGGCGGTGGAAGTGGTACGGGGGCAGGTACCAGTGCTAATGGACGACGTGGACGTGGAGGAAACCGTACAGGAGCTAGTGATGTCGATGCTTTCAGTGATAGAGAGATGTTAGAAGGAGTGTTATTCACCAAGGAAAGGGATGCTCCCACTACCAGGCATACTTCCCGATCATATAATGGAGTTCCTTCACTCAAGGCAGAAGAAATCAATGAAGATCTGGCTATACTTCGTGGAACCATTAAGCGGCAACGGTGAGACGTAAACCAGCTTGATTGCTTTGTAACGAACATCCATGACATACTGCATGTAACGACTGTCTATTTATTAATCATATTTCAATTAGCTCCAGTGTTTGACCAACTAGCTAGCGAGCTACCGTAATCTTGCTCGATGCCTATTGCACAGCCGTGAGTATCAGCCGTGAGTGGCTAGCGTCCAGCCGTACTACCCATTACACGATCACTTTGAACTGAAGTCAACTGTATGGTTGAAATGATTAGAACGATAATGCGTACGCTATTTTATACCCGTAATAGGAGGTCATTCGTTTACTTTGTAACTATGTAAACTATGTAATGGGAAAATTGAAGCGTGTAAAAAATGCGATTAAATTTCTACATTATGCAATAAATATAACTATTAAATTGGTGAGTGGTGATTAAAATGAAGGCACCTTTAGCTTATTAGCCAAAGCGT
The DNA here is from genome assembly GCA_003705795.3 of Blastobotrys americanus. NCBI lineage: Eukaryota > Fungi > Ascomycota > Dipodascomycetes > Dipodascales > Trichomonascaceae > Blastobotrys > Blastobotrys americanus. The sequence continues at coordinate 182,252 of PPJN03000003.1, read as the reverse complement.
GCTTAACCCGAATATGCCTGGATAGAGCATCCATTCTACTAAATGTCTTTGACCCATCTCCACAAAGATCACAGTGATACATCTTTCGCACTGCAGCATGAATCGTATCTTGATGACGGATCAAGTCATAGGGCCTGGAAAACACTTTTCCACAGGAAGCTCCAGGAGCGCCCGGAACTGACATTTCACATCGATGAGGACCAGACGCATGAGAAGCAGTGTTCTTCTTTCTGGAGATAGACATAGACGCATTCGGCGAGGGAGAGGGTGTAGAACAGAACGAGTCCACACTGGGAGACCTTTCAGCAGCTGTTTCTTCAACCATAGAAGGACCAACCGATGATGGATTGACCTCAGCGGCTTCAGTATTGTTAACAGAAGATCTCAGCATGATTGAACTGTCAGAGTTGTTCTCAATTTTGATTTGAACAGGGTGGTCTACCTTGTCATGAGCTTCAAAACCTTCATAATTAGTTGCAATAGATGGATTCGCTTTAACAGGTTCCACAGATTGGAACAATGGTCCATTGGAGGATGATACAGGTCCAATAGAGTACAATTCGTCCTCATCAGAAGGCATAATCATGCCATCGTCAAACTCACCATCCATATCAAGATCAAGTTCAAGTCCATCATCATCGAAATCCTCTCCTTCATCGTCGTCATCGTCATCGTCATCGTCTGCAGCCTCAGGAGGTTCATTGAACTGATAATCATCTGCTTCTTTAGAAGAATCTACAAACTGAGGCCCATACTGGATTTCATCCTGTAACGTGAACATGGAAGGCACTTGAGATAGCTGATTGTAATAGTACTCATCCTGAGGACTCTTGAGTAAGGCGTCTCTAGGAGAAACAGTTAATGGCATGATTGGAACTTGCGACAATGATCCAATAAAAGGTGCGGGTGTAAGATCAGCCATAGATACCGTTGGACCCCAGAAGGCATCATTCTCATTAGTATTCGACTGCCAATCCACATCCATGTCGTCATTATCAGTATTATTATTACCATACAATGACTGCTGGTTAATCATAGACGGTTCCATAGTGCTGTCCTGCGTCGCAGAAGTAGATGAGCTACCTGGAGTGCTGGCTGAAGGCCAAGAATCCATATTGAAGAACGTGTTCAACGAAGTTTGCGACATATTAGTATTGGTTCGACTGAGGGCAAGGCCACTCTGTGGACGTTCAGGCATACTGTAATGATTAGCGCCTGATGGGTAAACAAGAGTCTCATCCATGTTGGTTTAACGAAAGAAAGCCCAACGAAGATTTAAAATATTCTCTCGTTCGAAGAACTATCTAGAACAAGATACCTGTAGTCTGTTCCTAGTCCAGAAGAAAAAATCCCTTCTCACAGTCACAAGTCACAAATATCAAGAGATCGTATAGATGTATCCGAATAATCACACAAATCTAGCTGTTCAACAAGGTCAAAACCCTTAATGTTTAGAAGCTACGATTGCTGTAACGTTACGTTTACCTTCCCAACCAAGACTTGCGCTTGTATATATATAGATGGGGCGGCTCCTGACAAGGGGGTAGTGTGAGTAACTGTCCCAGATTGGTAATAGCGGGAATCCGACATTTGAAATACACCGCAAAGCCCCTACGAGCCAAATACGGCTGACTGGCGGACTTAAGCAACATGTAATACCCGGCCAAGCCGAAGGATGATTCCAGAACCAGTACGGGTATCAGAAGCGCGGTAGTAGGCGAAGCATTCGTAGAGAAGTATCGGACGCGGGATCGGGGAGGAATCATAAGAGGTTTCGGGTACGGTATCGGATGAGGGATCATAAGAGGTTTCGGGTACGGTATCGGATGAGGGATCGTGAGAGGTATCGGGTACGGTATCGGATGAGGTCTCGGGTGAGGTCTCGGGTGAGGTAGTAGGTGAGACGGAGATAACAGACGGAGGATGTACAGATGGATATGATCGTAATAAGGTTGGGAAATGGCTATCGGCATAATAAAGTTTGAAATTGGTTATAGACCTAGTCAAGTTAAGGAATGGAGTAATTGTAGACGTAGTACAGTCGAGAGACGATCATTCCAGACTCCGATTATATCGTAATCGGTTACATCGGTGAACCGATGCACCGCACCTGGAAGGGCAAATACAGATCAGTGATGATAATACAGGGCTGTGCTAGCTGTAGCGTCTCGTTGTCATGGTAACGAGTTTATCCCTTCAATGAAGAACATAATGCGCAACGTAAGTGATAAGGACTTATTAGGCTAAGATTCGCGTTTGTACTCCCAATACTAATAATCACTAAATTCGTAATTACAAATTACAGATAAATATTATAACCCATCCATTCATTAACATGTTTAACCACCGAAACCGTAAAGAGTTCGGCCTTGTCGCTTAAGAGCGTACACAACATCGAGCGAAGTAACAGTCTTTCGCTTGGCGTGCTCAGTGTAGGTGACAGCATCTCGAATGACAGACTCAAGGAAAGACTTGAGAACAGTTCGGGTCTCCTCGTAGATCAGAGCAGAGATTCGCTTGACACCACCACGTCGAGCAAGACGTCTGATGGCGGGCTTGGTGATTCCCTGAATGTTGTCTCGCAAGATCTTTCGGTGACGCTTAGCGCCACCCTTTCCAAGTCCTTTTCCTCCTTTGCCGCGTCCAGACATTTCGTATTATTAGTTGAAAATAAAGGTAACTGTTTTAGATAACTTCAGATTTGATCTAATGTAACAAGATAAGAAAGAAAGAAAAAAGAAGAATCAAGCCTTTGAAGGAATAGGCCCTGGTATATATAGTTTTATTGTGGTGCAGTTAAGTAGAGGGGGTCAAATGGACAATCAAGTACAGATCATATCACAATGTTATTATTTGGCGTCTGTAGCCGTGCCTCATCAGATTAATTTGCGTTCTCAGTCGCGCAATAGTTAGTGCTGGGATGAACCGGAATGTGAGTAGATCAAGGTCTTGATCACATCACCATCATCAAAGAGTTGGACAAGTCAGAGTATGGACGGTGATGAACGGGATGGAGATAAATCAAGAGCACAGGTCTCATCAGCAAGTATGGAGGAATGTGTGCCAAATTGCCATTGTTTATGTTGATTAAAGTGATTGATGTGTGATGAACGCGATTGTTTTTACGCTATAGTGCCAATCAGAGTGGTGGCATAGTTAGTTATGATGCATGTTGTAAGACCACCCTAGGTCATTCCAGCAGGAAATATATAAACCCAGTCATGCGCCACCTAAGCCAAAGTCTCTTTTTTGTCATCTTACTTGATATCACTAGAAGTTTGATAAAGTGAAATAATAATGGCTCGAACTAAGTCTACTATTGCTAGAAAGTCTACTGGAGGAAAGGCTCCCAGAAAGCAGATTGCTTCCAAGGCTGCTCGAAAGTCTGCTCCTTCTGCCTCTGCCCCTGGTGGAGTTAAGAAGCCTCATCGATACAAGCCTGGTACTGTCGCTCTTCGAGAGATTCGACGATACCAGAAGTCTACTGAGCTTTTGATCCGCAAGCTTCCTTTCCAGCGTCTGGTCCGAGAAATTGCTCAGGACTTCAAGACTGACTTGCGATTCCAGTCCTCTGCTATTGGTGCTCTTCAGGAATCCGTTGAGGCTTACCTTGTTTCTCTGTTTGAGGACACTAACTTGTGTGCCATTCATGCTAAGCGTGTCACCATCCAGAAGAAGGATATCCAGCTTGCACGACGTCTCCGTGGAGAACGTGCCTAAGTGTATGATTGATTATGTATTAATGGGTATTATTTAATGCGGTTCGTATACGAATTGAACTTGTTTAATCAGTATTTTTTAGTAAATGCACGTGTTTAAGCTAGATCTGAGTCTGGAATATGTTCCGAATCTGTGATCAGGGATATAGTATCATGGTATACTAAATATGTTAGTACGTGGTACTGTAGCAAGAACTGATCAGCATCCGAGGAGTTAGCTGATTGTTAGCTTCGATGCATCGGATGCATGGAACGTGATAGGAACCGAGGAATGGTTAAACTTCCGATAGTACAGCCTCACCATGAAGGGCCAGTTCTGGTAACAGAGACCCAGTGTGATAAGGAATGGTGATTTAGAATCACCCTGGATTAGACCTGAATACGAGTTTCAAACTCCAAGTCCCCATTCCCGATTCCGAGTCTAGAACCTAATCTTGGCTCTCCCTTCCCTTCACATTCTAACGTCAATCACCCCCGTCTTACTAGAACAGACAAGATATACCGTCATCGGTCTCCTTGGTACTCTGCCACTCCCATCGCTCTGCCACTTCCGCCGCTTCTGTCTTTACCTACCACTATCATCTGACCGTACACGGCTGTAATTTTCATATGGTACATGCATATCAGCACCTGTGAGACAGCCCTTCACGTTCACGTTGGAACAGGAGGGAAGTCAAGGGGACCTCCCACTAACGCACATAACTAGATTTCACATGCTCAGTGGAGTGAGAATTTTAAAAGAATCGTTTATTTTGTTTGTAACGGATCCTTATTAATTGATGAAGGATCCTGTTTGAATACATCAGAGCTACATATTTCTCATTCGAAGGTAAGTTTAGGTCTAGTTTTAACAGCGGGTTTAAGAATAGCGGTAGTAGGGGTATAAACGGGCATATCAGTACATACGTTGGCTGTTGGGGTATTGGCTGTTCAGGGTTTACAGGGTTGTACAGGCTGAGTTTGTTGACTTGTTAGCTGGGCTTACTGGCTTACTAGTTTGCCGGTTTACTGTCTCACTAGCTCACTAGCTTACTGGTTTGCTGGTTTATTGGTTTATTGGTTTACTGGTTTATTGGTTTACTGATTTATTGGGTATCCAGAGAAATCCCACCTGGTTGGTATAACGGCCTATCTTACTACGTACTACCCCCAAGACGCTATTGTCTGGTAGATTCAATATTTACACTACTACCGCACTCGCTCATTGTATTAATTCTTCATTGCTAACCTCAGAACTAACTTGTGCTAGTTGAACCAGCCTCAAATTCGATACTACCTTACAGCAATATTTTGCATCTTCTCAACTCCGCACACCCTATAGCGTTGCTGCATTTGTACAGAAGCTCTTGATTGCAGTACTTAAACCCGCCCGGAACTACCTCACGTCTCAACCCCTATATAGTGGTACAGAGACCCCTCAACAATTATCATAGACTAGCCACGAAAGGACAAATAGTCAGAGGAATCTTATCCCGCTGCGAGCCAACCATTCGCACTGGCCATCATCACCCCCCGGCGGTCTGTCTCCGTAGATATTCACTGTTTGGGTGATATTCACTTGTGATTTTGGTCCCCCACCATCATATTCACTCTAGGGTGATAAACAACCAACCAAATATCGAATAACTTGCGCGCGGCTAAACTAATATCCACATTGGTTTATTAAGGAGGTGACGAAGAGGTTTGAACTAACAAGTGTTGCCCCCTGTTACCCCACCGTGGATCTGGATCCTCAACCGGTTTGCTCGATACGCATAGTCCAAGGTACTATTACATTTAGTGGATCTTTTGATTAGTTGCTACTGTTGTTCATATCGCCCACTATGGAGACTGACGAGGTCCAGTTAGCTGCACAAGCATTGCAGGAATTGCGCACGTCCTCATCTTCGCCTCCTCCTTATGAACGGGTTTCTGACACTAGTGGATTAGCCCGGGAAAAGCTGGGCCAAGCGGAAGCTACGGCACTAGATGAACCAGTTGGCGAAAATTCTCCCGGATCGTTGGGAGGATCGACTGCAGGCTCGATTGCTTCTGCTACGGGGTCGTTTTTGTCTAAGGTGTATGAATCAGGTAAATCCTATTCATCGACGTTCAAATACTCTGCTGAACGGATAGAAGGGTCCCTTGGCCTTGATTCTTCCCCTACTAGTATTGGAGCGGCGTCTACGAGTAGCCCTGATTCTACGTCCGAAGAGTCTATCGTTTCTCGTGACTCTTCTCCTGATTCCATATCACCATCAGGGATCCCAGTGACGACTGGACGTCAGGCTTTCCGCCCAATTAAGCCTAAACCAAGCTCAAATGCCTATGCCTATGGCGTATATCATCGACGAACTAAGAGTGGATCTTTGGGCCCTCAACAGACCCCGACTGATCATATCGAAAAGAAGAAGAAACGACGAAACGTCTGGCAGAATATGCTCGTGAGTGCGACTTCTCTTGCCAGCATTCCGAAAGAGTCCCGCATCCGCCTCCGATGCTGTTTGCATTTGCTCAAGCTAGCTAATGCTAGATTGGCTAATACAGTGTCTCGTTTGCAGGAGCTTATCCAGCGAGAGAAAACTGCATCGCTAGCTCAATCCATTGCTCAGAATCACATGGGAGACAAATCACCTGGTGGGTCCGCCCCATTTTCAAGATCTGGTGAAGACACCGTTACATATCTTAAACAGGATCTTATTGCAACCATCAGGAAAGTGGTGACAGTTGTTTCAACTTTTGCAGGAAATTCATTACCAGAGCCTGCTCGATCTCATGTGAGGGATTATATTCTTCAACTGCCGATTAACTGGGCCCTATCGGTGACCCCACCATCAGAAGATGAGGAATTTGGTGCTGCTTCTTCTACATTAGGTTCTAGCGTCGATGCTCCTGATGTCTTTGCAACCGGTCATAGTAGTGGAAGGTTGAGGTCTTCTTCAACTGCTTCGGTAAGCGAAATGTCTGAAGCGGAATCTGACTCTTCGACCCTTGCTCATGCAAAGGAAGTTGATGCTGGTGGTCGGGTTCTCTCACTTGCTAAAGAGGCTTTGGATATGTTAGGCAACATCATTTCTGTCGTAGACGACACTTTAGAACGTGCTGAAATGTGGTGCCAAAAGATGGGTATGACTGCTACAACTGATGAAGATGTTAAGCTTGGAGCTAATGCTGATCATCCTCCCTCATATACCTCTCACACTGGTACTTCTACTCCTCCAGCAGACAATAAGATTCAGATTGACGATGAATAACTTTGCTGTCTCAGTTTTAACTGGGTCCTGACTAATGAGCTAACGAATTTTTATTTTTTGCGCTGCCATTCACACCTGTGTTGTGTGTCTATGAGATTATAATGTTGTATTTATTATACTTTTCGTTCAATTCAAATGATTGTCAACGAATTTTGAGTTAGTTATTGTGGCCTTTGCATTGGCAACGGAAGTTTCCAGTTTTAAAATGGTAGTAATTCTGGTTTTGATTAATAAAAACACCCATTCTTCTCTGTATCATTCCATCTATGTTGATATTAGTATGCTCATTGGTTCATTAGTATTAAGTCGTAATCATGGGTTCAGTCTGTTGCAATACCCTGTGCTTTCAAGCTCTGGGCTCGTACTCGGGAAAGCTTCATCTCTTGTTGCGGTCGGCCCTTCCATTTGCCTGTAGAATACATGTAGTACTGAAGAACAACAATTAGATCAAGCACGGTCTGGATTGCAGTGCAAAGAAAAAACTGGGGAGACACCTTTTCAGCGGTGATCAAGAATGCGAACTTAGACACGTCACCTCCTAACCAGGACACAAGTAGAGACGGCCGCAACCCTTCAACGGAGCCCTGAGCTGCAGTAGTCAAAATTTGAGGTAAAGGTAAGATTGCTTCTATCAGCAATCCCACAAATCCCAGAATTTCTACATATAAGGATACTTTCCCTAAAAGAAGTTGAGCAATTCCGAGCCAAACGCAAAATCTCAGTAAAAATGTCCAATATAAGCTCTCATCCCTCCATTCCCAAAATGCATAAGGTCTAGAGCTAGGATGTGATGAACTTCGTCGAATGGATGCCATTGGTCCAAGAATCATTCTACTCAATCGACTTTTAAAGTTTGTTGTCTTGGGTCTGAAGTAGGTTGTGCCCGTCACTCCAAACTCAGATGTCATTGGATCACTATGACTCTCTGAACCATGCAAAGTACCTACATCTAGAGGGCCAACTGTGGGTACGTCATTCGGTCTATAAACCAAAGCTGCTCGCAACAAGGCTATTTGCATTCCTATCATCACGATAGACTGTAACAGCAGAGAGAACTCATAAGGACGGCCCACGTAGAAGTAGATTCTACATATGGATGATACCAACATGATTGCACAAACATCTAAAGAGAACCCAACAGCTGACTTCCGTCGGTGAATAGACAACAAGGTGTCCAAGTATGAGGTCACGGGAGAAATTGCAATCACAGTGCCAGCAATAACTTCCCATGTCAGTAAACTGGCAAGTGCATTCTGGTGAGAGGATGCGTCATTTTCAGACATTGTGGGTTCGGGCGTTATTCTCTAACGATATCTAGATCACTGATTTGATGGGGGTTTACCGTGTGCACTAAAGTATTTCGATCCAGTGAAACAAAAAAAACGACCGGCAGTGACAATTTAGACTCGGAAACCCCTGAATACGCGAAGTTGTTGAGGTTCAGCAAAAATAATAGTATGAAAAAACCCCCGAGTAAAATCAAAGGGATAAACGCGAAAATGCACTATCGGGAATCACGTGCCAGGCCAACATGTTGCTGCTAAAAGCTATAAGCGATCATAAGAGTCAAATTAACACAGACTGATCTCAATTGAAAGAGTACAAAGGATCGGTAATCCAATTGAAGCTATGTGACCATACACAGTGATGATTACGGTCAAGACTCCCATTCAAAATTCGTCCTATTCATTGTTATCTCGCGACTGGTTTGAAGTCATCACTGGGTCTTCAGCTTAGGTACTGTTGGTACCTTCTTAGAAGTAGAATACAAGAATGCACCAGTGAATACAAGAGAAGCACCTGTAATAGCTTGAGAACTCATTCGAGTGCCGAAAAGAATCGTTGATAGTAACAAGCTAACAAACTTTCTCATATTGAGCACAATTGTTACAGCTAGTGCCGAACTAGTTCCTGCTAGCTTGTTGACTCCCCTAACACAAATATATTGAGTGAGAGCACTCAGTACCATGAAAATGGCTTTCTGCGGAACTTGAATACTCAACAAAGAAACAGTTGGCCGGCTAGATAAGACTTGATCTAATTGTAGGCTAATGGGTCTCCATAAAGGAATGAACAATCCCAGGGATAGGAAATGGGTATAAAACAAGTTCTGGCGCCAATTAGATGATCCATATTTTTTGTAAGTATCTTCATTAATAAGACCTTGAATAGATGTCATCAAAGCAGAACATAGTAGCATCGCCATTCCAATATATTGACTGCCTTTGTGTGAACTTCCGGGTTCAGTTGGAGATGATTTAGGGGAGGAAGACTGTGACCGTAAGGAGGATAGAACGATTCCAATAGATATCACCACCACAGCCAGCACCTGCTGTCTTGTATACTTCTTACCAACAAAATACCCAAGCATCATAGTAGTTATTGTGCCTCCTGATCGGAATATGATATATACTGGGACTGAGATATCATATTTCCATACCTGATTATTGATAATAGATATCAGAAAGAACAGAATTACCGGTACAAACAGTCTGTAGAGAGGCAATGGAGGAATCCTTAAAAATGGGAACTTTGTAGTAGTAAATCCTCCAAATATCAGTCCTTCGAGTGAGACAAATAAGAATTGACAGAATGTTATCAGTTGTCCAACATCTGGAAGATCTTGAATAATCGACTCTAGAACATAGACATTTGAACAACAGCCGCCGAATATTAGAGCGAGCGCTTCCAAGGACACTGCTGCTGTGGCTGTATATACTGCAGATTTATCTGTGACTTTAGTTTGTGATTTGACTACCTCATTGGTTCTTTCCTCGTCTATTACAAGTTGTGATCCCTCCTTAGTTGCCTCTTGTTTCGTAACCCCATTTCTCTGGCGGCTCCAGGTACCTCTAGTCTCAGGATCGCTCCTTGCGCTCATTGTGCTACTTGAAGCAATCACAGCAATCACAACAATTACAGGATGCTCTCTTCCAACTACTGTTCTTCACGTTAGCTTACTCCTTAATCGCTCCTCACTATTTGGCTATCATTTGGGCCAATTCTCCACGTCTACATGTGCTGCCGCGCTGAGCGCCTGGCTATCACGCGAGCTGTATATTAGGCACTGACGAGCGGAGTCACCACAACGACAGACTGAGTTTGATCTTTGAGTACAAGGATAGGTTTAAACCTGTGTGGTGTATTGAGTTTGTACAGAGATGATGAAATGAGACGTCTACGCAAGTCCTCTTCGACTGCTCTACTGCGGTACTTTGCATCAGCCTCCAAACCGCTATTGGCAGAAACACCAGTGGTGGTGAATGAAGGACCGGATAGCAGGGATAATGATGAATTTGAAAGTGAAGACAGTGAGGAGGAAGTAGACCTACCTCCGATTAGTGCGTTTGGATTTGAAGCTCTGACCAAAGCAGTGAGCAAGGAAGAAAGCAAATTAGCAGAAGCAATTGAGAAAGGTATACATAGCCACCGAAATCAGATCTCAAATGAGCTACGGTCGGTTAGTCGAACCCAGGATGGGCTTAGTGAAAAGATGAAGAAGGTTGATGCTTTGGCAGCTAAGGGTTTGAAAAATGTACAAAGACATAACAACTTTATGGCATCTCAAGTAAAGGAGTTGCAAGGAATTGAGGCCTTAACAGAATCAGCAGAAAGCGCATATGATTCGTTGAGCTCGATTGTACTGTTATTGACCGAAATTGAATCATACCTCCCGAAAAATGAACGACTAAAACCGCCAGGATCTGCTCATCGAACCCATTATCCCAAATTGCATCAACTGCTACGAGCCACCGATCATCCAGTTCCTCCTCGCTCTAATAGTATGAGTGCTATTCATACTGAACGCTTGCAAAATGAGGACAATGTTAGCAATGGACCTCTGGATGGTCGTGAAAATGGACAGGATTGTGAGGATAATGCCAATACAGAGAACAGTCCCAAACGATTCGATTTAGAAAATACCGAAAGATCTGACCCCACAGGTATTCCTATATCGACACGACGGTCTCTTTCACGTACTGTCTCAGGCACAAGTACTTCCAGCAATTCGCGGCCAGGAGGTGTCCTCTCTTTCCAAGCAAGGTTGCCAGAAGACTATCCAGACGCTCTACTTAGCTTCCGTTCAGTACCGGTGTTAGATACGAGCTCCACCACCACTACTACTACTACGACTGATCCTGATATAAGACAGGTTACTGAGGGTCAAGAAACCTCTGTTCGTCCTCGTCCTCGCCCTCGAAGAACTGCCTCTAGACAATCCAAAAGCTTGTCATGGTTTGGTGGACCACCTCGTGAGTTCAATTCTGCCGAAGAAGAATTGCGAAGATTAATTAACTTTGAGGGACCAGATTCATCGTTTAACAGTTGATCATATGTTACTGTTATCTCTGCTGTTCATCTTCTTTTATTCTAGTTTTCCCCTGTTGGATTACATGATGAGGGTCTAACAATGCTGATTATATCTTCAAACTCTCGAAGGCAGATTTTCCGAAAGTATCTTCGTTACCACGTCAGAAAATATCGGGTACATGCTACTGGATTCTCGATAGGTCGTACTTATGGATTGCTCTGATTCTGCTTGCTTTTCTATCATTAACACAAATTGAGGGTCAATTGGAACCCGTCCAAGAAATGGAATACTGAACTGCTGGGCTAAAGTTTCACCTCCACCAGTAGAAAAGACATGAGTACATTCAGAGCAATGAGGACACACATATCCACTCATATTCTCCACGACACCTAAAACATGCAAGTCAACCTTTTGGCAAAAATTAAGCTCTTTCCTAACATCAGCAGTGGATACTGCTTGTGGAGTTGTCACCAATACTGCTCCATCTGGATGTGCCAGTTTAAGTTCTTCAGCAATACTGATATGTTCATCTGAAGTTCCAGGTGGTGTGTCAATTAATAAGTAATCTAGCTCACCCCATACAACATCTTTGAGAAATTGTCGAACCATCGCTGTCTTCTTGGGGCCTCTCCATACCACACTGTCCCCACGATCGGGAAGTAAGAAGCCTAGACTCATCACACATAATCTCTTTGTGTCATCGGTGTACACTGGAATCCAGCCAGCACTTGATTGATGAACTTTCTTATCCTCGAGTCCAAAGAATCGAGGTATTGAAGGTCCTGTTAGATCTATGTCCAATACTCCAACCTTAAATCCTTTCTCCACCAGAGTCAATGCTAATTGTGTAGTAACGGAAGATTTGCCTACACCACCTTTCCCTGACAGGACCAGCAGAATATGCTTTACTGCATTCAATGAAGCTGGTGGTTCTGACATGTTTATGGAAATTTATGTCAAATGCCAATGTAACCGATAAATGCTATACAAGAAAAACTCAGAGGATACGAGGCAATAAACCAATAGTCAAAGCTGATTCAATCCCCTCTAATGCAGAAATTCAGATCCAACTTGGTTTACGTGAAATCTAAGTTCAATAATAGTTATGGAATTCGTTGAGTTTCATGATTTGAAATCGACTAGATAAGCGAGCCGCATCACGTGATCTCTGGTATGGAGTTACGCTGCTTGTGGAAGTCCCGATTTTCACGTAGTTCTCGATGATTCCAATCACTGGGAAATTGCATCATTAGAAGTGTGTATCAGTTTACCACTTGTTTATTTGAATAAGGGCATCGTAGATCAAACTAAAGGACTTTCGTGTCTGTATAATCTTGCATCTGTATCCTGCTGTTTGCATACTCTTCTATCAACAGAGGTGTTCGAATTTACTCTTTGTTATTGTTGTCCATACGTTTATCCAGAATGTGTCGATTTCTGATATTTAAGGGTAAGTGCCGGTTAAGAGGATTTCGCATATAGTTTAGGAAAGATTCATGAGATGTTTCTGTCTGTTGGCTAGGTTGTGGTTTGTTATTGGTTGTTGTTTTCTATGAATATATACTTACTTTGAAGGTACTGATCCCATCTTACTGTCACATCTACTGACCCGGCCGGCGCATTCAATCATAAAGTAAGTCTAGACTAAAGGTATAAGTTCTTATAGAAGTAACTAACAGCAGCCAATCTTTTGATAGTAGACTGCGCCTTGATATGAGACGCCCGATCAATGGTGATGGGTTTGGAGTAGGCTATTATACTACTGATAAAGATCCCGAACTTGAATGCGGACCTTGTGTATATTGTGCAATTACCCCAGCATGGAATAATGTGAATCTAGCTAGACTGGCTGAAAAGACAAAGAGCAACACCGTCTTTGCCCATGTTAGAGCTTCAACTTCTGGAGTGTTGTCAGAAACCAATTGTCATCCGTTTGTGTACCATACTCTGATGTTCATGCACAATGGAGGAATCTCTTGCTTTAATAAGGTTAAGCGAAAGCTTTCTCAATATTTAGATGAGGAATACTTCAACTATGTTCAAGGAGGAACAGACTCGGAATGGACGTTTGCTCTGTTTCTTCATTGTCTTTCGAAAATGGGTTATGATCCCACCTGTCCAAAGGGTGAATTCCCTCCACAAGTTCTTCGAGAGGCATTGCTGAAGACTCTTGAACTACTGAAGGACTGGACCAAAGAACTTAGTGCCGAAGTTGCTGAACCTAGCTTGCTCAACATTGCTGTGACTGATGGTAATACAGTAGTAGTGTCTAGGTACGTGACTTCACGTACTGAAGAAGCTGCGTCATTGCATTTCAGTTCCGGTACCAGATTCTTTGAGTATCAGCCAGGACAATATCGAATGGAGCGACGAGATCGAGGTCAAAACATTGTAATGATTGCTTCAGAGCCGCTTACTTTTGAGCGAAATGATTGGATATCTATACCATCTAATACTGTCGTTACGATTAAAGACCAGACAGTACTAATGCATCCCATCATGGACGAGTATCACTTGAGCGACCCCACTTTGACGCGATGTAGTGACTTTGCCGAGTCCAAGGGCTTGATGAGCCCCGTAGTAGTGTCCAAGTCGGTGGACATTCCTCCACTTGAGCGAGAGGGCCGGCGGCAAAGAGCGAGTTTGACAGCTTGAGGATAAGTAGTAATTCATGCCTGGTACTGATGATCTTCGTTCATTGCATTGCACACTAATGGGGGCGAGTTCCGGATTGTGGGGGCCCGATATCCGTCATGGATCCCTACACGGGGATCATAGTTTTAAAGTACTTGCAGTCAGAAGCTGTGAGCTACCATAAGGTAATTATCTATTCTTAATGTAAACTGCGCTATTCGTCATGGCATTTATACACACCTAGTTTCAAATCACGATCCAATAGTAGCATGCAACTCTCGTTATCACACGGTTACTGAACACCACAGCCGGTGTGCCGAAATTCAACAATCTACCAAACTTGACTTAAACCTTCTCGCTCGTCAACTTACCAGCCACGTCACTCGGCGCCGTAGTCAACCTTGCTATAGCTTTCTGTAGGTGCGCCCGCTTCAAAGTTGAGCCCAAATCCCCTCCTGGCTGTCCTACCATCTTAGTTTGGCTGGAAGACTGATACTCATGTGTCTCGGATACCGCAGTGTTCGGCAGCTAGAATAACCGACCGTTTACTACCCCGCAAAGATATAAAAGCTGGAGCAAGCACCAAGCACTAGACAATAGAGCCAGCATTTTAGGACAGGTCATTGTCCGTATAAAGTCCCGTTTCTCCATTCATTGTAATCTCTCCGACAGCCTGTTTTAACCATTGTTCTTCCAATGGCTCTAAATACAGAAGATTTTCAGTTTTCCGAGCAGACTCTTCGCAGGCTGGGGTCACCATATCCAGTGGTAACTCGACCCGGTCTCAGTGAGAAGTCTGATCCCTATGACCCTGCAATATCATTCTTTGAACGAGATGCTCTCGGAACTCAGGCTGTCAAGATCGAAGGCTCCAAGAAGGATGGGTACTCTCATGTGTTTCGGTCGGCTGCGCTCAAAGGTAGCGAGCCTCTGAGTTCATGGCATCCCAAAATTCAAACCCATCATGATATGGTAGAGCTATCATTTAAGCAACACGCAGATAAACCATTTCTTGGTAATAGGCATTGGCAACCAGACACAAAGACTTGGTCTGATTATAAGTTCGAAACATATGCTCAAGTGGAGTTTCGACGAGATAACTTCTCAGCGGGTTTGGCTAAGGTAGTCCAGGACAATAGCAATCTGGATTACAGTAGCCAAAAGTTTGCTGTGGGCTTCTATGGCCCTAACTCTAGTAGCTGGGTCATTGGAGACTTGTCATGCTCGCTATTAGGTTTGCCATCAGTATGCCTGTACGACACATTGGGAGCTGGCACTACGGAGTACATTCTCACTTTGACCAGAGCCCCGATCGTATTAGCAAGCATATCTAATGCTGCAAAACTGTTGTCCATCAAAACCAAACTGCCCCATTTGAAGACAATTGTGGTCATGGGTTCCATTCATGCTGTTCATGACTCCGAATTACCTGGCGAGTCAAAAGCGCATATCCTGAATGCCTGGGCCCGAGATGTAGGAGTCAATGTGTACTCGTTCGAAGAGATTGAGGCATTAGGAGCTGCAAACTCCATCATCCCGGACCCTCCAAAGAGAAACGATGTTTATACTATTAATTTCACCTCTGGTACTACAGGCAATCCTAAAGGAGTGATTCTGACCCACTCCAACCTCATTGGAGGTCTCACATTCTATATGACTCGTCGTCACAATTTGGATGTCCCGGAAGAAAGCATGGTTTTGTCTGCTCTACCTTTAGCTCACATCGCAGAACGAATGAATATAATGACACTCGTCAGCAGCGGAAACGCTTTAGGTTTTCTTCATGGACCAATCACGGAGATGATGCATGATATCCAGGCTTTGAGACCGACCCATGGTACTCTGGTCCCTAGAATTCTCAACAGAATTGCAACTCAGCTCAAATCTGTCACTATTAATGCTCCTGGAAAGCAGGGAGAAGTGTGTCGTCTAGCTGTCAAGGAGAAGCTTGAACATCTTCACAAGACTGGCGAAGTAACTCATGCAAAATGGGATTCTCTCATCATGGATAATATTCGCAAATCTATTGGGTTTGATAGGGTTAATATGATAGGCACTGGAGCTGCTCCTCTAGCAGCTGATATTCAGGACTTCCTCAAGGTTATATTGTCGATTCCAATCTCCCAAGGTTACGGACTTACTGAGACCACTGGTGGTTTATGCGCGTCTTTGCCCAATGATCCTATCGCAGGATCTTGCGGTCCAATAAGCGAAAATGCTGAAATCCGGCTTCGTGATGTGAATGAACTTGGATATACCAGTGAGGGCAAGAAAGATCCTCAAGGTGAGATTATGTTACGTGGCCCTAGTGTTTTCCGAGGGTATTTCAAAGAGGATAAGAAGACCTTTGAGGCATTTGATGAAGAAGGTTGGTTCCACACTGGAGATATTGGTCGAATTGATTCACAAGGTCGAATATTTATCATAGACCGAGTAAAGAACTTCTTCAAATTGGCTCAAGGAGAATATATCACGCCCGAGAAAGTTGAAGGGCTCTATAGTGCTCGAAGTACTATGATTGCTCAAATCTTTGTTCATGGCTCGTCTCACGAAAGTTTCCTAGTGGGGATTATTGGTATTAATCCCGAAGCTTTTGCTCCGTTTGCATCGAAGATACTTGGTAGAGACTTGTCAGAGACCGATATCGATGCTTTGAAATCTGTTCTTGATGATAAACTCTTGCGGCGTAAGTTCTTAGCGGAGATCAATTCCACTCTGAAGCCAGAGGATTTACAGGGATTCGAAAGATTGAGGAATATTCGACTTTATATCGAACCATTTAAGGCTGAAGAAGGAACCATCACCGAGTCTTTGAAGCTCAAACGAAACGCTGCTGCTACTGAGTTTCAGACCCCTATTAAACAAATGTATGAGGAAGGACAATTAGAGATTCGGCCAGTTGACAAGACTGGTAAGTTGTGAAGAAAGTTTGAGAATAGTTATACATGTATTTGTATTACGTATCAATATTCATATCCAAGAGGTATATTACAATATAATTTATCAATTGTTGTTAAGATATCCTATTTTCAGGCACAGATGTGTCATTTTTATTTGATGTTAACAAGCTTCACGTCGAAGGTCAATTCGCTGTTAGCAGGAATATCAGGAAGCGCTTGCTTACCGTAAGCCATGTGAGAAGGAACAACGATTCGTCGTTCTCCCTTGAGAGACATACCGACAACACCAACATCCCATCCCTTGATTACTTCTCCCTTTCCAAGGCTGAAGTAAAAAGGCTTACCCTTGGTGTTAGAATCGAACACTTTACCATTAGCAAGCTTTCCGATGTATCTCACGCCAACCTTATCGCCTCGCTTGGCAGTAGGACCTTCACCGACAGACTTATCCTCGACTGTGACCCCACCCTCAAGCTTCTTGGTAGAGGATTTCTTAGCTTTGGATCCAGTGGGTCCTTGTTCCAATTCCTTTGAGAACGCGACCTTCTTATCCTCAGCCTTCTTCTGCTTCTTATTCTTGGAATCAGTCTCCTCAGCGGCAACTCTCTTCTTGTTATCCTTCTTAGACTTTACCGCAGGCTTCTCTTCCTCTTCTTCATCTTCATCTTCGCTGTCGATTTCTTCGACTCGGCCGGACTCGAGGAGTTCATTCTCATCAGGAGTCAAGTCGTACTCATCGGAGTCAAGATCATCAAGATCATCGTAATCAGAATCGTCCTCGGAGTCAAAGTCATCACTCTCATCGTCGTATGGGTGCTCGACATAGTTTCCTGTGATGTAGATGGGGTAGGATCCAGTGACCTCAAATAATACTTCTTCAGAAGCGTTAATCACAAGGTCAAGAGTCTGTTGGTAGGCAATCTTTGGGCCGAGAGTGCAGACGGTGAACTCTTCAATTTCAAAGTCCTCATCTTCATCTCCTTCAAAGTCTTCATCATCCTCATCATCATCTTCCTCGTCCTCATCATCGTCTTCAGCTTCCTTAGACTCCTTTGATTTTTTTTGCTTCTTAGTAGTAGCAGCCTCCTCCATCTCCTCATCTTCGTCCTCATCCTCGTCCTCATCCTCGTCCTCATCTTCCTCATCCTCATCATCTGATTCATCGCTGAATGCAATTCCATCTTCAGGAAAGTCAATAGGACGCTTCAAGATTTTAAGAGTCGAAGGCTCCTCAACATCGCCCTCACTAGGATCAATGGCAGCCATGGTGATTCTGACAGTAACTGGAAAGTCTTCATCCACAGCTAGCATGGGCACACCAGGAATGATCTCCCGGGCGTAGGAGGCCAGAGGAAGTAACTGAGCACCGGACATTGTTTTTTCTTTTAATTAGCAAGTCTGATGAATTTATATCTTATGATACCTATTGTTTTCGCTTCAATCTAGCTAGTTAAATTATCAACTAGTTCAATCAATCTTCATGTACCTTAAGTGAAAAACCTCTTCTCTTATACCCGCACGCAGCGTAAGCAAAAAGCAGGAAAAAAAATTCGAGCCGCACATGAAATTTTTTTTATTTTCTTCTCCCCTTATCAGGCAGGGATCGACCGAGCCATCAAGATGATTCGAGATAGTTCGGTTGAGCAGAAGTTGTCGAGGCCAGTGCGAGATCAATGCAAGAGCCAATGCTTTGCTAAACGGACGGTTGTTCTGTATCCGAGGTCACAGGGGTGATGGTACCTTCTTCAACAGGATGTTTATCCAGACTCTCATACCATTGAATGACAGAGCCTATTAAGAAACACCAGCTACCCCAAAAAGTAGCCAAACCTGATTGATATGCTACTCCAGAATTAGCATTGGCCGGGCCCAAAGCTCCACACAGCGTGAACCCTATTCCACCAATAAGGTTCCAAAAACCAATGTGCCAACCAAGCACATGAAATGCAGGTTTATACCATCTGCTCTGAGTCTCAAGAATAAACAAAAGGCCACTTATGATGAAGCAAGATCCACCTACGATTTGGGGAACCCAGTACACTCCATTCATCACTCTTTGTGACATTTTGTTGTTAATACCTGGTAGGGCAGTAAATCCAGAGATCCAAAAGATTGTGGCCCCGAGAAATTGAGATGCAGATGCCCAAAACCCCAGCTCATAAAAATAATGGGAACGTAGTTCTTCTACTGATGGAAACCATCTAAACGAGAAACTTCCACCATCAGTAGTCTTATATCCTTCTCCAAGTCGATGAGTGTGGTGGTTTGAAGAGCCAAAAATCTTTGTCCTATCAGAATGAGAGTGGGTACAATCTTCTGGGCTTGGGACCAGCTCGGTTGCGGCATAGGTGCCTTCGTGTTCTAATCTCTTCAGCACCTCTCTAGTGGCCCAACCAAAGCATCCAGACGAATTCTCATTGATCGCTTCTAGCATCAGAAATACACTACCAATTTCAAAAATGGTGGCCCCAATAAACGCGGTGATTCCTCCACCACTTAATACTTCGTTTCGGAACTCGGTACTTGGATCCTGAGAAGGTAGCCACGAGAAGAATGCATTGATAACCCAAACAATTGATCCCCAAGTGAATACATATGCGGTCAGCCATGAGATATCCCAGTATGGATATTGTACAAACATTCGGTAAATGCCTTTTGATATCTGTCCAAAGCTATTGGAAGGAGGAGGTAGTAGAACTCCATCGCCTTCTTTCTTGGAGTAGTCCACGGTTATGGCGTGACGGCCCTTACGATTATCTCGAGACCTCCATAGGTGCTCATAATGGCCGAATCTTCGTTTTCCTCGGTGGTGCTTTTCGCTTTCTTCTGGTCCTGGTGTTATTTCCGCTTGTTCGTCAGGAGGACCGGAAGACGTGGAAGCTAAGGATTCGGTATCAACTCCATGCGCAAATCTCGCTTGAGTAGGGTTTAAAAATGGTACGGGCCCCAATACCTTATTATGTCTAAGTCTCAACTGAGGATATTCCTGAAGAGGCTCCCTCTGAGGACTGAATCTGGTTCTACGAGCCATTTCAATCAATCACCCGAGCTTCCCTCTGTACCCTCAACTTCAAACGTCTCCGAGATCTTATTAAATTAAAAAAACAGTGGGGCGGTTGCATGCGGCTGCATTTCTCTATCGTACGATAAAGCAGGTGCAATGAATAGGGAAATCCGGTGGATATAGACTAGTGATCACTATGTAAGGTTTTGATAAACTAGTATCATGGATCGCAACACTTTATCAGCTATAGATTATACAATAAAAACAACAAAAAGCTGCAACGGTGCGCGCCTTTTAACCCCATTCAATAACTGAAATGGTTATGACATCGTACGGTGGTGGTGGTTCATAGTGAGCACATAGTTCTTTATATCTTTGCCTCGAATGTTAAATTAACAACAAAAAAATTAAAGATACTTAGAACTTAAGAAGATGAGGCTTGTCACCCTTCTTGAGACTGAAAGAAGAGCCAAGGTATTGCTTGAGAAGAGGGGTCTTCTTGATCTGGGCAAGCAGAGCCTGGTCCACAGTCTTCTGGTCAGAAACTCGCTCGGTCTTAACCTCCTTCTTCTTTCCATCAGCAAAAAATTCCTCCTCGGTGGCAGCCTTCTTGGAGCCCTTCTCTCGTGCAAAGTAGGCTACGTTGAACTTGCTAACGTCGACACCATCAAGAGGAACTCGAGTGGAGGTGGCAATAACATAACGAGCGTTGACTCGTCGGAGAGGAACTCCGTTGACCTTGAATGGTCCAGATACTAGTAGGGTGTTGTCCTCAAGAGACTTAAGGAACACAACACGCTTTCCTCGGAATCGTCCGGCGAGAATAATCAAGACAGCACCAGGAACGAGAGAGGGTCGCAGATTAGCACCCTTCTGGGACTTTCGGGTGACCTTAGGGGTAGGAGCGGGCTCAGCGGGGTACCACTTCTGAGCCTTGTCAGCGGGAATGGTTCGCTGGCTGTTGTTCTTGCCCTGAAAGTTAGTAACTATTACAAAAAGTGTCAATAAACCACAGCTGGTTTGAGAATGCTAGTGTCTCCGTCTCGATGAGGTCAAATTGAAGAGTAAATTGGTAGAACGATATCGAATTATCAAGGTGATATTCATCACTAATATGGCTCAAAATTGGCTTTGAATACTATAGAACTTCAAAACCATACTAAGATGACCATGGTCGTTACTTGAGGATCATTATTCTCTTTGAACATAATGATTCATATCACCAGTCACTACCTCAAATAGCGATTCAAGATTGATCCACCGTATTGCCAATCCTACGGGTAACAAACCCCATCACGACATCTCTCTAGCATTCAGAATAACATATCCATCCATCAATACTTACGCCACCAACCTGCTTAGTCCGGGAGCTCATGATGTCTATATTTGTCGAATGAATCAAATCACAACTGTGAAGATGAGTTAGTTGACGAGACGCTATTTTTCAAAGAGTGGGAGTATGTCAGTGTTGCCATGCGTTAGCCTGAGTATGTTGCGCGTACATTTGTTCCCGATACGGGAGATTTCTTGTCCGCCTAGTTGGGAAATTCCTTCAGCCGTGTACGTGTGACTGTGAAACTTAAGCCCTATAGCTCACTCGGATTCCGAATGTTACCCACGTAGCCGTGTGGTAGCCACTTCTCAACCGTTGTACGGCTTGACGTAAGTTATTGGGGTTTTGTTTATGCCCAGTCGATGTGGGTAACTTCGATGTGGGTAACTGTCAGGATCACCTGTAGATGTTGACCGCAGACTAAGAAAATAGATAATAGAAAATAGCCAGTGTAACAATATTGTTTATCGTTTATATAAAAGAGTAGCCAGTGTATCAATATTGTTTATCGTTTATATAAAAGATGATGGGTAACTTTTCGACAAATAACAATCTATAAATACTACACAACTTCCTGTTATCCATAAAATTTGCAATCAGTCTGACGCAAAAGGTGCGTCGAAATAGCAATAGTTTAGTGGTCGGCTTGAGAAGCTGCTCGGCGAGTGTAACTTCCGATAGCTTCGCGAATCATGTTACTGTTCCGGGGTTGGTGATCCCCGATGTCAACAGCTATTGGAGGTGAGTCAGGGCTATAGATGACAGAAAGGGTGAAAGTAAAGATTAAATTGAGGCTATGGGGAGAATCCTTGTCGATCACGCCCGAAGCTCCGTGTCCGGAATTCCATCGTTAACCGTTAGGTGACCATGAGTGTAAATCGTGTGCTAATCGGTATTTCTCCCGGTAGCTCCGAGAGAGTTTATGCGAAATATTCCGGGCAGGGCAAAAGTATACGACGATTTAAGTGGAGCGAGATCCGTATAAGCCCATGTTTCTGTTCAAGCGAACACTATACAGGTTCGGTTTAGTCATTGATTAAGAGAATCATGAGTTCAACTGTAGCGAGTTCTACTTTGGCAGCAGTAGCATCTGCTACTAAAGCTGCCGCACCTCAGGCCACGGAAACTCAGAACATGGTACTAGCACTGTATGGAATGGATCCCAGTCACGATGCTAATCTAGCTGGACTTATCCTGTGGGCAATTTTGTGGTTTTTTCAAACCGTTTTAGGAGTGTGGACACGGCAATGGTGGTTCTTAATTGCGCTGTTTGTTGCTTGTGGTATCGAGACTGCCGGATATGTCGGCAGATATCTTAGCTCCAACCTTGAGACTGGTAACATGAATGATTTCCTCGTTCAAATCATATGTTTGACTTTGGGTCCTGCTTTCATAATGGGAGGAGTGTACTATCAACTAGGCAAGCTCGCTACCATCTATGGAACGAAATTTTCTTTGCTCAGGCCGATGCATTACAGTTTAACGTTCATTTTATGTGATTTGACCTCAATTATCATTCAGGCTATTGGGGGAGGTATGGCTGCAACTAAAGTCCAGGCAAATGGAGACACAGGTCCAGGCACACATGTCATGTTGGCTGGAATTGTGTTTCAAGTGTTTTCAATGCTTCTTTTCATGGTATTATTTGGCGTATTCCTATTCAATATAACTGCGGCATGGCACCGAACTCACGACTCAGATGAGGCTGGGTTTGATACAGTTTATTATTATGTTCGGAAACGTCAATTCTTCCAATACTATATTCTTGCTCTATGGTGGTGTACTATTTGTGTGTTTATTCGTTGCGTATATAGGGTTGCCGAATTGTCTGAGGGTTGGAATGGCTATCTGATTGTACACGAACGATACTTCCTTGTGCTAGATGGGTTGTTTTGTTTCTTGGGTGTTCTGGGACTTACAATTGTTCACCCCGGATTTGCTTTGGGAAGCAAAGTTATTCCGGTGGAAGGGTTACACTCCAAGTCCTTGGTTAACTCCAAGAAGATTGACGTTGAGTCCACACCTGCTGGTGACACTGGCAACGCTGATTATCACTTCAGTTGAATTGCCATTTGACCGACAACTCTATTTTTTATTTTTAAACCAATCTCCGTACTTCCAATATTTCAAACTATTTAATTCATAAAGTTTACCTTATACTCATTTCTATTGCTTATAATCTTGCAAATAATTGCCCTTACGTCTTGTTGAAAAACTAGCCCGGTTCTCTTCCCCTCTTACCCCAACCCCCACGTGGGGGTAGTGCCACCGGACTTTCAAAAATTGGGGGTGCGCAAGGACTTTTAGTCTTGGTGCATAACGTGGAGAACACATATAAGGGGAAGAAGACCCGGTGGAGATTATAAGAATTGAAATAAAAAGTGTATAACCCGAATCTTAAAACTAAATTTCAAAATGGCTTCAGTTGATTACAAGCTCAATTCTGGTCACAGTATTCCTGCTGTAGGTCTAGGAACCTGGCAGAGCCCGAAGGGAGCAGTTGAAACTGCGGTCGAGTATGCTCTTACTGAGGGGGGACTTCGACACATTGACTGTGCACTCCAGTATCAGAACGAGGAGGAAGTTGGACGAGGAATCGCCAATGCGCTTAAATCTGGAAAAGTGAAGCGTGAAGATATCTTCATCACTACCAAGGTTCCTACTACTTACCACAGCCGAGTTAGTGAGGCGCTTGATATTTCTCTCAAGAACCTTGGTCTTGAATATGTTGATTTGTTGTTGATGCACTGGCCTGTAGGACTGAATCCTAAGGGTAACCACCCTTTCATTCCCACTCGTGAAGATGGATCCCGAGATGTCGATCCTGACTTCACCCCTATTCGATCGTGGAGACAGTATGAGGACATTTACAAGAATACCAAGAAGGTCCGCTCAATTGGTGTGTCAAATTTCTCAGTTCCTGTTCTACAGGAGCTGCTGAAGGAGGCTGAGGTTGTCCCTGCAATCAACCAGTATGAGTCTCACCCGCTACTTCCTCAGCTTGAGGTCTATGAGTTCTGCCGAACTAAGGGTATTGTTGTAGAGGCATACTCTCCTTTCGGATCCACTGGAGGTCCTCTGTTCAAAAACGCAACCGTAGCTTCTCTAGCTGACAAGTATAAGACTACTCCCTCAGCTGTGCTGGTCTCATATCACGTCTCCTCTGGACGTGTCGTGCTCCCTAAGACTACCACTCCTTCTCGAATTGTGGAGAACTCAAAGGTTGTGAAACTTGCTGCCGAAGACATTAAGGCATTGGATGACGTTCATTTGAAGGAAGGTACTCACCGATATGCTAAGCCTGCTTGGGGTGTAGACTTGAAGTTCCCTGATTGGGACGCTTCACTCAAATAAGTGTAATTGTTTTTAGTGAATAAACAAGTCGTACAAGTGTCAAACTTAATCGTTACATGATGAGATCAAAGTTGAAAACTATGGAAGGTAATTAGTATCCACATTGCAAACACGCCATCCATCATGGTAAAAGGGGCTGTAATTGGGTGAGTTATTTACAGTTCGTATAGCGTTAGCTGATTCTAATCGTGATATTAATGCGTTTCGTTTCTAACTACATGATTCTCATTCTACTTATCTACTATCACCCTCAAAATCAACCCCTAAAAGTCTTCAGAGGATCCCGCTTCTTACCAGATTTCTTCATCTTTCGAATCTTACGAATACGATTCTCAGAAGCCTTCTTAAAACTGACCTTTGACCCAAGCGGTTGCACAGGCTGAGCTCCTTTTCTGACTAGATATTCAGGGACTCGTTTAAGATGTGGTTGCACTCGAGCGGGATGTATTTCTTTATCATGTCGCAGAGAATGCAAATCTTCAGGATTCTCTTCAAAGTGGCGTTCCAACCTTGAAGAATTCAATAATTCCTGCCGTATTTCTTTAACTTGAGCCTCTCGAACTGCAACCTTGGTCACTGCTCTAAATGCGTCTTCAGTTCGATATCGAAATGAGTTCACCTGATTCATGTCAAACGCATATGGTTCGAGCTTCCGACCATGCTTTGCCTGGGTCTTGATAATCTTGGAGAGAACCTTCTCGTCTCGTTTCGCTGAGGTAAGGGACGATGCACGATGGGTACCCCATAGTTCCTTGGGCACCACAAACGACAGAGCCATGCCAGACTTGTTGGCTCGAGCAGTTCGGCCCACGCGATGGGTATACGCTCTAGAGCTTACAGGAAGGTCAAAATTAAGAACACATGCCACGTTGAGGAAATCAACACCTCTACTTACTCCATAATCTTTCCCGTTCTTCTTCGATTTGGATTGCTTAGAGTTATCGACTGAGGAAGAAGGGGTTGCCGGGTCATCAGTGTGTTCTTTCTCACCATGATCCTCACTCGATTCAGGCTTGGCCTCGGGTTCAGTTGCATCGTGTTCTGGCTCATTTATGAATTCTCCAACATCATGCTCATCAGTGGCAATAACAAGGTTATAAATATTCCTGTTGAATTCATCCAAGATATGGAGTCGTGATGCTATAGGTAGGTTCGAATTCAGCACTGCCGCCTTAATACCAAACTGTTCTAAGAACAATCTTAGACGGTAGCATCGTTCTATATCATTGACAAAGATAATAGTCTTTCCCTTGATTAAATTTAACTTGAAGATAACATAGGCAAGCAAAAACTTGTCAAATTCAGAACATTTAACAATGTACTGCATCAACTTCTGCTTTTCTTCCTCTTCCGACTCGTCTAGCTTCAGAATTGCAGCATTCCGACAGAACGTGGATTTGATCTCATCCACCTCTTCATTGAGAGTGGCAGACATGAGCCAAGTCTGAAGAGATTTTTTAATTGGGAGCAGCGTTGCCAGCTGGGTGAGATCATCCTGGTATCCGTAGGACAATACTAAGTCAGCTTCATCAATGACCAAGAACTTAAGACTGGAGCTATCAATGTTTCCATTCTCCAGATGAGTTCGCGCCCTAGATGGCGTGGTGATAATGATTGCAGGAGACTCCGCTAATAATGACTCCTGAACAGACTCTGATGCAGATAAAGCCAGATTAACTGCTCGAATTGCTCGTCCACAATATTTAACCAGCTGATTCAAGACTTTGAACACTTGGTCACATAGTTCTCTTGATGGGACCAATATCAGCGCACCATTGCCATCCAGTTTTGATTCTAGCAGACACTGGACGATGGGGATCAGATACGCAGCCGTCTTGCCTGACCCAGTTCTAGCTCGAGCTACGATATCTTTCTTATCCTCAAGAGCTAGCGGAATGGCTTTTTGTTGAATTGGAGTGGGCTCATCATATTTCAGTGCAACAAAAGCCTGCAATAATCTCGCATCAAACGAGTACAGGTCTTTAAATGACATTATCAACTGTTAGTATTCGTGATGCTGTTTAGTGTTAGAAAGAACACTACAAAAAATTAAAAAATTAAAAAAAATTAAAATATTACAGCGATATGGGCTAGGGTTGCACAGCCTTTCATCATCTACTTCTTCCTACTGCCTGTGGCTATAGTAGACACAGGTAAACAGATTGTGGACCAATGAGGTGAGAAGGTATCAGGGATTGGATATAATTTATAATATATGGGTATTGAAGACAGTAACGAACATTGCAAGACAATACATTATAATACAGAATAGTACTAAAGCTGACAGACAAGATGAATAGTTCACCAGTGATTAGTAGTGAAGACATCGGCACCAGCCGCATATCGGAGCTAATCAAACGCTGAGTCCAACTGAGCCGAACAGGGTGTGGACTTGTGTTGACCAGTGCTGTTCTCACCAGTGCTGTTCTCACCAGTGTAGTTCTGACCAGTGTATCTGTGTCTGTAGTACCAACGAAATTAGCTTCCCACTGAATTGATGTTGGCACAAATGGGCTGATTGTATAAAAAAATCGGCAGACTTAAAAGCAGCTGATAAGGAGTGATAGAGATATAGGTGCGCGCCTGCATAGGACACAATGAGAATAAAGGGACTCACCAGTATTGCTAAGAGCCCAGATCAAGCTTCCAGTACTGCATGCACCGATATAATCATAAACCGCAGCATTTACACCCATGATTACTATACATACACCTAAGATTCAACGTCTATGGTGCTTGGATACAACGGCAGCATAAACGTTGCTGCACACTAGAAAATCGCACCAACTAAGTGTGTGCGCAGTTCAATGCTATCAGCATAACGACTGCAGGTAGCTGATAGGTTATCGGATGATCTATTAGGCCATTCATTCTGAGAGCCAGCATCCCAGAAGTTCGTTTATCACTGAAAGCAGCAAGCGGATGGCATATGTTGGGTTTAGTTGGTTAGTGGATTTCCAAATATTGGAGTCTCCCATCTAGACCTACCACTCGAACCCATACCGGGACGCTAATCCGACATAGGACCACCCGAATCCAGGGCAGTGTTACGTGGACTTCTGCTTCCAAAAAAAATTGCTCCATCAATAGGAAAAAAACTAAGAGTCTACCGTTCCGCTCTACTGGGACTTCCAGGGGTGGATTTCTACGGGTTTGTCACAGTTGGTGAATTGATCTTCAGCATGCACCACCACGCGAAATCATGATGACAAGGAAGATCTAGAGATAAATGCATTGCGTGATCTTTAAGGGATCCTAGACCACTGTTTAAGACAACTATGGAGAATATTGAGATCAAGCAAACTGGATTTGACTTTACTGAACAGCCATCTTCAAAACTTAATCATGTCCATCACACAGGGATGTTGTACAGTTTTTTTTTTCATGATTAAATGAAGACTACCTGATTTCAGTTGTGCTCATCTAAGGTTTTCGTTCCTCAATTAATTTTTTTTTTTCAATTGTCTCGCTGATCTGTCTCATAATACTGCCGATCCATGCTGTCCCTCATTGATCGTGTCTCAGATGTTCCCCGCACTATGCGTCATGCATTCGACGCTTGGTGGGACTACGCGTTCGGAGTTGAAAGACGTGGTGATAAATTGATTGTATTTGATAGTCTGGAGCGAGATCCGTAACGTCAAAATCTCATATAACCAGAATGTTTTACATCCGCAAGCTAGTGACAAGTCATTAACATACGTGATCAATGGAGTTACAACTGTATTATGTTTGTGATAATTATGAAATGTCCCAAAAGATAGATAAAGCAACCCTAGTAGTTGTCTAAGATTGTCTGAGATATGTTTCTGACAGTGACGCTGTCAGCACGCCTCCACGCACATACACCAGGGGTTAATATGAGAAAGCGCACCCCTTAAGGGGTCAAAAAAAGAGAGAGATCAAGATCAGTAGCTGCTAATGAGCAGTAATTGAAGGAACTTAAGGTTTGACACCATCGCGTGCACGATCAAGGGCGTTGATTCATTGATATTGTTATCGGTAGCAGTGTAATCTACCCCAGATTCCCTGTTAAATGCATGTGTATTCTTATATACAAATATTTTATGCCTTGTCGGCGTGATCACTAGACCCGCTAGGAATCGCTGGAAAATAGATAGGTTCTCTAGTTAAAGACCTTCCTCTAAGCTGCTCGTCTTTTGATTTAGCAGCGCTGACCCCGGATCCACCCACAGCTGTGGATTTGGATTTGGACTTTGGGTCCTTCTCATCGTTGTCTTCTTTCTTTTCCATAAAGAAGCAATACTTGTTTAGCAAATCTTGGTATGATAATGAGTCCCAAGCAGGCTGGGTCACCTTAGCTGACGAAACATCAATAGTGCCCGCCTTGTTCTGCTTAGGAAATGTAAAAGATTCATCGTCATCAGTCGTAGTTTCTTCGTAATCAGCAATTTTGTCGGTGCGCTCCTGCTGTCTGAATGACGCACCGAATGAATATCGGGAAGTAAGCTTTTTGATCTTGGGTTTGCGTGTGACCATAGTCCCATTCCCCGTAGTAGTATGGCCTTTCGATGTGACTTCATTAGATTTCACTGAAGCATGAGAAGATCGGTCTTGGGCAATTCCTAGATCATTAAGATCTTCTGGTTCATGAAGGTTAAAATAGGCCCCAAAAGTCGGCTGAGACTGTGATCTCTTATGACCAAGAGAATCGCGTCGCATTCGCCTACTTGTCTTGCGACTGATTAACTTGGGATCCACTCCAGGCTTTGCAACTCGACTGAAATCAATCTGATAGTTATACCGGTTATTATTATCCCAATAATCCTTGTTCTCAACTGCGTATCGAACACAGAAGAACAGGGACTTCGTACTCAGGGCATGCTGTGGCAAGTCAGTGAGATTGATAACAAATGTAAACTTATCATATCCTAGAGATTTGTAGCGACGTCGGATATCCTCATTATAGGTAGCAAAAACCTCAGTAGCAGTTCTCCAGTAATCTACAGTATACCTGCATACCACAGATTTATCGTAAGATATATTTTTAACCAGAACATGCCCAATCACGCTTGCATGGTCGTTGGAGAGATATACATTTTCCAATGAAACCATTGGGGAATTGGCTTCAGTGATTGAGGGGCGAACAAAATTTGGTAGTGAAATGCTCCACTCAGTACTATGCAAGTATCGATACAGCCCAAGTCTCTTTCCAGAGTAGGAGTTTTCAGACATCCCATCTGCACCGTCAGATCCCATGGAGCTGTCGTAAAGCTCCTCCATTTCTTCATCATCCGACTCAGTTTCAGATGATGAGGATTCAGAAGAATTGTCATCATCTCCTCCCCAATGGAATTCGACTCCTCCCTGTGCTCCAACTTCGTCAACTGGAGAGTTGTTTTCGGATACAGCTTGGGGTTGATCCATTCGAGAGAAGCGACGAATCTGCTCCAGATTGGCATCGAAATGTACTATTTTAGAGGGAGTTGAAGGCAGTGATTGAGTCCTACCTAACGATGGCAGCTTAAGAGATGATTTGACTCGCTCCCCCGATTTTTTTCTCACAATAGGAGCTGAAGATGCTGAGTCATTGGAAGACATCGAAGACGCCGATTCTCGTCTGTCAATTCTTTCGCGACCTCCAGAGAACTCCTTCCCGGAGTTATATGAAGTGTGAGTTAGTGTTTCTCGTTCCTTTTCGATAACAGCATCACGGTTATATCCTCTAGGCTGTTTCCTTAAAAATGCGGTGGAAGTAGCGACGATGTTGAGGTTAGACTTTCGATAAATAGACGGTGCGAGGGTAGAATGCAAATCTATGTCGAGCGTGTCATAAACATTACCACCATTAGAATCGCGAGAATCAGAATTGGAAAGATTAGTAGACTTGACCGGAAACAGATCAGTTGAACTGTCACCTCCTATTTCGGTGTCTACGAATGGATCCAAGGCGGTGGTTGTAAGTTTATTCGATGGGCCTCCAGACAGAACACCTTGAAGATCATTATGCAGTTTAGAGTTCGGTGGAGATGAAGGGGATGCAGACAAACTCCGAGGAGATAGCGGAAGGTCGTCATTCAATGGAGGAGTCTTAAATGCTGTGGAGAGATTACTAGTCTCAGCAGTGGAAAAAAGTTTCGCTTCATCTGGCTCCCTTGATACTTTCGAATCCAAACTTAAAAGATTAGTGACAGATTCATTAGCCCCCTTGGTCATCCCTAAACCATTATCAATAACATGGTTTCGAGTTTCGGACCTTGGAATGTTCTCTTGTTCAAGGTTCGCGTCTACCTGAGTACCAAGAGATAATTCACCGTTTTTACATCTCTTGTCATCGAACTGAGAGGATGAAACAAACTCTTCGGTACCGTCGGATGACAAATTTATTGACAAAGGAATATGGGTATAGTTGAGCCATGAGGTCTGCAGTCTTGAAAGCGTGGGAACTGAAGATTCACCAGTTATATCTGTAGTGGTGCCATTCACAGACGATACACTACTATCGTTTTCATTCTTAATTTGTGGTCTTCGCGACGAGTATTCTTGAGGCAAGTCCTGAGACAGAGCCATAGGCGGCAGCGGCGGAAGAGTCAGTAGCGACATCAACTTGACTGTTAGGAGTCTTGAAGAGAGCCTCTCAGATCAGGATACCCACAAGTCCAGGATGGAGGAGGGAATGCAAAATTTAACAACCAGTCCCTGTTCCTGTCTTCGCCTGGTGTCCGTTTTTTGACTTGTTTGCTCTTGTGTGGAAGGCGTCAATTTTAAATAAAAACTATGAGAGTGCGCAGCTTTCTTTTCTGCTGGGATCATCGGCGATGAAAAAGAAACTGTGAAGATTCTATGCAAAAAGCAATGTACCTTCCCTTCCAAATCTGGACAAGTGGCATAGTAAAAAGTAACGTGTCATCTGGACATGTGGGACCATCGCTAACGAGGCTGCCAACAAAAATCACGGAATGAGGAGAGCTAAGGAGCGTGTTTTGAACAAGAAACTGTATGAAGAGAGAGGCGTTCAGAGCTGGTAAGGGTCCAGTTAAAAAGAGAAGCTTATTGACATTGTCATTCACTGTAAAATTCCAAGTCTTAACTACCTAACTACCTATTACCACACCTTTTTATCATTACTATCTTAATCGCGTGCTGCTATGAAACTTACACAGATTAATATTGTGGCCTTATCTTTCAGACTGCATCCAGTACGGGATATGTTGGGTATCCGTCAGGGCCCGGAGACACCGAAAGTCAACGTGAACAACTGAAGAGATGATGTCAGTGATCACTAAGTTGAGCGCATGTCTAGCACAAAGTGTCCTACTCCGGCTGTATAGCAATAATATTAGAAGGATTTGGGCATTCAGCAGCAACTAGGTCTGAGCTTTGGGTGGGCGTGATCGGTCACGGCGGGCTCTAAAGTTGCGATATCGGAGGTAGCTAAAGAACTAGGTAAGGCTTGAAAAAAAGCATTCATGCACTGCCTGCAGTAGGTTTGCTTCAAAGGGCTGACGGTGTTTGATAGAGCGGTTGGGGTTTTTGATCGAGCCGAACAGAGCGCGAAGATGTCTGTCGTCTGAAGATGGTAGTTGGCATATTGGAACTAATGGTTAGGTTTTTCGCCTGGGATTATTAATCAGTTATCAATAAATAGTCTCTACTTGCCCCAAACCCTTGCAAATCTGCTTTGAAAACATCTTGCGTCTGAAGCAAATGGTTGGGTCGTAGATCCGCTTCGTGATCTTTTTCAACCCGATTTCCGATTGCATCCGTACCCCTCATCAAGCTTCTGGGATAGCCGCGTACATAGATGAACCACCAACAGTAGCTTGTTCGAAGGTGGGGTTAAGAAGGTGGCTAAGACTAAGAGAAGACTCAACAATGAGACGCTAGCTGAGGTTGATTCCGAGCTCCTTTTAGGTTCATATCTCTAACTCAGAAAATATGCGGCCTTCAACTCTCACACTCTTGTTGGCTCGTTTACCCGGCGGGTTATACTCAAACTTCATCGAGACTCGCGGCTGTAGCGGAACGGCTGTACCTGAATCCCGGAAAATTTTGCTGACTACATTATGACTGCGCATCAGACTGCATATCCTCGAAGACAATTTTTCCTGATTCGAATACTTAGATATGGAATGGCTATGCTATCGGTGAGACAAAAGGGACGACGCGATTATGCCTTTAGCTTGAGCGATGGGCAACTACTACTTGGTGATGGAAGCTGCTGTATATTTTGGATGTTCACTTTCACTCACATTGCTCATGCTAATGGGGAATTCTCTTTCAATTTTATCGACCCATACTCTTTTCCTAACACGTTGTGTACGCATAACTCCCCTCTCCCTGTTATACTAAGTTCGAGCGCGGGGCAACTGGCAGCTATAGCGGGGTAGACGCTTGTTGGGATCGATCGCCTCATCAATGACTGATTACGGTTTTGATTTCTATGCGAAGTTTATTCGGTTGCCTAGCTTGGTCGATCATATTTTAACGCGTGTGCAAACACTTTTTTATTCATGTTCGAGATAAAAATATTCTCGCTTATTTCTTATGAGTGAAAGCGCTCCGGGATTTGCAACCTACGAAGGATAAGAGAAAAAGAAAATCCCAACAAGAAGTGAGACATGTTAATAAAAATGAAAACAAAAAATTGAAAGTGCCCCACCCCAACAACCTCAATTACATTAACCAGATTTAGAACCATTGATGCCGTTTTATCTTGTCAACAATCACCCAGTTGAAAGGTAACTCTAATTTGAAATATCGATCCACATATTTGACTCCTCTCACCAGGTTTTTACCCTCCACTTGGGTTCTTGTCTTTTGATCCTACTGTCTGGGTATCCTGTCTCCTGGTTCGATGCCTTAGCAGTTCCAGATGCTGTCAATCCATTCTCATCAAAGTTTTGTTGGCTCTTCAACTACATCTTGTTGATCTCAGTCCCTAACTTCTCAGGTTTAGTTTACAACTAATCTTTTTGATCAACTATCAAGGTTATCCGCATTTTGTTTTTAATTTTAATTGGCTCGTTATACTTACTACCGTATCTTAGTGCATGTTAATGCATGCCCTTTGGGCTTTAATCCATAAAGATGTCTTGGCCTGATGGTTTCATTATATGGATGCTTATAACTACCGCATCGTTAAAATTTCAAAGCAGCCGACGGCGAGAAAGTGGGGCACTTATATAGGAATGACGGGTAAACCCGACAGTAAATTAATATCACATCGTATTGGAAATCTTCTACAGTCTGTCAAATTATTTGCTTCAATTCCTTAAACCTCACAATCCATTAACTATTAGATAAATATTATAAAGAAGAGCAAGAACCAATAAATACTTTTCAGGTTTGCTTTGGAAATCGCTATAATAGCGTCATGATTGAGCAACAAACTCATTAATAAAAATCTGGGTGCTTTCATTAGTATTAATAATAAGCTTCACACTTCACACTTCACACTATCGCTCCATCTCATCAAAGCAATACATCCTGATAGTCCCGTCATCCCCTCCACCGGCACATCGAGTATCACTTAAACCAACTGACAGGACTGCTCGATCATGGCCGGAAAATGTGTGCCAGCACTGACCAGACTGAACGTCCCATACCTTGACAAAACGATCTTGCGATCCGGACACAATTCTAAACGTGTCGGCCGCAATTGTCCACACTCCCTCTACATGACCAAACAATGTCCTGACACACTGCCCAGTTTTAATATCCCATAACTTAATGGTATTATCAAGAGATGCAGACAGAACATGAGTAGGTCGAGACTTAACCACTGACTCGTCTCCGCCAGAACAGGTTTCATCACCCTCTTCAACCACACCTTCATCATCTGTCTCGCAAATTTGACCATTATGGTGATGGTGATAATCACCGGAACCCTCCAAATGATCTAAAGTTAAAGGAAGAACGCTTTGGACTTGCCCTACATGAGCAAAGCCAGAACAAGAAGGATCAGTAAACGTACGGATACATCGCTTCGAGTCAATACTCCAAACTCGTACCGACATATCTTCTGATCCTGAATAAATAGTTCGCGACTTCATATGAATCTTAACCGAATGTACAGCTTCGGTGTGTCCACGAAGCGCAAAGAATGACTTCTCCTCAAAGTTCCACACTTTGATACAGCTATCATCACCTCCTGAAACCACTGCGGAGTTGTCGAAATCAATACATCTGACTTTATCTGAATGACCCTGGAAAGTAGTGATACATTCACCAGTTCGATAGTTCCAGATTCTTACTGTATGGTCAGACGAAGCAGTGACAAGCTTTTTAGCATCAAACTTAAGACCATTAACCGCCCGCACATGACCCTTGAGTCGACGAACAATCTCTCCATTTTCAATGTTCCAAACAATCACAGAACCCTGATGAGTACCAGCGATAAGATACTGTTCATCAAACTGGAGACACAACATACTAGCATCAGGATGCTCATCATCCTGGAATTCTTTCATAGTATATCGTCCATGACGCCAGTTACCTTCTACCTGGAATCGCTCAGAATAAACATCCTTCCAAGGTCGGGTCTTTCTAGGGCGTTCAACAAG
Source organism: Blastobotrys americanus (assembly GCA_003705795.3). Taxonomy (NCBI): domain Eukaryota; kingdom Fungi; phylum Ascomycota; class Dipodascomycetes; order Dipodascales; family Trichomonascaceae; genus Blastobotrys; species Blastobotrys americanus. The sequence continues at coordinate 147,237 of PPJN03000003.1, read as the reverse complement.
CTCGGTTGAGCTGGATAAGCTGGACGATTCTACAGATGCTGAAGCACAACGTTCTTTACTTGGACCGGCCAAAGCATTTTGCGTTTCAGGCTCTACTGAACTAATCAGCTTGTCTTCCTTTTCAACTTGATCAATCTTGCGCTTGCGTCCCATGGCTTCGAAGTTCGCAGCTCGGGCTTCAATTTCTCGCTTTGAGTCACGAAGTCGTCGCTTCTCGAGCAAAGGCAAACCCCATCCACACTTTGTACACTTCTTATCAATGTGCTGTTCACACATCCTATGCCACACTACATCGTCATCAGCTAGCTGCTTCCATCTTCTAGAGACCTGGGCAGCTCTGCATAACGAGGCAGTATCCAGATAGGTCAGAATTTTAAATGCTAATTCAGGAGGAAGTGTGCAGACAAAATCAATTCGAATCATATCTTCCATCATAGTGGACAGAGCTGAGAGCTGAGGATAACAACACTGGGCTAATATTCCTTTCAATAGAAGCAACCTTTGGGTTGAGGGAGCAGCCGAAAAGACCGACCAGACGTGATTAATTGCAACCTGATCTTCCCGTTCCAGACTTTCCATTTGTTGCTGTAGTTCTGTCATACGAGTACTGTCACCCTGTCGGTTGCATTGAATCTCAGGGTGGTGCCGATAACAGAACTGTTTGTCCTTATCCTGAGAGCCATGTCTAGACAGGAAAGGAGCGATGACACTGCCAGCGGCATTCGTAGCAGTTACTGGGCCCTTACCTCCCGCTTCCTCACATTCAATAGAATGACTATTGGAGTTCTTATTATGTATATTACTGTCAATAGTTTCGAGTTTTGGCATGATGTTCAAAAACTGAGGTACTTCTCCGTTTCAATAGAGTTCTTGCCGTATGCACCGCTGTTGAAAGCTTAGCTGCACAACTTTTGCCTGAAGGCTGTCCTCGATAGAGGTGTCTTCAACCACAACTGCTTGATAATGTACAAGCTATAAGTGTATCGCGAAAAAATATCTTGAACCCTCGATGCGTCGACTGCTACCTAGTATATATCAAATGGCAGCACAAAGGATCCCCTATTTGTAGATAACTAATAAACTGAGTGCATCACGCAATTGGCGCTAAGAAAACTGTAGAATAAAAAAAAGATAAAAACGGGACCAGCCGCACTGCAGCCGCGTGACTTCCGTACGATCTTGAAACGTCTCGATCTAGCGGCGGAGTAAAGGCTTGATCTTGACCAGTAGTGGTAGATCAAACAAGTATGAATGATAGCACTAGCACGTATACTGTTCAAATGGACCTATCTGTAGTTTGGCCTGTTCAAAATGACCCACTAGTTGCAAACATCAACCTCGCTTATCGAATAACCATGAAGGTGTTACCGATTGATAAGGCTGAGTCAGGTCATTTGTCACGGGTGTGAGCAATGACACAGCCGTGTGATCTATCTCGGATCTCGGACTCCGCGGTTTAACATTGCAGTAGCATCATCGAACGAACTAGTGGTGCAATTAACTATATACAATCGGAATCAGGAGAGCTGAAAGAGGCTACAAAGGATACTGCGATGAGGGAGGTTGAAACAATAGTTGTGTGTGATGGATTGATAGCATCGTACGGCGTTAAGACTATGAGCCGGGCCCAGGATCCGATTACGGATTGGAGAAAGTTCAAGGGCCCCTCAAATATATATGAACTACCAATCACAATACTACTATCACAGTATTTTGGTCCTCAGCAAGAGCCTTTCTCCAACTAGTAACGAATGATTCCGCTCACAAAAATCAAGATATATATGACACGTGACTTTATGATCCCGAAGTAGCTGAACAGAGAACCTCAGATCAGAGAGCAGTTCAAGAGCAGGTCTGTGTGCAATTCTGTACATATCTGATCTGGTTTACATGATGACTAGAACAACTTCGTGCTCGGTATTACTTAAAGTCCATCATGGAAATTTTGTTAGTTTGGAATTTCTCCGTAACTATCCCCTGTACTATATGCAATCTCTTGTATATGCCAGCTTTTAATACGCTTATACTTCTGTCGGTGCTCTGCGCTTGCCCGTGCCGCCGCTAACTAACTACGGTTCCACATCCCCGTCAGCTTCCATGAGGTGCGTCTAGTAAACCCCGTCAAAAACGCATATACGCACGCCTATTATGGAGAGTCTCCGCCCATTCATATCATGGACTCACCCAAATCGTCTACGTCTTGTTGATGACCATGTGCTTGCAACATTGGTGGCCCGCCTCACAGGTGGGTTTTTGGTGTGATGGTATACTCAGAACCTTCGGTCCCTATGGGTTATTTTAGGCAGGATGATTAGTTCTGGTAACCACGCGGATCCTAAAGAAAGCTGGTTAGTACTGGAACCCGTTGAGTATCTGTAAACGCTCCCCCGTTGCATTTCGACACCCCTGTCATTCGAGCTGGAGAATGCCATTTCCCGATCTGGGTGCTGGCGTCAGTTAGGCGAGGAATGTATTGCACCGATCGTAGACTAGGGCCAATCGGAAACTATGAAGGCAATAGCTGGGCCCATATCCAGAGAGGCAAAGAACATGAATGTCGTTTTATTGTGTAGGGAATTCTCTCCTCTGATGACAATACTACATGGTGACTTGTTTTTACCACGTAGTGATATCAGATAGTTCCATTTATCAAACGTTTGAAGCTCGGTAGGCTAGCCTCTGTCATATCTGTCACAACGTTTAGGAGATCTAGATTGTAAACACTTAGGCTGAAGGTGGAAAGGATTGCTCGAGTTGTCAGATTTTTTTGAAGAGACCAGGTTCAATTCATATCACGGTAATTTACTTCAAACAAATAGTGTTGTTTTGGTAGTTAAAGCCACAGGCGTGTGTTTAGGAGATACAAAGGCTAGGAGATTATAATTTGGTAGAAGGACGTTAGTGAAGCGCGCCCAAGCAAGGTAGCAGCAACATGTCGTCCTCCATGTCTTCGCTGACTTCACGAATCGCGTTGTCGTCTGTGGTCGCAACCAGAGGAAATGGTCCCATGACGATTCCGCGAGCAGTTAAGGGCGCTACCAAGCCATCAACTAAGGATGATTACTCGGTGCCAAAGCAAAAATATATCTCGGCTATGCAGCAGTTACTTGAAGAGGAATCAGATGATACTTCCCTCAAATTGTTCTTTGATGTTCTTCAGTTCAAACTTTATACCTCTTGGACATCAACTCAGGGCTGCCCTTCTTTCTCTATTGCTTCGTTCAGAGCCCATATTATCTTCCACACTCATGTCCTTTCTGACAACAATGCTACCCTACCTAAATACCACCTGTGGTCTTATGTATCCACTTATCGCACTCAGACACCTATCTTGCCATCAACTGACTCACGGATGTTGCCAAAGTCATGTTCGTCTATGGCTAGACTCCTCCACACATATAATAGATACCTTAATCGCCGCCTAGTGGATTATAGGAAACTCAAAGCGGATCCAGTACGGGAGAAAATGACTGGATCATCTATTGTTGACACAATTGATCCATTGGATTTGGCTCCGTCCTCTCGAACCCTTTTAGACAATGCTCAAAGTGTCATTATCCAGATCAGGCTCATTCTCGATTGCAATTTCACTCCTGAATTGCTTGATCTGCCGATTTTCCAATGTTGCTACTCGATGCTAGCAACCGACTTGGCAATGCTGTTCAACATTCTCAACTACTCTATCATGTACGCGCTACAGAACTTTTTTTCCCTTGCTCGTCCGGATGCTGAGAGAACCCTATTCGTGTATAAGGAGTTCACACAACTTAAGCTTACTGAGGATGTACTCACCTTCAGCAAACTTTCATCTAATAGAGCTTCTGAATCTGACTTGACGATTCCTCAAGCTCTTCGTCAATCCAAAGATTCGGTTAGAGAACTTACCAAGGCTTTAGAGTCATATTTATTTTCCCCTGAGAAGACGAAACCCAGCTCGAGGGTGAGCCAGGAAGGAACTACCTCTAATCCGTCTGAATCTAGACAACGTGGCTCCCCGTCTCGGAACCAAGGTTTTTCATCGCATTCAGATTCTGAAACTTCTAGACCCTTTGGCTCACGCCATTACATTGATGATACATCAGACACGTTGCCTGCACCTCGAAAGGATCCTCATCTTTATGAACGATCATCTTCCACGACCACTACTAACACAACAACCTCAATGCATACCTCTACTACCTCAGTTACTGCTAGAAGCTGCTCCCAGTCCTCCACCGATTCTATTGCGGCGACATCTATCGATTCCGATCACGGTCCCAAGACTCCGATGGATTCTCAGTTGATTCTTCATGGCAAGGGAGGAGCTGATTATCCAAGAGTCAAGACCTTCTCATCTGTTGACCATTTACAACCTCGATCTCATTTCTCTCTTCATTCCGCAACCCTGAGCAATTCTACAGACGACACTGCGAGAGCTGGAAATGAGAATGGTGGCGAACGTCGTACTGGATCTAGCTCGGCCTATACTTATAAAACTGGGGGCTCAAATTCCTTAATGACGGAGCGATCGTCTTCTAAGTATTCGGATCAGTTCTCAAGCCGATATTCTGAGAAAGCCTTTGATAGGTTCCCTGATCTTGACAACCCCAGTTCCATTTCTTCTCGACCATCCACCTTTGCTGGTCAGGTTCCTGTCTCTCCCACAGCCACCGAAGAAGGGGAATACGAAGATGTATTCAAGTCGTTCCTTGAGTCTGACAGTCTCCCATCCCTAGAACTGTTGGATACGTCTCGGTTTACGACCACAAGTTTTGAAGAGCTCAAACCACTACCCCCACCACCTTCATCCATGCATCAAGCGCAAATGCAAATTCACAACAAGACCAAGAACTTTTTGAAGGGTCTCCGCAAATCTCACGTATAATTTGATTCCAAGTGGGCTTTCTGGCTTTTAGTCAAGCTTTAATATTCTAATATTCCATAATTGTTCGCGATATATTTGCGAAGTATGATTCTATTATGATTAATTTATATCTAGACCTAACAAAACCTAACACCTGGGTCAAAGCTGCGCCATTCGTATACTTCAGCTATTTCTTTCCATCTTCCTTAAGAGTAACGATCCTATTCAGAACAATCTTGTCCTCCTTGGATTCACTGTCCATAGCGAAGTAGCCAACACGAAGTGCTTGGAACCTAACGCTCTCAGCAGCTCCGGCTTTCTCTCTACCCTGAAGATGATCGTGTTCTTCCTCGATGCTTCGTTCATTGACCCATGGAGATCTCTGCTTAACCTCAAAGAATCCTTTCTCGATAATTGCGTGTTTGAGGATTGTCTCTGAATCAGGGTTGACGTCGGCAAGGAACCCGTCAGGATTAGCAGAAGGATTATCACTCTTGAAGAGCTGATCGAACAGCCGAACCTCGTCCAGCTTCACTGGGGATCCATGTTCAGGGGCATGTGCGATCCATTGGATAAAAGTCTTGGGTTTCTTGAATGCGACATCATTTTCGTAATGAGCATGAATCTCCGTAACAACGCCAGTTTTTTCGTCTTTCTTGAAAGAGGTCACACGCACGTTGTGAGGAATTTTCAACAGCCCAACAGACTGACCAGGAGCCATTCTGAAGTAGTCCCGAGAAGCCTCTTCACGGAAGTCAGACCTATCAATGTAAAACTTGTTAGTGAAGGGAACAGCATGCTCACCGAATTCGGGGGATCCTGGCTTAAACGGCAACAAAATCTCTTCGTAATGGTTTTCGGGAAGGTTATCAAGAATCACTAACACTGGATCCGGGATGAGCATCAACCGAGGCACACGTTCTTCCAAGTACTTGCGGACCGCATTGTCAAATCTTACTGTTTGGATGTTTGTTGTGGAGGTGGTGACTCCAAGCTGAGACACGAATGCTAAAATCGCACCAGGGGGTACTCCTCGTCGTCTTATTCCCACTAGTGTGTACAACCTTGGATCATCCCAGCCTCTGACAATGCCTTCAGTTACCAGCTTGAGAATCTTTCGCTTGCTTAGGATAGTCCCAGTGATGTTCAGTCGCCCATACTCACGCTGGGCAGGACGATAAACGTCAACAGCATCACAGAGCCATTCGTAAGACTCTCGCGATAGATAAAACTCCAGCGTACACAAAGAGTGTGAGATATTTTCCATTGAATCGACCAAGCAGTGAGTAAAGTCATAGGTTGGATAGATCTTCCATTTGTCTCCCGTACGATGATGCACTGCCTTCAACACTCGATAAGCTATTAGATCCCACATCTGAGGGTTAGGATTAGTCAGATCCTGCTTCATTCGTAATGTGGCTTTACCAGGTTCGTATTTACCATCGCGCATATTTCTAAACTCCTTCAAATTCTCTTCAGGAGAAGCGTCTCGATGGATGCAAGCCTTTCTTTCTCCACCCTTTGTAGTTCCATCTGCACTTGCTCCTCGGTTCTCTTTAATCTGTTCAGGAGTACAAAAACAAACGTAAGCAAGATTCTTTGAGATCAATCGCTCTGCCAGCTCGTACAATTCATCGAAATAGTCAGAAGAATATGTGATTTTATATGGCTTGAATCCTAACCAGCTGATAATATCCTTGATCGATTCAAAGTAGACCTCCTCCTCAGCTTCTGGATTGGTGTCATCAAATCTCAAGTAGCACTTTCCGTTGTTATACTGAGCATACCCAAAATTCACAGTGATGGCTTTGGAGTGACCGATATGAAGATATCCATTAGGCTCCGGTGGGAATCGTGTGAACACTTCGCCATGAGTCTCCCTGAGGTGTTCTAACATCTTAGTCGGGTCCTTCTGAGGGTTTTCACCTGCCTTATGAAGGGCACCTAAGAAACCTTCAGTAAACATTGATCGATGCGAATTAGTGGTTTCCGCGGTTGTGCCACCAATTTTCGATTCTTGCTTGTGAACCTTATTAGCGGGTGCCTCGGGATTCTGCTTCTTCTTCTTAACAATATCGCGGTCATCTTTAGGACCGATCAGGTTCAAGATTTTCTCATCCAACACCTGCTTGATCGATGCGGGGTTGGCCCATCGCAGTTCTGGAGTATTCTTCACCTCCATGAGCAGTTTGGGTACGAGCTTATACCTCTGATCTTCGATTTCGGCTTTTTTCTTGTTGATGAACGCTTCCACACCTGCATCAATCTGCTCAGCAGTTACTTCCACACCTACACCTGATTCCTTGTCAAGATCACCATCGTTGGCCTCATTGCCAGCCCTCTTAGCATAGTTCCACGCTGCATCAACCTGAGCATTGGATTTGAGGCGTCCATCCATAACTGCCCCTGCAACTAGAGCTCGCGCATCCTTCAAGCTCTCATCACAATCGCGAGACTTAGTTGCAAGCGTCTGCAATAATGCACCAGATCCATTTGGAGCTTCAGATACTCCGGACCTTTTAAACCCTTCATCCACTAACTCTCCGAGCGTGGATGCAACCTTCTTATTCTTAAGAATCTCCTTTGTTTTTGACTCATTCAGCCCCAGTCGGGCCAATTTCGCTTCTAAGTCGTCCGACATTGAAGTTTCTTATATGGGCTCTCCTGTAAGGTTACCCAGTCCAATGAATGATGTCAAACTCTTAGTTCAAGATGTGTTTTTTAGATTCTCACTCCACTAGTTTCGACTCTCAGTTAGAAAAATTAGTGCATCTTACGATCAGTACTGTGCACGGCTGTGCACGGCTTAACTTCATTGCATTCCGGGTCATTATAAATATTGCACAGGTAGACCCTTTTTTAATCTAAATCCAAAACTGTAAGAAGTATGTAACGTACAATTGTATTAGTCTAGTACGACTCAAAGCAATACTGTTCATTCAGATTTAGATTATTAGTCGATTTTAAATCATGGGAAGTTCTTTGACAGAGGTTTCCGGAATAATTGAGCGATTTCGCGTCTCAATAGAGGATGCAACTTCAGAAAGGTAGGCAGGGAAGAAATCCCATACGTGGGTTGATTAGCTCTTATATAAGAAATATGGCAAGGTTTAATAGTATCTGACAACCATAGCAGTCAGTATGCAGAAAGCACTCTTTATCCAGAAATCCAGAAACTGATTCTCAAGCTTTCCGCTGAATTTGAACAATTGGATGAGGTGAGTAATATATTAACCCATCGAATCAACGGCCAGAACTGACAACAAGACTCAACTTGAAGCACCCAGAGCATCTGTCTGTTTGATGATGAACACAATACAAGAGTCTACTGGGTTCTCTTCGCTTTTGTTCAACACTGCTACCCTACTAGCATTGTATCTCAGCAGAAGTTCATCGTCATTTATAGTATTAAATGTGAGTACCCTTTTTCCTAGCTGGAGAAGCAAATGGCCACTGCTCGCTACAATGAATTCCTGAACTGACTAATAGAATTATCTTGTTCGCGCAGAGAGTTCTCTGCTACTACAAAGTGAGACCATCCCAGAATTGCTGAATGTTATCACAAAAAATAAACCTCACAGCTGGGCAGTTACCAAATTGCTTTGTACTATAATGCACAAAGCAACACACTCCATCCAGCGGCTCTGCTGCACAAATCAAATAATGCAATCAGCTCATATCCCTAAAATTGGCAACCTTCTCTTAAGTGAACATACACCGTTCTCATTGAAAATCTACCTGCTAGAACTTTGGTGTGACCTTGTTGATGTCATCAGTCCTTGTTTGAATGAAAAAGTCTGGGAAAACAGTGAAATCATTTCAAACGCACATTTCCCCAAATCTCTGAAGGCAGGAACCTGGCACACATTCAATTTCTTACAGGGGCTGGAGGTTTCATCCGGCACAGGTCTCAAAAGCCACCAAGATGGAATTCTACTCAATTCAATCCAATTGGGCCATCAGCACTACCGAAATGGGGGCAGGTTATTTACAGATACAGCATCCAAGAAATTACATGTTTGGTGTACCTTGAAAAATTCACAGAATTCAAAAGTCGCAGGGCCAGAGTCTCAGTTCGTTGAGCTTGATCTCAATTTTATTTCAACTCCACCATCATTCTATGCGAATATTGTGTCGTTAAGCTTTGAAGTGAAGAGTTTGGGGGAACATGTAGCAGTAGGAGACGTTAACTTGTGGACCAGTTTGAAATTCTTGTTTTCGATCGATTGTCCCGAAGATTATAGTCGCACTAAGATGCAGCTATTGTATATGATTTCTCCAATGATATCTGACCTGTCAGTTCTCTCCCAACAAAGCTTTATTTCCGAAGATAGTTGGGAGCTACCTGAAATGTCTGCGTATTCCAATAACTCAGAGCCACTACAACAGGTTTATGATACGCCATTGACTAGTGGTAACAACACCTTTGCTTCTTCAAATCCCTTACCTCCATCACTAAGCAATCCAGCTCATACTGATTTCGAGCGTGCGTGCATTTACTCTGACCAAATGCTTCCACCGCCAGACTGGTTAAGCAGTACATTGAACTTGGGTGCCATAGAATGTACTAACACAAGTAAACCAAGAGGTAAGCGAAATGGGATCAAGAGGCCTAACTCTGGGATGGTGAATGAAGTCGAAGATGACGAAGTAGTTCAATCTTATCAACAGTCAGAGGATTCAAGAGAAATCCCAAAAGGATTAGAGTCGCAGGCTACTGAGATACCCCCCAAGGACATCACGGCCCCATGTCACATGAGTGACTCTCGAAAGACACAGAAACTGAAAGATGGTAAATCATCAGTGCCAGAGGAATTATCATTTCCTTACACTCCTGTGGCAATGCGAACCAGGAAAAGATCTAAGAAAACGCTGTCACCACTTTCTTTTGAAATTGACAAAAACCCCCTCGATAGGAATCTCGAACGTAATACAACAGATTCAGTGAATAAGAACAACAGCGGTACCAGTAACCTCAGTGATCATGAACTGTATGATCACCCTATTAATACTTCCTATTGGCTTGAAAACTCTGCATCTCCACAGCTCTTGTCTCCGCCTGGACCACCTACCATTGATGTCTCTGAAAGCTCACATATTACTACCGTAGAAGATGAATCGGCAAATCATGAAATCATTATTAGAGCATGCCTCAACAATGGAACAGATCAATTTATGACTGCCATTAACAAAGCACTCTCAGACCTTTCAAGCTTTAAGGAAGACACAATCAAGCAGTCAGAGACACTTGGTTATGCGTACCGTCGACTCAGACAGCAGTATATCGGAAAGCTCGCAAGAAAGGCTGAGGTGCACTACTCACAGCCTGAGAGTCCTCCAACTCCCGAGGCTTGTCCACTAGTGGAGTGGGTCAAAGCTAATCATTGGTGCTAAAGAAGTAGTTACTATCAACAGTGAGCCAGGAATATCATTGTAATAATGAGAAAGAGTTTAACTGGTGAGATCTCTTTATTTTTTTTCTTTTACAATTCAAGGGCAGCCTTTAATTACATAGTCTCTATCCCACCTTCGCTCTACCCAATCCTACTATCCAATAACTGATTGTCAGCAGACTGCGAGCGATGGAGAATGCTTCTCATTACGGATCAAGAGAGCTCACATTCCCACCAAAAGGAGGTTTAAAGGACGATGAACTTCCAGTGTTAGTTACTTGTGGGTTTGAAGAGGTTCTAGATGTACATGATGACGCGAAAGAGACTAGCGAAACTGAACACAGTCACCATCACCATTTGCATAAGCATCATCTTCTGCATCACGAGCATCACTTACACCTTAAATCACGACTTCAATCAAAACCAAGATTTCGGCATCATTCGAGACTGAAGCTATGTGCCTCGTATCTCAATAATTTGAAGGGAAATAGCCATGAATCAATATTAGAATATTATGATACCACGGTTTACCGCTCCGACTTGAGCAACTTGAATGATAACGAATGGCTTAATGATAACAACATCTCATTCGTATATGAGTACCTTGAGAGGTCGTACCTTCCAAACCATTTCGAATTGGAAGAGATTGTTCTATTACGACCGTCCATGGCTTTCTTATTGTTACATACTGAAGACCCATTATCGTTGAAAGAGGTTCTGCCAGATTTGAGGAAAGCTCGACTGATATTCTTGCCTATTAATGATAACCCCGATGTGACTGTAGTTGAAGGCGGAGCTCATTGGTCACTACTTGTAGTGAGTTTAAAGGACTCAAAATCATTTCATTACGATACATTGAGCGGTGCTAACTATACCCCCAGCGTCGAAACCACTACTAAGCTTTCTGAACTATTGGGAGGACAAAAATTGGAGATGGTTCCAGTTGCTACACCGCAACAAGCCAACTTGTCTGACTGTGGTGTGCTGGTATGTGAAATTACCAGCTTATTGCTTTCACGTCAGATCAAAGTACCATATCATGTAGATCCGCATCCCTATCTTCTGAGCAATGTGTATCTTGTTGCTTCCTCCGGAAGAACGTTTATACTAACGGCTATTCTAGAACTGATTATTGAAAATGGGACTGTTATACGAGACGAGCTTCATAAAGGCATTAAGGATGAATTGAAGAAATGAATCGCTTGTTAGTTGTTGCGCTTCTCTGCTATAGCTCAAGATTTCACATCGATAACTGTCTTTACTTTTTCGTCCTACGAATGCCCATGGAACCAGCATCACTATTGAATTTGAAATCGTTTCAATAATATTCAATTATGTCACTTTCAACGCTATCGGAATTCTTATATCATTATCGAATGCAAGAAGATTATCTCTTTGATTATCATGCTTTCTAATTCAAAAGTAAAGTACAAGCTTCACATCAAACTCGGCAGTTCGAAATTTGGAATACCAGGATGTCACTAGCTCCAAGCGCTGATAGCTTGTCCATAACTGTATGAATCTTGACTTTGTCAACCATAGCAGAGACAGCTACCCAATTATCAGTTTCTAAAGGCGATACAGTAGCTGATCTTCTTCCAGGAGTAATCTCCAAAACCTTTGGCAGAATTGATCGAGGAGCATTATAATTACACAAGACATAGTTTGATGCAGCCAGCACACCTTGAATTCGAGCAACGATATTGTCGGCTACGTCTGGATAACTGGGGTGAGTTGAGCCAATGAGGTGAGCTGAAGTAGTAAGTAAGGTGTTAAGAGGCTTAAGCCCAGCAGCACGCATAGTCTCTCCGGATTCTACCAGATCAACAATAGCATCAGCAACCCCTAGAGCCACAGCGGCTTCAACAGATCCACCAACATACTTGATGGTGGTGGCTAAAGGCTCACCTTCCTTCTTACCTTCTAGCTTTCTGAAGAATTCCGTAGAAAGGTGTGTGAATGAGGTGACAATGTTCTTGCCAATTAGTTGTTTGACATCAGTAATATCACCCTCTGCAGGAACCTGGACTTGAAGCTTGCACTTTCCGAAATTCAGGTCTAGTAAATCTCGAACATTCACTTCAGATTCAGCTACCTGGTCGATTCCAGTGATTCCCAGAGAACATCTACCTTCTCCCACGAATCTTGGAATATCTGCTGCTGGTAGGAACACCAGAGCTACTGGCATATTGGTTGAGATCGCAATATCCAGACGATTTGATCGATGGAATTGAATATCAGACCCATTCAGTAATTGAAGGGCTCGCTCGTAAAGACGGCCTTTTTTTGGTACTGCAAATAGCAGTTTGTCAGTGAGATGGTTAACAAGATCCATGGTGTAATGATTGATAGATATTTGAGGTTGTTCAAATCGTTTCTGCGGTTCCTCTCTCTGTCAAATACAGCTCCACTTTCTCAAGTCTGGGATAAAAATAACAATGCAAGCTTCCCACCTAATAGTTTTCACTTCTAGCAGGTGAATTTTTGACGGACTTGTTCTAGTTGAATCTTCCGATTGTCGTCTTAGTCTATACGTAAGTCGATAACTCGATGACTGATTTCAAGATCGATCGTCTTCTGGAAATTTCACCAACGGCCAGTACCCTACTACCCTACATAAAAGCCGCACTTTATCCCAGCCGTGAAATCGGAGTTTACGGAGTTTACGCGTAACGGGAACACTAGAAGAAAAAAGAAAAATGGGAGGAAGCTTCAGCCGTGCATCTTTGAACTTATTGTCAGCCTCGCGGCTGCGTTTTGTTCCCTAGGACTCAAATCTACGCGCGCACATGAGTCGTGACTGCTGTTTTTGCTACCCTCCAACGCAGACCGCTGGAGGTTTTGAAATACTTTCAATATTGGATCATTAAAGGGCACAGTCGACACTATTCACATCAAAACACAAAACAATGGTAAGTTTGTGTAAGGTTAATCAACAGTTCTGTAATTGAAGGGAGCGTATTCTGTATTGTTGAGTGGAGTTTGATTTGCTCTTTTTGACGACGGAGGTCTGTTGTAAGATAAGCGGAGGGTTGAAAGATCTACTTCAACGACCAACGTAACACTTGAACAGCTCTGTACGCTCCTAACTATGTACAGAGGTCTTGTAAGACTGGATTTACTATTTGCATTCATGGTACTAACTTCATAGGATACTAAGACTCCTGTCAAGCTTGCTAAGGTCACCAAGGTTCTTGGCCGAACCGGTTCTCGAGGTGGTGTCACCCAGGTCCGAGTTGAATTCATCGACGACGAGTCTCGATCCATCGTCCGAAACGTCAAGGGACCTGTTCGAGAGGACGACATACTCTGTCTGATGGAGTCTGAACGTGAGGCCCGTCGTCTGAGATAAGCTCATTCTATGCTCTTCAACGAAAACTTCAAAATGAGAGACGAGAGTATTGCACCTATGTACTCAAGCAAATATTCGATTTTCACGGAATGTTGACATTGTATAGCGTACTTTGCATTCGTCTTTATTAATGTATTATTAATGTTGAGATTGTGATGCTCATTTGAGTGAAATTAGAGGAAAGCTTTGCTTAATAGTAATATCGTCTCCTTGACTACAGACCATTAAATAAGAGAGCTCGTTTACAACAAGCTCGATAGAAAATAGGTACAAAATGTTGAAAAACGTGATAGTTCGTGACAATTAGGAGTTTGGAATATGATCCAGTTCGTGAAAAATACTAACCAGAGAAGAAGGAAGGGGAGACTTACTAACGAGGTTGCTCCTTCTGCCAAAATTTGAGAAGTAAATCAGCGTACCTCTGGAGTTCCTCCAGCGATATCATGAGGCGGAAATTTGTCAGTAATAGAAACTGAAGTTCCAAATGGTTCAATTCTTCCACTGGTAACCCTCCGACTTTAGCATAACGCGAGTTCTTATAGAACACATCTGAAAAGAACTTCGACGCTACTGTAACTCCAGCAATTATCAATCGATGGATGTTATAACTATCCACGACGAACAATTGGTTCTGGCTTCCTGCATCTACAGAACTTCTTGATGGCACAGTTAGTGAGGGCGAAGATGACGACGGCTGGGTTCCGACACTAGTAGATTCAGTGTTCGTAGACCCGACCGGTTGGGACTGATCTTGAGAATTGGCTCTTTGAGCGATCCGGTCAAAATACACCAGCAGTGAAATGAACACCTCGTTCGTAGTGGGGCAGTACTTCAGAATTCGAGTGAGATACGCTTGTAGTCCAATTGCAGGAATATTACGGCCATGGAAAGCAAGGACGTTAACACTAATATCGCTCCCATCAGTGGAGGGTGTAGTATCAACAACCGAGCTTTCAGAATGCTGCCGAGACTGTAGTGCGTCGTTAGCGTCAATAATCTTTTGAAGCAGTGCCGTGAGCATTGCAATAACCTCAGGAACCGGGTGTTTGGCGATGTTGAGTCCAGCAGGTTGTGTTTGAGTGAAATCCTCCAATGAACTTGATTGAGGATCCAACGATGATTCAGATGGGGGATGGTTCAATGTTTGTGAAAAGTTAGTGGATTCAGACGGCTTAGATACTGAGCTCTCGCGGTCAATTGGCTTTGGCTTGTCGTCATCTCCATCACCGCCAGTGGGTCCTAAACCTGTTGAACGACTGCTGGTATAATTGTCTGAATGACCTATCGAACCACTGTGCGAGTGATTAATAGGAATGGCTTTAGGATCCGCTTCGTCAGCTTTCTCATTTGAAAAGTCATCCGCTCTCCTTAAGGCAGCAGAAGCTGTATCTTCCGGCGTAGTTGACATCGGAGAGCTACCACTAATGGTGGTGGGCATCGTAGTGGTATGTGAAACGTCTGGAGGAGCGAATTGGTGCTCATTAGGAGGAGAATCTACTCGCATACCATGGCGATATGATTGAAAATGCTGCTGATAGTGGTGATCTTGAGAACTTTTCAAGGGAGGGGATCGTTGACGGTGAGAAAAATCTACCGGATCCGAGCTATTAGAATGCTTTCGCGGTCGTGGATCTGGAAGATTAACAGGATCAGAAGAAGCAGAAGGGCCTGCATCACCAGCGCTATTGTAAGGTTGTCGTGACGACGACGTCCCTATATATGGTTGAGACCCTGCTTGTAATCTCGAAGTTAAGAAAGAGTACCGTGCTAAGGAGGGGTCTGATCTGAATTCACCTTTGTCAAAAGTCCCGGTCGCAATCTCGCCTAATTCGCCAGAATCGCCAAGCGACGAGCTATCCACCTTGGAGTGTGAACCTTTATATGAAGAGCTGACGGAGCTGGGAGCATTGAAATTGGGTAAAAGTCTTGCTGATGACGAGGGGGAAAAGTATGATGACATCTGAATGCGATTGGTACTTGAGCTTTGGCTAGCAGATTGCTGTGGAGCATTTGTAGGTTCATTTCCGTTCTCAGGAGATACTGATCTAGATTTAGCAGGAGAATTTGGGCCTGAAGATTTGCGAATGGGTATGCCAATTGGAGTCACATTAGACGGCCTTGGAAATGTACTATTATCCCAGCCTGGGTTAGGAGAATCCTGGGATACCAAGCCTGGGTTGACCTAGATGTTAATACAGCTCATGGCTATGGGTATAATAAGATGAAGGATCAAGGAGTGGTATCAAATTTGCACGGAATCTGACAAAATTCAAACATGAACATTGGTAGTGATACTAATTTCCAAAATTATTCCAACTATGCCGTGTTATAACTTTGACCTGCTTCACCTTTGTCCCCATCTTTTCCCTTGTCACTAATTGCGTTTTGATCGGTAAACACATTGTGTAGATATTTACACTCCAACGTTCTGCCTCCCGTTCAACAAAACACCGTCTCAACTTACAGTCATCATTACTGGAAATCAGAGTACCCGCACAGCTTCATTTAAACTGGTGTTTGGGACCTAAATGTCTCCTCCTCACTTCTCTCTACTTGCTTCGGCCACCGTACCTCACCTCTGCTATCTAGCTAGCTTTCGACTGGAGGTGGAAGGCTCGTCTAAGCTGTAATGTGGGCCGTGCGGCTGTACAAACGTGACCATTTAATAGGCGGCCAGGTCTCCAGTACCGAGGGTGTTGTGGGTAGGCACTGAAGTGACAAAGCACTGCTAGGGATAGGTCAGTTAACGACAAGGAGATCCAGCTACGAGCACAACCAACAACTGAAGGTGGCAAGGTTTGAGTTCCAGTCACAGACTCATCACAGACCCGTCACAAACCAATCATAGGCCTGTCGTATTCCAACAACAGGGATCGATGAGCAAAGATCATATAGCATCAAGTAGGAGGTTTATTTAACTACCACAGTCATGTCATTGGCAGCAAAGACAACGTTCGCGGTGACCTGTGTAGCGACGGTATCTGCGGTTGTTTGGGTATATAAACTTCAAGCTGACGAGCGAGAAGCACTTCATAATGGCCCTATACGAGATAGAGAACGAGTACAACGAAAAGCGGATAGGCAATTGAGTGCGGTACAACAACAACGGCAAGCAGAATATGAATTACAAAAATCACGAAGAGACGAGTACTCTAAGGTGCAGACGGTGACTGTTAGTAATAAGCGGTGATGAACCAAATAGATGGTCGGAGAATAGACGACGATGATTTAAATTCAAATAGATTGTGACGATTCAGAAATAGGCATGGTATTGTTGTATTTATACTAACTTGTAAATATTCGAGAATACATACAGCTGCAAGTCTAATTGCTGTACAATTATGCCCTACTTCTAAATGTTCTGAAGATATTCATAGTACACAACAACTCCCTCAATGTGAGAATTCAAAGAAACATGCTCATCGACAGTGTGAATCTTAGGGTCATCAGTAATCCTTAATGGAGTGAATCGGAAGATACTATGAGTAAGGTTCCAGTAGTATCTAGTATCAGTGTTGCCAGTCATCAAACCAGGAGAAACAACTACCGTATCACTGTTGACGACTTTGTTGGTTTCAAGATCGATCAAATCATCGGCAAAATCTTCATACACATGACGAATGGTTCCTCCAAACACTTCCCAAGCCTCAGAACCAGCAGTAGGAGATACTGGTGCGGGTTCAAGCTCCTCCTGTCGATGGTACTGGAAGAAATGTTGATCATCAGCACCTTGAAGAATCTGATCATCATCGATGTAGAATCCAAACTTCAACTGTTTAGCAAGTTGATGAATATTTCCAACCAGCTTAGTTTCGGCATCGGCAACAGTCGTATCGACTGACACTCGATGATCGATCTCAATCGTCACTTTCTCAGGTAGAGCATTAATCTTCAAACCCCCATTGATAATGTTAATCGCCTGAGAAGTTTGAGCATTGTATTTCTGCTGAAAGTTTGAGCTGAGCGCATGAAGAATCTTCTGGTTAGCCTTGGTGCTATGACCAGCTTGGAGCAGCAGCCTTCGGGTCCTCTTATCAAGAGTGGTAGAATACTCGCCAACACAGTGAAGTGAAGTGGTGAATGGGTTGGTCAACGATAGCTTGGCCTCATGAGGTGTAGACTCGATCAAGTTAACCAATTGAGAAGCTATGCCAATTCCAGTGTGATCAGGGGGCATAGATCCATGTCCTCCAGGAGTGTTAACAGTGATATGACCCACAAATCTACCCTTTTCACCCACTGCTACCGTAGCGAGACTCACTCCATTAGAGTAAGCTACGCCCATTCCACCTTCATCCACAATTGCCTCAATAGAATCAGCACCATATCGCTTCTCAATGAACTCAGCAAGTGCCGCCGCTCCATATTGACCAGAGCTCTCTTCATCGTAGCCAAAAGACACCAACACCGTTCGGTTAGGCTGATGTCCTTGCTCTAAGTTAACTTCAATCGCTTCCAGAATCGAAACCAGACTATGTTTATCATCTCCAGTTCCTCGACCCCAGATGAACTCCCCATCCCAGTAGGCCGAGTAAGGAGGATAAGTCCACAAGCTTTCAGTCTCAGGTAAAACTGGAACAACATCCTGGTGGGCCATCAGTATGATTGGCTTGAGGTCAGTCTGCTTTCCTTCCCAGGTAAACAGCAATCCATACGTGTTGACTACCTCTTTGTTGAGATGTTTATGGGTCAGAGGGAATTGTTCCTCCAAATATCTATGGAGACTATTGAACACCTTCCATCTGTCATCTTCTCCTGGAGGTCCATAACTTTCCTGAGATTCAGTAGGAATTTTGATCGCTCCAGAAAACTTGGCTAAGGATTGCTGGCGGAAAGACTCCGATTTGAACAGATCGAGATTCTTAGGATCATCAATATATGACTGAGGAGCTAACTTGGCCACATTGACACAGCTGGATTTTTCGATTGAACCACTAGCACCAATAAATGAGCTGACAGTATCATGACAGCTATGGAAGACTTCCTTACCTCCTACCGTTCCACGATCAATCATCCCATACAATGTGATACAGGCCCCAAGAGCGCCTATTGCTCGAGCAATCCTCATTGCCCTTCCACCTCTCTTCTTAGGCTCTACTGCCACCTCGCTCGTAGGGAGGCCCAGCTCCCGATGGTTTTTCTCAAAGTTCATTCTTGTACACCTTGGGCATCCATTCACAATTCTTGCTCAACACTTGTTTACCGAATATGCCTCTCCTTTATACTGTTCTCCTTATCCTGGCGGGTGTCTGTCGTTGTGTCGGCGCCTAACCGTCGATGACAATCTGGGACGAATCGGAGTCCGAAGCGAGGGAGTTGGATAAGGTGATTTTGGAAGATAGTGCGAAATCAGTAAGACGATAAGGGGATTCAATCATCATGATGGTAGCTTTTTTTGCTGTGGTTGTTTAAAATGATGATGATAGTTCTTGTTAAAGTAGCGGTGAGCACCTCTGGTGTAAATGGTTTCTGCTCCAATCAGCTGATCTTCCAATTGGATAGATGAGGATCCTATTATACGCCATATGAAGTTGAAAGTCACTCATTGACCAGCTATAGGTTGAAATTCTGAAGTCATTGGCATTCGCAACGTTTACAGGCATAATTGAACCATATTTGGTGACATTAATTGCATCTCAACTATCTAACATAAATACATGTGATCTCTGCTAATGGCTAAAGATGTGTTTTTTATTTCTTTCCCTTCTTGGCAGCAGAAGTCTTCTCCTTCTCAGCATTGTCCTTAAGCACACGCTTAACAATCTTCTGCTCTTCGATCAGGAAAGCTCGAACGACCTTGTCCCGGACACAGTTGGAGCATACAGATCCACCGTAAGCACGCTGGACGGTCTTGTGAGACTTGGAGACGGTAGCATATTCCCGAGGTCGGAGAGCAGCAACACCTGGCAAAGCGGTCTTGCACTCAGAACACTTGGGTCGGGTTCCTAACTTCTTGACATGAAGATATCGGAGGTTGCCACCAGGGGTCTTGATGACCTTAACCCTGTTGGATCGGGTGTTGTCTAAATCGTTAGTAAAATTATCTGGCAAAGTAAAAAATTGGGCAAAGCACTAGAGGCACAAAGAGACAAAGCATCAGAGACACAAAGATACTACTATTACATGACAAACCATAGGTTAAACCACAGTTATTACATGGAATAGTTGCTGGTCCCGTATCATTTGTTCAGATTTGGTTCAAGAAGTCGTCAATCAAATACAACAATCTAGTTTTTGAGCAGGTAGATTCGACCAGAGTAGATCAGTTTCTCACTCCTCCTGGTCAAAACAGATCACTTTCTTCTTCAACCGACTTCCGAACTATCGTAATCTTCAACATCGAAGCGACCCTAAGCAAAATACTCCTACCAAATTGTACCCTCCCATTTAAACAGTATCTTCATACTCCTCTCCACTTATACATACAAGGATTTCTTCTTCGGTAAGTCACACGCTGAGCCATTGTTGTTGACTTTACAAGTTAATGCTAGAGACTTCAATCAGTGTCGTTCGAGAGTTGTCACTTTTTTCCACTTCATCGACCACCAGTCTGCGAATGTCTGAGTCCGGCGTACCACAAGGCATAGCTTTCATCACTTACCCAAGTAGTAGACAGAGTGACTGTGATAAGTGCACAGCCGTACATGGCTATTTGAACAAAAACCCTCGTAGAAATTAGGGCTCACAACAGACGTCCCCCCCAACCAATCGCACTGCCACATACGGCTCCTGATGTTCTCCGTTTCTCTTGCGCCATATACGCCTGTCAACCCGTTCGCCACTCTGCGAGATTTTGCGTTAGACGGAAGGAAACCTTGCTGGTCCTAGGCGTGGTGTGGAGCATCGGATGGAGATACCGGATCGGTTATGGGATGGAGTCAGGATTGTAAATCGAAAGCTTTTGAGGAATTGTAAGTACGATATAAATCTAGGCTCTTTACAATAAACTATCTATGAGCACCTTTAGATGCACTAATACTGAATCTATCTGAGTGATAGCTGAGCGTTTGCTAAGCGATAGTTGATCATAATGGGTCGAATTCAAGAAACTGTAAGAAGCATTAGCAATGTAACAAGAAGGATCCGGATTCCCTTAGTATCAAGCTATAAGGGACTTCAGTTCAGAGGATCTCAACCGTTTATTATCGCTACTATCTCGTTGGCTGTGTTTCTTGATATCTTCCTTTATGGAGTTATTATCCCAGTAATTCCATTTGCGTTTGTGTCTCGAATGAATGTCAACCCAAATGACGTTCAGATGTGGGTATCAAAGTCATTAGCAGTATACTCAGTGGGCTTAATTGTGGGGTCTATAGTGTTTGGAGCCCTGACCGATCGAATAGGAAATAGAAGGTCATCAATGATAGCTGGATTGATTATTCTGCTAGCCTCGACTGTGATTCTATGCCTGACAACATCGTTAGCTTTGTTCAATGTTGGCCGGCTTCTACAAGGGCTGTCGGCTTCAATTGTGTGGACGGTAGGACTAGCAGTAATAGCTGATACGGCAGAGCCCGATAGAGTTGCATATTTGATGAGTTACCCTGGAATTGGAATGAACCTAGGCCTGTTTCTGGGACCATTACTGGGCGGAATTGTGTATGAACAAGCCGGGTACTATTCTGTTTTCTATTTATGTTTCGGCCTGCTCGTGTTTGATGTAGCACTCCGGCTATTGATGATTGAGAAGAAACACTTGCCTAGAAAACTCGAGAGCTGCAGGACTGAGTCTACAGGTACTTGTAATAACGATATGAGCGAGCAACTTCAAACTGTAAGTATTGTGTCACCCAGCGATAACTCCAGAATCTATGCAGGCACAGGCCAACAACAGGGCTTAGAGTTGTCTCAATTCGACTGCCGCAATTTGCAACAAGACTCTGTAGGTGATTCGACAGAGCCAGAATTCGTGGAGGTGCTCAACCCCCGAGAATACTCTCCTGGTAGAATTGCAAGCTTCACCAAAACGCTTCCACCTATATTCCTTCTGCTCAAAAACAGTAGAATTCTAACTGCATTGTTCCAATCCATAGCCATTGCATGGGTCATGACCGCATTTGATGCCACCTTAACTCTACATCTCAAACGAATTTTTGGATTCAATTCTTTGAATACGTCGCTGATGTTGCTTGCTATGGTAGTGCCCTCGGTGTTGGAGCCTCTGGCTGGCATACTCTCTGACAAGTTCGGACCACGCTTCTTTGTGGCCGCTGGATTCATTTTTATGGCACCTTTCCTAATTCTGTTGAGACTGCCTGATCATAAATCTACTCGGCAGATTGTAGAATTCGCAGCTTTATTGGCTTGTACAGGCTTAGGAGCCACTTGTGTGTTTTCCCCAGTGCTTGCTGAGTTATCATCGGTGGTGACCGCAATTGAGTCCCGATCTCCTGGCATCTTTGGCCCTGGTAAAGGCTTTGGTCAGGTGTACGGTCTTTTCAATGTAGCATTTTCTATTGGGTCTCTAATTGGTCCCTTTCAAGCTGGTCCGACCGTTGAGCAAGCGGGATGGGGAATGCTAGCGCTATCATTAGGCATCATCTGTCTCGTTAGTGTTGTTCCTACCTTACTGTTCACTGGAGGCAGTGTGTTTGAGATCAGACGCCGGGCGAAGGGACAATCCCAAACTACTGAAGAGCCAATTCTCCAAGCATAGTTTAATCTCTGTAGATAATATCTCCTCTCGTTCTCTCCCACTACCTCCATCATCTTGCCTGATCCGCCTAGAAGGTCCCAGAACCCGCCGGAGTTTTCCAGACTATGCTAGCCGGTGGTAGATAAGATAGTGTGACACGGCTGAGCGGCGTCCTCGGATGGATATATAAGAAGGTGGTGTGATGGATAGCAAGCAATAAGGACAACGAACAACCTATATTAATTGCATTATCATTACAACAAAAGCATAAACAATGGACAAGCTTACAGATAGAGCGACCAAAGTGATTCAAGATGCCGCCCAACTAGCGGTGGATCATAGCCATGCTCAAATAGCTCCGCTACACTTCTTAGCGGCGATGACGCCCAATGACGAAGATGGATCTCCGTCTCTGTTGAAGACAGTAGTGGAGAAGGCACGGTATGACTGGCAGGTGTTTGAAAGAGAAGTTAATAAAGGATTAGTCCGATTACCTTCTCAAACGCCCGCGCCAGCTCAGCCAGAGCCATCGCCAGCGGGATCTAAGATACTGGCGAAGGCTGACGATATTAAGACTAAACAGAAGGATTCATTTATTGGCCAGGATCATTTATTGATGGCATTATTAGAAGACTCTTCTGTGGTGCAACTGCTCAAAGGTATTCAATTTAGTCCTGAAACCTTAAGCAAACAAGTTCAAGCAGTTCGAGGCAACCGGAGAATTGATTCTCGAATGGCAGATTCGTCTCAGCAGTTTGAATTTCTGAGCAAGTATGCTATTGACCTTACTACTCAAGCCCGTGAAGGCAAAATTGACCCAGTGATTGGTCGAGAAGAGGAAATCCGTAGATGCATTCGAGTGCTTGCTCGAAGAACCAAATCGAACCCTTGTTTGATTGGTGATCCAGGTGTGGGAAAGACATCAATTGTCGAAGGAGTTGCCCAGAGAATTATTGATGAAGATGTGCCTCATGTGCTATCTGGCTGTAGGTTATTTGCCCTCGACCTGGGAGCACTTAAAGCAGGCGCAAAATATCAAGGAGATTTTGAAGAGAGAATCAAAGGAGTGCTCAAAGAAATCGAGGAGTCTCCTGACATGATCATTCTATTCATCGATGAGATTCATATGCTGATGGGTGATGGAAAGTCAGATGCTGCTAATCTGCTTAAACCCATGCTGGCTCGAGGAACCTTACATTGTATCGGAGCAACTACCGTGGAAGAATACCGAAAGCATGTTGAAAAGGATGGTGCTTTTGAACGACGATTCCAGAAGATTGATGTGCGTGAGCCCACGATCCGAGAAACAGTCGCCATCTTACGAGGATTGCAGAACAGATATGAACTACATCATGGAGTACGAATCCTAGACTCGGCTCTGGTAACTTCGGCACAACTAGCATCAAGATATTTGACTTACAGGAAGCTTCCAGACTCTGCAGTTGACTTGATTGATGAGACTGCTGCTGCAGTAGCGGTTTCTCGAGATTCAAAGCCAGAACAATTGGATACTCTAGATAGGGAGCTTCAGTTACTCAAGGTTGAGATTTCAGCTTTGGAACGAGATGCTGGTACCGATCCCACTACCAAAGAACGCTTAGAAACAGCGAAACAACGAGCAGCTAGCATTGAGGAGGAACTCGCTCCGCTAAGAGAGAGGTACGAGTCTGAACGGCAGGGTCACGAGGAGCTTAACTCTCTGAAGAAGAAGCTTGATGAGCTTGAGATTAAAGCTCTTGAGGCCCGTCGTCGAGGAGATACTGCTACTGAGGCAGATATCCACTACTATGCCATCCCTGAGGTGAATGCTAAGGTAGCCAACCTTGAGGATGAAATCGCAGCCAAAGACAAGGCCCTTCTTAAAGACATTGTAGATTCAGATCAAGTCGCGGAGACCGCAGCTCGGTTGACAGGTATCCCGGTATCGAAGCTTACTCAAGCTGAGAATTCTAAGCTGATCAATATGGAGCGGGTTCTTTCTAGCGAGGTTGTGGGTCAATCAGAAGCAGTCAAGGCGGTTTCGAATGCGATTAGGCTAAGCAGATCTGGTCTCAGTAATCCTAATCGTCCGGCCAGCTTTATGTTTTTGGGACTGTCAGGATCAGGAAAGACTGAGCTCGCCAAGAAATTGGCTGGATTCTTGTTTGCTGATGAAAAGGCCATGATTCGAATTGATTGTTCTGAATTGACTGACAAGTGGTCGGCGAGCAAGCTTCTAGGTGCTGCTCCAGGATATGTGGGATATGAAGAGGGTGGAATCCTTACCGAGGCTCTTTTGAGAAGACCTTTTTCAGTGGTGTTATTCGATGAAGTTGAAAAGGGAGCACCTGAGGTATTAACTGTGCTGTTACAGATCCTGGATGATGGACATGTGCGGTCATCTTCAGGTAAACTTGTCAATGCTGCCAATAGCATTATCATCATGACATCAAATCTTGGTGCCGAGGCGATCAACCGAAGTAGTTCGTCCAGAGTTGATGCCATCACACGAGACCAAGTGATGGAGGCTGTCAGGGGCCATTTCCGACCAGAATTTCTCAACCGAATCTCGTCCACGGTCATCTTTAATCGGTTGTCTCGAAAGGCAATTAGAAAGATTGTGGACATTAGACTTCGTGAAATAGAAAAGCGATTCCAGTCTAATAATAAGAACATCAAGCTGGATGTCAATGAGGAAGCATATGAATACTTGGTTGCGAATGGATACTCTATGGACATGGGAGCTCGACCATTGAACCGATTGATTCAGAATGAGATTCTCAACCAACTTGCCATCCTTCTCCTAAGAGGAGAGGTCAGGGATAATGAGACCGTTCAAATCATTCGAGGTGCTGATGGAAAGGGACTTGAAGTGATCCCTAATCATGAGCCAGAGAATGATAGTGAAGTGATGGACGTTGATAGTGATCTTGACTATGGAGATGATGATGGCATGGTTGACGATTTTGAGTAATAGAACAATGAACTTTAAAAAAGGCATATAATTAATTAATTCGCTTACTGAACCTAATCTTATCCGCAAATCCTTTCGCTAAATTTAGGCCACAGTTGTCTCATCTACACCGTTTTGATCCCCCGGTCTCAGTACCACATTACCGCTATCTATATTGATGCCGTATAGTAGATACGCCACACTGTGATTTCTTATCTAGTAGTCTAATATTTTTGTGACATCTTTCTTATTTAGGGTTACGGCATCCACAACACTATTAGATGCGGCTCAGTCGCCGATTACATCATCTTGTATTCGAAAGCTGCGATAGGGGGGTTAGCTATAAAGATTCTCAGTACGTATTTAGTAGCTAAACTAGCTAAACTACTTCGGTTTCTAGATAATCAACAAATCAAATCATATCGTGCGTCACCTTGATCCTTACTTTGTCATGCTAACTTCCGGGGATCAAGGTATGAGATATTTGTATTCGACCTCCTGGCGATGGTTCCTGGCTTTGCTTTTTGTTGGCACTCGCTTAGCTGCATTAAGAAATTTTGGTACCAATCCTGCATATATTTGTATACTCAAGCTGAGACATGTGTCTTGGTAATTTGAGTGGGATCTTTGTTAGCTTTGAAACAATACATAAAGGTTAAGTTTCCTAGCACTGGAATCATAAACAGCTTGGTACGATTCAAACAAGTTGTTAGGGTTCAGTGAGCTGGAGCTACAAAACCCTAGTGTACGACAGTGACCCGCATTAGAGGGGTGATAGCACAGAGAGTAGAGTGGACGGAGTCAGGGAGAAATCATTTTGGTATCGCGTCGAACAAAGATAAACGGCCCCTTGAATCAAAAAGTTTAAAGAGCCAATCCCAAGCCTTCGGATTTCAAGGGCTACCAGTTAGTGTTTGAATATGGGTTCAAAAAATGGCTTGGATAGCTATATGCCACCTGGAAGAGGTCGACTACGGTCATGGACAAGACCTCTTATAGTAGCACTTTTTGTGCTCACCGCATTTTGTTATTGGCCCTCAACGGTGACGCCATCGTTGAGCTCATATTATAAGGAACAACAACATCAACTAGCAGATTCAGTCCACCAGTTTTTAGAAGAGCACGGAGGAGGGTCTGATAAGATACTTGTGGAGGAAATGCGACAACAATCTAGACCGCCTCACAGAAATGGACCCGGGGTTAGTGACTCTCAGGGCTCTGGCGGTGTATATGTTCCTGAGGATTACTTAAAAGAAGGCAAAACTAATGGCCAAAATGTAATCAGCGCCAGTCATATCCAGTCCACCAAGGATCTGGATTGGAAGCCATTAGTTGCCAATTCTTCAATCCTTCATGCTTATCTGACACTGCCTTTGGATTATAACCGTCCAGAGGTTGGTAGTTTCAAAGTTGGATTGAACAAGCTGCCAGCTACTTCGTCCAAGGGCAAACTAGGATCGATCTTAGTAAACCCTGGGGGTCCAGGTGCTTCCGGTACTTCGTTTGTGTACTCGATAGGGACTCAACTTATGAACACCAGTGGCGGAAGGTATGACATTATCGGATTCGATCCCCGAGGTGTGAATAGTTCAATGAAGTTTGACTGCTATAGGGATGATTCGAGACTACGGGACATGATGAGCCAGCAAAAGCCCCCATTACCGTACGCCCATGATGGTGCTTTGGGTCATATTTTAGCTCATAAGCAGTTGTTAGGAACGATATGCTCCCAAAATGAACTGGGTCAATACATCTCTACAGCCTCAGTGGCGACAGATATGCTACACATCTCCCGTGCGTTGGGCGACGCTAAACTTAATTATTGGGGGTTTTCTTATGGCTCCATTTTGGGTAACACATTTGCTCAGTTATTCCCTGAATCTATCGGCCGAATGATTGTGGATGGTGTAGTGGATGGCGAGGGTTATTACTTGGGCGAATGGAACACCAACCTCATTGATACCGAAGCTGTGGAACAGACGTTTTATACTAATTGCTCAACATCATCCAACTGCGCGCTTAATGGAACAGCCGCTGAAATCAAGTCCGCAGTCTATGATTTATTCGCTCATTTAAAAGTCCAACCCATATCTGTGTTCAGTGGAATGGAGCGTGATTCCCACAAGGATGCTTCAGCCGGATTTTTAACCTATTCAATGGCAAAAACAGCGCTTTTTGGAGCTCTATATTCGCCCAAAAAATGGATCATGTTTTCTGAGGCCTTGAGAGATGCAATTTATTACAACGATGGCCTCAAGCTATTTGAGCTGTCATGGGATAGTGACATGTTTAAGAATGATGATGGTGGATATGCCACGCGATGTGGAGATGCATCAAAATCTCCTTTTGCCAACAAGTTCCGTGAGTTACAAGATATCAAAGCTCATCTCAACGAACTTGAATTAACATCTAAAGTATGGGGCGAGGCTTGGGTAGAACCGCCTTGCCAAAACTACGCCATCAAACCAGTGAACATTTGGGATGGTCCATTTCGCCAGGTCAATGCTTCTGTGCTTTTAATGTCTTCGACTTTTGACCCTGTCACGCCCTTATCTGCGGCAAAAAAGATGGCTAAATATTACACTAACAGTGTAGTATTAGAACAGCAAGGTATAGGACATGCTACCATAGCACAACCATCCGCTTGCTCCAGGAAAGCAATAAAGGATTGGTTCGAATTAGGCATTCTACCTGAACCAAATTCAATTTGCAAAACTGACTGTCAGAATGGCAACGCATTCAACTGCCCGTATTTATGAATTAGACGAAGTATTATCTATTTTATGAACTGTAGATTCACCCTGTATACTAGACTTGATAATAAATGTTTTTTTGGATTCACCAATTTAGACTCGCTACTCTATATTTAAGCTGTCACTTCACCAACCGGCTTCTATCACGTGGTTGGTGTATACATAGGCTTTTAAGTTCAGATTGGCCGTAGCTTGATCTCTGTGATGGTTAGTGCCAGAAGAAGAAACCAGCTTGATCCACGACTGAACCCATGATTGTTTCTCCGACTGAGTCCAGCGTGATGGATAACTATGCCAGATCCAAGATTAAAAGAAGATCCGGGGCTTGTGAGAGTTGTAGGCGAAGGAAGGTCAAGTGTGATGGACAGAGAACCTGCAAGTCCTGTGAGCAGTTGGGGCTCCAATGTGTGTATCCCAATTATGGAGGGAGAAAATCCAGAAGAGGAATCAAGCGAGGACGTGTAATTAATACCTATCAGAATGAGGTAAATAAGTTGGTGGCGGGAAGTAGTTCTGAGGATTATGTGGTTTTCGACGAGGAATTTTTTATTTCACTAATTCCGTTCTGTACTAGCTGCGTGTTCCCTATAAGTCCAGTGATCCTAGATTGTGAGGTCCGTAAAGCAATGGAAGACGCTGCCAAGGGAGGTCCTGATGCTGCTCTTGGGTTTGCATTGGCTGCGTGCGGTCTCCCGTACCGTGCTACTAGCGCTGACAAGCACTCAGTCCCAAATGCTGGGCATATTCAAGCATTAGTCAACTTGGCACTATCAGCACGAGGCAAAATACGGCCTTCGTATGATGTAGGTATCAAGGCAATTGCTACTGCGTCTTTTATATGTGGTGGGTTTGTTGCCCTGTGTATGATGGATCCAGCATGGCTCTTACTACGGGAAGCTATAAGTATGGCGGACTTGATTGGACTCGGAAGTGAGGAAACACTTGCTACGTTGACAGCATCAGAGAGGGCTAGACAGATAAGACTGTACTGGATGTTGTTTATTCACGAACGATTTTTTGTTCTGCATCTACGAAGAGGACGGGTTATATTGCCTCCAATTCATGAATACCCAATACTAATTTCACAAGACATTTCCGCTAAACACCATCAAGGTTTCTTACATATCATAAGACTGTTTGAATTTATAGACAACAGGTTTATTGATGCATTGCTGAAAAGGGACCACTATCAACAGCAAGGAGAAACCAATGGCTTCACGAACGAGATCAGTGCCACTTGGATTCGAGAAAAGGCTGCTGCAATAGACGATTTTTCGGCATCTCTTCACAACCTGTCCGCTTCCCAGGAAGCAGATCAAGTCATCACTCAACAATGGTTCAAGATCATCCTCTGGCAGATAGCTCTGAGCAGGTTCTGGATTGAATCTCCTTCAACTTCAGCATCAGCAACAGATTCTTTGTCATCCAGCTCATCTGAACAGACAGATGCTGCCGCCATTGATCCCATCGACATACAATCATCCTCAGCAACCTCTGCTCATGTACCGGCAGCAGTAGATATTCTCGACATTACCTTCCCAATTGAAGCTGCCCGTACCTTACAACGGCTCATTCGTGATATATCCACCGAGGCAATTGAAAAACAAGGCTACTCGATCAACCAGAAACTCTATGATTTAACCATCACAATCTCAGATATCATCCCTATGATCCCTCCACACCAATTGGACTCTGCTTCCGGTAGAGTGGATTCTCTAGTGTGGGTTGCAAGGTATCTTATAATGCAGCCTACGGTGAGAGAGTCGCAAAAGGAGATCCTTGATAGCAAAATCGAACGGATCATCGCCATGCATAACCAGGACTTGATTCTCTAGTATCGACAAGATTTGACCCGAACATCAGGTTAAACGGAGTACTGTAGTCCTGAGCTTCATCAATTTAGCCAGGGGCTTAAGGCTCAAGCATGGGGGTATGGGGCGTGAAGCCTGCGTGGGGCTGGGGGTTACCGGCAGAGGCTGGATAAATGAGACTTGGGGGCGACGGGTATTTTGCCGGAAAGCTAACCTGATGCGATAGATCAAATTGCCGCTGATGGAGAGATATAAGAGCGGTTAGCTGCATTAAGGATGGATCAGTTGGTAATAACTACTGGTAAATTACTACTGAATAGATAGAGAGAACGCAGTTGGATTGAAATTGGGGTTAGGAACCATGACTTTATCAGATTCAGTTAACATTGTTTTCATTGGAGCGGGAATTATCGCATTCGGGTGTGATTATGAGCCATGGAACCATTCGATTCGTCTAGAAGAACTTCTAGGAGCTCGACTGAGGGTAGCAGCTATCATTGATCCAAATGAAAAGCGAGTTGAGGAAGTCTTAGCCTCCAAACAAAGCCAAGGTAAAATCGTAGCTTCCAGCTATGCAGATACTAAGCATTATCGCAACATTGAAGAAGCTCGACTAGGTGGACTCAACAAAGAGGATCGAATCGACCTGTTTCTATTGTGTGCCCCACCATCTCTTCGAGGAACAACTATAAGCGGGCGGGACCTCGAATTAGAACTCATCCGATCGTTTGGCACCGACGCCGTGATCTTTACTGAGAAGCCAGTCTCTAATGTGCGCCCACAGGAACCTTTCAAAGTAGCTCAACAACTATCCTCAGAAGCACCTGATGCATCGATTGGAGTCGGATACATGATGAGGTATTTGAAGATAGTGCAGAAAGCCATGGAGATCATTCGCAACAACAAGCTTAAGGTGACGTGTGTGACTGCTAGGTACGCATTCGCATACAACTTAACTCGAAAGATCGAATGGTGGATGAAATCAGGTCAAGGTGGTCCAGCAGTAGAGCAGATGACCCATTTTTGCGATTTGATGAGGTACATTGTTGGGGAGGTGGACACGGAAACCGTTCATGTTATTACATTGGAGAATGACGAGCCCGCAGCCGCTGACATTGATCCCAAGTTTGTAGATCAATCCATCATGAGCATTGAGGATAGGATTCCTCGGGTGACCTCTGCTAGCTGGAAGTTTGAATCCGGAGCGGTGGCTACATTCAATCATGTAATTGCACTACATGGACAGAAGTATTCAGAAGAAATTGTCATTTTTGCTGATGGATACCAGATTCGTCTTCAGAATATTTATACAGATCCTACATTGTATGTGAGGTCACCTGCCAGTGACTCTAAGGAGGATGTCTACAAGTTTGACAATGACGATGCTTTTTATGACGAGTTTATTGCATTTGTGTCTGAAGCAGTGCGAAGAAGTGGTAAACCACCACTTGAAGCAGCCAACGAAGAGCTTGCTGTGGATCATATTCTTAGCAGCTACCTTGATGCTTGTAAGACATATGCATTTACCTGGCAATTGCGAGATTCGGGAGACGCATTCATGGAACAACACCGGGCAAGAAGAGAAGCTAGAAAGGCTCATTAACACCAGACAAGAGAGCTGCGACTGTAGAAGTCTCGTACAAAAGGGTAGTAAGACGTGTTTATATCGTAGATGTAACTTTTTTGCTGCCGCTGTATAGGTCTCACACAAAAGAATAATAATAACAAGTAGTGTTTAGATCATAAATATGACTTTTGGCGCGCCGGTCTCAATCATCTGACAGAAAATTAACTAGTCAGTGGTAAGATTTCGGTCTTAGTAAGCTAGATGCCATTGAAATGCATTATGTTGTCGATTCCACACCATTAGATGGTTCACCATCACATGTAATTTCCATCTGCTTACGACGCAGGAGCGTCATCAGTGAATAGCGACATCTTCTTGTACTCTTGCGGAGGTGGTTCTACATGAGATTGAGACTGGACAGGAACTTGACCCATTGCTTGATATTGTGGCAATTGGTGTTGCTGCTGATACTGATGCTGGGGAATATGAGAAGGCACTGCCATTGAAACCGCCGGTGGCATCTGTGATCCAGCAGGCATTGCACCTCCCGGAGCCATATAGCCCATCGGTGGCGCTTGAATTGGGATAGGCTGAGGTTGATTAGGGCCACCACCCATGGCCATCGCATGGTGGAGTGGGGGTTGGGGAGGGATCTGTGATTGGAATTGAGGCGGCGGTACTAATTGCTGTGCTTGTTGTGCTTGCTGGACCTGTTGCAACTGTTGCGCCTGTTGTGCCTGTTGTGCCTGTTGTGCTTGCTGGATCTGCTGTAACTGTTGAATCTGCTGTGCTTGTTGAACCTGTTCAACCTGCGGTTGAATCAGTATAGACTGAGATGGAAGTGGTGCCTGGAGCGTATCAGGATGAGAATCAATTAGCATAGGGTTACCCTCAGTCTGAACCTGAGGCTGCTGACGTTGGAAAGCGGCTTCCAAAGTCCCTTGTTGTTGTGGAAGAGCCTTTTCTGGCTCAACAATATTGCGGTATGGAACCTTCTTCGGAACAACATCAGAAAGGAACTCTAGTTGATCCACATTTTGTACTGCTGTAGCAAAATCTCCATAATTGAGCTTCTTACGCTTGTCGCCTTGAGCCGATAGGTATGCTTGCTCAGCAAAATAATGAGTGAATAATTCTGTGGCCGCAGCTATCGCGTAAACTGATCCTGTAGATACCGTCGTTATATCCTTGTCTGCCTTGATGATTCGTTTAACCCGTGCAATGGGTATCTTGAACGTACGATCATCAGTACTCATCTTTAACACTGCTAAGTATGATCAAACCACTATACAAGACGCGTCTTAAGGAGGAGTGTCGGTGGTTGGCTTTTAAGCTTAATCACTTCGTGGACCGAGACGCCGCATATGGGCGCTTCTCTCAATCTGCCCCGACTCTTTGAACTGCTGGTAGCGCTCGAGCCAGCAACAGATAAATAATTCAAAGAGCGTTTGAGGTCTGAAGTGGCAAAGGTAATCTACAGGTAATGAATTCATAAACGACATGAGTTCTAGGGACAATGAAAGCAGGTTGAGAGAAGGAGTTCGTACGAAACGATATAATGACTTTAGTACCATAGGTAAGGGAATGAAGAAGGAATGAAATTGGAGTGAGAAGATAAGAAAGGGTTGTTGAAGATATGATGCTAACGACAGATTGGGTGGACGATGGTGATCGCGAAAACCGAGCGAAACGACAGGAGATTCAAGCGCTGGCTTATTCACATTTGCCTCCATGGAAGCGACAATTTCAGAGGCTGATAATCTTTTCCCAGGAATGGATCACACTAGCAATAATAGGAGTGGTAATAGGTCTAATAGCTGGAGTAATTAACATTGTCACTGAATGGACATCGGATATAAAGAGCGGGCATTGTAAAGTTGCATTTTATTTGAATCGCGAGTTCTGCTGCTCTGGGTATGAGCATTGCGATGAATGGGTTCCGTGGGCTGCGTCGTGGCTCGGGCCCCTTAACTATCTCATCTACGTACTGTTTTCAGTGTTGTTTGCATTGGTGAGTGCTTTTTTGGTGTTCTGGTTTGCTCCATATGCTGCGGGATCTGGAATTAGTGAAATTAAGTGTATCATTGCAGGGTTCGTGATGGAAGGGTTTCTAGGAGCAAAGACGCTTGCAATTAAGACCCTCACTCTTCCATTGACAATTGCATCGGGTTTTAGCGTTGGTAAGGAGGGACCAAGTGTTCATTATGCGGTCTGTGTTGGTTACTCCATTGCATCCTACCTCACAATGTATACTGACCACCGGTCTAATATGAGAGAGATTCTTATTGCTTGTTCTGCTGCGGGAGTCGCGGTCGCGTTTGGGTCTCCAATCGGAGGAGTACTGTTCTCGATCGAGGAAATGTCAAACAAATTCGAACTAAAGACACTGTGGCGGTCTTATTTCTGCTGTACCATTGCAACTGGTGCCCTGGCCTCTGTCAATGCTTTTCGAACGGGGCAGCTAGTATTGTTTTCTGTACGATATGATCGCGAATGGCATGCATTTGAGATTCCTTTCTACATCATTCTTGGAGTGTTTGGGGGCCTATATGGACTTTTTGCCATCAAATGGAACCTTCGTGTTCAAGCGTTTCGTAAGAGATATCTATCCCAATACGCGGTGGAAGAGGTAGCGGTGTTGTCCACCATTACCGCTCTTATTTGTTATTTTAACCGATTTCTGCGAATTGACATGACCGAGTCAATGCAGCTTCTATTCAGAGAATGCGAGTTGAATGACGATATTCTTTGTGAGTCTTCTCACCGTACGGGGGTAATCTTTTCGTTAATTTTCGCTGTGATTATTAGAACCGCTCTAGTTATATTATCCTACGGTGCTAAGGTTCCAGCGGGAATCTTTGTTCCCTCGATGGCAATAGGTGCTCTGTTTGGTAGACTGGTGGGGATATTAGCACAAATCTTGCAGGAGCATTTCTCTGGGTCCAAATACTTCTCTGCTTGTCCTACCGATTCTTCATGTATCACTCCTGGGACTTACGCCTTCTTAGGTGCAGCAGCGGCTCTTAGTGGTATCATGAACATTACTGTAACTGTGGTTATTATCATGTTTGAACTTACTGGAGCACTAGGATATATAATCCCTACGATGATTGTCATAGGGGTCACAAAGATGATAAATGATCAGTGGGGGAAAGGTGGAATCGCCGACCAAGCTATCTGGGCTAATGGGTATCCTTATCTGGATGAGAAAGAGGCGCATCTATTCAGTGATGTCAGCGTACAGGAAGTCATGACTGCGACCCAATTGATAGCTCTTCGTCAGTCCGATATCTCTGTGCATTCTGTGGCCAAAGTTCTTGAATCCCGACATACGGGTTATCCATTAGTCGACTCGTCTGATCATACTGTTGGTTATGTCACCCATAATGATCTTGAGGATCTATATAGAGAATATGGTGGTGCAACTATTTCCAGTACGACAGAGACATCTGAAGATCCAGATTCAAACTTGAATCTGGGAGCTGGTATCGATCTGTCAAAAGTTAATGGATTTCTCAATACTTCTCCCATCACAGTTAATCGAAAGCTGGAATTAGAAACAGTTATCGAAATCTTCCATAATCTTGGTCCTGCTACAATCCTAGTAGAGGAGGAAGGTGTGCTGCTCGGACTCATCACTAGGAAAGACGTGCTGAGATATATGATGCGTCATTCTGATAGTTCTGATGGAGCAGTAGAACAGACAGATGAAAAGGTTTGGATATTTATGCAGCGAATGGGAAGGTTCATAAAGGCAGCTACATGGAACAAGCTGTGGGCTTGGAGGTAGATAAAAGAGAGTAGCTATTGCATTTGTCAAATATTTATCATGTTATCCCATTACAATCTGAAATTGTTTTTCTTCCATTACCGTTACGTACTAGTGTAGTACAAATCGAATTCCATACTTGTGGGATCCGGGAACAAGCTTATATTTGTCTTGTACTCCTGGTCCACAAGAAGCAGTACCTAAACCGTGAACCTCAAAATCAACTCTGAAATGGTTCTTTTGTTCAAATTGTTCCAGTTCATAAGCATGTCCAGCAGTTTCCAATTGCTGTGGAGAATAAGGTTGTACAGAAAAGTTGAAGACTTCTGTGGATCCCAATGGCTCTGCCGAAATTCTAGTACCACTAGTGGACTCTCCAGCTTTTGTACTGCTTATGGTGACTGTTTTCACATCACTGCGGTTGCCATTCTCCTGAGGAACCTCGTACGAATAAAATAACTCAGAACTGTGAGCGTCGTATTGACCAATTTTCGCACCAGTTTTGGAGTCAGGGTAAGATTCTCCAGGTCCTCTTCCAACCCAAAACACATTCTCCAAGTCCTTGTTGAGAATGAAATCTAAACCAATCCTTGGAATAGTAGGAGGGACATAGCCTCTAAATTCGTAACTAAGATGGATGTCTATCTCCAGCTTTGATTTCGATTCTCCATTGGTTTCTTCCACTCGATGTCCTACAATGTATGAAACATCGGTTGCTATTCCCCAATTTCTCTTTGGAGGAGCAATCCAGTATCGCGCTTTGACTAGCCCCGCATACTTCGACCTGTTACTAACCGGATCCTCAATGACTTCGAAGCTTACACGATCCGTTGAAGAGGTGAGATTGTGCACCTGATAATCCTTCCAAACCCCACTATCATGTCCAAGATCGTTATCAGTAGGAGCCCTCCAAAATCCGAATTTGGGCCCGCTCTCCTTGACCGAAACGTTCCTCGACAACAGTTCTACAATTTCACCACTAAACTTGTTGAACTTGATCTGGTGGTCTCCGGCACAAATGATGTAGTTGCGACTATCCTCTTCGACTGAAAATCCCGATTTATCATCGCCTTGGTCCGCAATCACTTGTTGACCCCTCAGGCTTCCATCAAAGAGTTTTTTGATACCGGATGTAATGGAGGACAGACCCTTGCCTATGGCTTGTTCCTTCTTTTTCTTCTGGATTAGGTGTTGACCAAATGTGAGTTCGTGTCCTCTAGAAGCCCACAACTTGTCAATTGCCAACTTCAAAGACGCGTGGACAAGAAGATCATACTTGTCTAAAAGATCCACAGCTTCTGGAGGAATTGAAACTCTAATAGGCTGACCGGAAACGATATCTTTACCTTGAACCTCGGTAGACACATATGGATTGTCGATTCTGGGCTGGCCAACACTGATAGGCAATGCAGTGACGGTGAAGAGAAGAACATTCTCTTCGAGCCCAATGAATAAATTCTGATTGTCCACAATAATATCCACCTCCGTCTTTGAGTGTTCTTTGAACCGGAAGTTCACTGGCCGGAATGTCTGTTTGGCTTGGACGAGACCAGGAGTTGGATCATGATTGGAATCGCAGATTCCATCCATCACAAACGTGCCATCATGGAGTACCTCACCAAAATCACCACCATATGCATAGAACTTTTCACCAGGTCTTCCTGGGATGTCCTTGAAAAGCCCATGATTAGCCCATTCCCAAATGAAGCCACCTTGGTTGCGACGGTGCTTATGGAAAAGCTCTTGATACTCGTCCATTCCACCTGGTCCATTGCCCATCGCATGTACATACTCGCAGAGAATGAAAGGCTTCTGGTTCTTATCGTTACCAATTTGGTCCACATAGCTGAGATCTGGATACATACGACTATACACGTCCATGGTAGTATCAGCATAATCTGCTTCATAGTGTACTGGCCAATAGGGGAACTTTGATTTAATCCATTGGTACATCGCCACATGGTTTGAACCAAAGAAAGATTCATTTCCAAGAGACCACATCACGATTGAAGGATGATTTCGGTCACGATATACCATTCTTTGAGCACGATCGAGATAAGCCTCCCGCCATTCTGGGTTGTCTGAAGTGTACTCTTCGTTCTTGGTGTAGACCACCGGGTTGGTGCGAGAAGGTGGTTCGTGCTTATTGTTCTGTCTAGAACTGCCCAATCTTGTGTCTCCGAATCCGTGGCACTCGAGATCTGCTTCATCAACAACATACAATCCTAGTATATCAGCCCAGAACACCAAACTTGGATGGGACGGATAGTGAGAGCATCGAACTGCATTGATGTTATGTTGTTTCATGGTGATGAGGTCTCTCTTAACATCATCTGAGTTCACAGCTCGGCCCTTCGAAGGGTGGTTATCATGTCGGTTTGTTCCTTTGAATAAGATTCTTTTTCCATTGACCAGGAGGACCTCTCCGTCAACTCTGATAGTACGAATACCGAAATGAGTGGTGATTACATCTAGTACTGAGCCATCAGTGGAAAGGAGTACGATCTCAATGTCATACAGATTTGGCTCCTCGGCTGACCAGAGCAGCGGTTGTTTAATGTCAAACCCCAACAATACGGTAGATTGATCAGAAGCCACTGCAACCTTTTGGGAATAAACGAGATATTTTTCATCCAGGGCGCCTAAATACTCAGTATTATTCTTGCGAGCAATCTTGATTTGCATTTGAGTGGATTCCGTGGACTCAACATTAAGCTCCAGCTTCAAATTAGCAACATCTGAGCCAACTTCTCGAGTCTCAATCTCATAATCTTCGATATGTCCCCTCTGATCGTAGGAGATGATATTAACATCCCGAAAAATTCCAGATAACCACCACTGATCCTGATCCTCGATATAGCTACCATCAGACCACTGAGTCACTACAACTACCAGTGTATTATCTTTATCTGGCTTGACTAGCGACGAAATGTCGTACTCTCCAGCGTTTCTGCTACCTTTTGAGAACCCAACGAAATGACCATTTAGAAAAACATAGTACGCGGAATCCACGCCATCGAATCGAAGTCGATAGGATTTTGTCGAAATCAATGAAGACGAGGGTCTCTGATCAATTTGAAACTGCTTACGATACACTCCTGTAGGATTCGCTGATTGAACATAAGGAGGATTGACCTGGAAGGGATACACAATGTTGGTATAAATGGGCGAACCATAACCCTGAAGCTGCCAATGGCCCGGAACATTGATCGGTTCAAACTTGTCTACTCCTTCTGATACTGCTCCATGAGTGAATTCAAAGTATTTACACTCAGCTACTGTTGACAATGCCTCTTCAACCGACTGGAAATAGAGAAAGTCCCATTCTCCGTTAAGGCTTTGAGATCCTTTAGGTATATTGTAAGCCCGTGGCGGCAGCCGATGTTTGTCAATGGTGTGAGGGTTCTCAATGAACCCTTTGAGCTCAAGAGCCTCATTTGGATTTAGAACAGTCATCGAATCAAATTACTCTGTCTCTTTAACTCTATTAACTGCTTCTTAATCCTCCTTTAGTAGTGCCCCGTCCGTCTTAAATACATGTATCGATAGTGATCGCTCTGGCCCTCGCAGCACGCGGGGGTACCACGCGGGGGCCGGTGGATAAGGGCGCGCCGCATTCGAAAATCGTGATGTGGGGGACGGGGATACTTTTACCGTTTCCAGTTGAGTACTGTGGAGCCAACAACTAAGGCAATTAGGAAATGGATAACTAAGTTGAAGTAGATGACAGGTTCATATTGAACGAGCAAAAGATAAAGGTAAAAAAGGACACGAGTTTGCTTGAATCCAGAAGAAAAGTGGGATCATATTGGGGCTTTTGGGGGAATCGGAGCTCATGGGGGATTCCGGCCAACCGGTTAATCGGGGTTAGGTTTGCTATGGGATACCCACATCATTTGCACTATCTGGGGGTGTAATATTGCAGTTCTGATAGGAATTTTAGAGCTATACACTCCTAGCTTGGTTTGAGAATGGCTCAGACTCAACAGTGCATACGATTCTATTTCACACCATATATCGTGCCCTGAAACTAACATTTGCATAATAGTTCGAATTCTATTTTAGGTTAGTTTTATCTTCATCATAAATAATAATCCGCCTGAAGGGGATCGATCACAATTGTCCCAAGCAAGAGTACGCCTGCTGTAGCATCTCCCATCGACAATCAGCCAAGCTTGTTCTAATTGTGACCAATAAACATCGCACATCCCATGGACGCGACTTAATTAGTTTGTTCATATCATCCTGGGTTTGCCCAGAATACAAAGCAGCGCTACTAGAATTGACAAATTCGGCAGCAACCGTCCAAGTGTCTCTAGACCCAGAGATATCTTCTATCTTAACCTCTCCACGATTGACTGTTGATCCATCACCACCTGCTGCACCCCCTGGGGCACAAGATAACCTGTGAAAAGACCATACTACCAAAGCCGAAAGAAATAAACACCAAGGACGAAGAGCTATCTTGTCTGTTTTAGCTTCATAGACTCTTCGGTTGTGAGATCCATTGGTAGGAGAAGCACTGTGATTGACCCCATTACCGTTATCAGCATTCGCGGTTCCGCTTGCATAGCTATTAGAGTTGTGGCTGCTGAGTCGATGACTGGACTTCCAGGGAAATAGAACTTCCTGGATGAGAATCGTAGCATGGCGCAAAGATTCAAGTGAATCAGAGGAATGGAACCATGCTTGGAGCGTCTCTTGGCTTTTGATCCGATCCCTGGTAGTTAAACGCAAGCCAGTTAGCGGGGGATAATCCACAACAGTAAGAAAGTCAATAAATGACGAGTTGGGAGATGATAGTTTTAGTTTTGACAATTCAAACAATACAGACGACGCTTCGTGTGCCATTATGCCATCGGCAGATACGGAGTATGACCAGCATTCAAGCGCTCTGGAGAGCATTGGTTTCCAACTGTCAAAGAAGTTGGACGATAAGACTCCTGATCTTGTAGCCGGCACTGCCGAAAACACAGCTCTCTGGCCACAATTCTGACAATTCCCGACTGAGTTACCAGCATTAACTCCACCCTGGGAGCCGTCTAGATGATTATGCCCCATGCCCAAAGTCTGACTACGGTGGAGCTGCATGTGAGTCGCTACGCTGAGAATACCATGAAGGAGTACCAGTCTGCCGAAACCAGGAAGTGGTGCATTCAAACTCTTGTACATTAGCAGGGCAGTCAGACCAGTTAGAAATTTTGGAGGAGTGGGGTAGGCACAATAAGCGTCCCACCACTCCTGAGAACTATTTGCATCCCATATGACCTCCAGGCATGGTAGCTCGAAATGGATCTCGTTTGCGGACATACAAGCAGTATGGCCAAATAGGGTGGCATGCTGTGAGTCCATAATAAATGCCAGGTATAGCGTTCTTCGGAACGATTCCAGTTCAATCCACCGACGCCATTTCTTCTCCTTGACATTGGGAGTCAAATCCTTGGTGTTCTTATAACCATTCATTCGCGAAAAGTTGTCTTGTTGCTGAAAATCGTCATCCTCATCATCTTCAATGGCAACCGATAGGTGTCGGCGCATCAAGATTATCATCGCACCATGAAACGTGGAAGCAAGTTCATGAAGGGACCGAGATGCTAACATCTTCTCGAAGCATTGTAGTAGAACCAGACTTTGAAACAGCCACAGAGGAGGAGAATGAGATGTATCGGCATAGCTGAATATCAGCCATCGCAGCCGGTCGTGAAGCTTAACCGAGATTTCGTAGTGCTCTTTTGGAGCAAAAGCAGTGCCCAAGGTTGCAATAGCAATTAATAAAAACGGATGCTCGTTATAGGGTTGCTGCAAGAACGACTGTCGGTGAATGATGGGGAAATGATCGTGATAGTTGTCCATGTAATTGAGACAATATCGTCGAAGAAGGTGAGGATCTGAGATCCAACTGTGTCTAATTTCTGCTGATAGAGCGCTTGAGAATGGATAATTTTCAAATGACGAATTGTTTGACATGGGACTCTCTGGGGTCTCGAAATCTTGATTTCCAAACAGACAGCTAAACACCCTTTCGGAGCATCGTCTCCATCCTTCCATGTCATCTACTTCTTTAATGGGGGCTGATGGTAAGCTGGCAGTAGAAACTGGAGTCTTGGGATAGGCTTGTGGCGATGAGCGTGAATACTTTTGGGTAGGAAGATTGGTAGCAGCAGCGACAGAAGAATCATTTGGGTACTCCTGGTCAATAGGATCGAAGAAATGGCCATCTAAAAGCCAGCCTAGGTTGTGAGCCTGAAAGAAATTCGAAATCCCGTAGTGATCAGCAGTGAAGTCAGAACCGACAGGTGGTTGTTCAGGCAAAGAGTCTGTTGTGACTGTGGATTGGCTCTGGGACCCAGTAATAGTCGAGGATTGCTGGTGATAGGGAGAGCTGGAAATCAACTGGGGAATCGAATGTGATGGATCCTGATCAGGATCAAACATGCCTTGCTGAGAAAGGTCGGCAGTCTGAGCTGTTGAAGGTATAGTTCCGGAAACCATCATATGAGAAGCGTGTAAGCCATGGTCAGTCAGTAATGAAGGAGCTTGAGGTAGCTGAGACCCCGAATGTTGGTGTAGCATGGGCTGAGAAGAGGTTGGAGTCACACTACCAACACTACCGATGGTACTGTGTGCACTATGGCTATTGCCAACAGCATTTTGACCACTATTTACAGTTATTGATGCTGCTTCAACGTTAGTAAGGTTGTTTTCCACCGACGCAGGCTGTACCATACCTAGCGGCATATTTTGTTGGGCTGACGATGAAGAGGAGTCTGAGGGAGTAGTTGGATCTAGAAATCCAGAACTTCGAAACCACATACCTCGAGCATGACGCTGGGCATGACGATTATAGAGATCTCGTCTATAAAACAATTTGCCACATTGCTCACACTGAAATTTGGACTGTTGAGAGTCTGTAGTTAGTATCAAGAATATATATAGACAGAACAAACAAATCCAGCCGAATAACCAGAGGTTTAACAACCAAATGATCTCAAGACTAGCTAAAGTAGTGCAAGCACTAAGCAAACAATCGTTCCATCACTCTATCACTCCATCAGAATACCTACGATTGAGACAATGTCGAGTCAAATGTTCTTTCCTTTGAAAAGACTTGCCACAGCCAGGATGTGTACAAGCAAATGCACCCTTGCCCTTCGATTTCTTGCCAATCTTGGACATGGTGATGCCAAAAGCTCCTCGGCCAGTCGGCACAACAGTCGACTGAGATTTGCTTTGGTTAATATTGATCCTCTCTACTGAAAGTAAAATGCAAGATGCGCTAGTGACAGACAACCAGCTATTATTGTCGCCAAAGGCAGGGCTATCAGAACTCTTTGGAATGGTTTAAGAGTGATTTGCGTCAAGATCGCGGAAGCGGCCCCCAACCAATGCCGAAAGTTCACGAGTCAGCAGGAAACGGAATATCCGAAGCAGATAGAGACACTGTTGATAACAATGACTCGGTACAGAGAAAGTCACTGCGCATAAGAAGTGGTCAGAGCACCGTGATAACGGACGCAGTATCTGAGACCTTGTGGCGAATCTTGTTAGAAACTGGATCTCAGTTGTTCAGGCGGCTTGAAAACTCGGCATTACCCTTGACAGGTTTCAGAAAATCAGTTGTAAACGAGGAGTGAAGATAAAAAAGAATCAGTCTGTAATCGTTAATATGTTACTATGAACCACGGTATTGGAGATGTACGTATATGCGGTAAGTGCATGGGTGCTAGTGTCTGAATCAAAGTAATACAAACTCCGTGGTCTGATTTGAGTAGAACGATAGGTAGGATCCTCCAAGTTGACTATCGGCATATTTAATTCCGGCGGAGGTAAGGGACCGGAGACTTATCTCCGGTTCCGTTAGCGGAATCAACACCTGCTCGACCCGAACATCAGAGCGTAGTGGTGGAGCCTATATGCATCTTCGCATATGATTAACGACTCCTGGCTGAGTGATAACGTTAAAAGTCAATATTGAAATCTTATTTCGTTGGCCCTCGTTTTGGTCACCCCGTCGCAGTGTATTATCGACAGGTTCCGGTGGAGCTGAGTCCAAATGATCGACCATGGTTCCAACCTGTTGAGTCACGGTCAATCGGCCAGTAGCCGCTCTCGGCGTGTGAGTCTGTGGTACCAGCCGCACTTCCGTCCGGCTATATGCAAGTACCCGATAATCAAGGAGATGGTTAAGGAGCAGTGTATTGGTCTCAGATATCTTCAAGCAGCTCTAGTGAACGCTTGAGGAGTCTCCTTGTTATGGGTGACTACTGAACTATTCCAAGTCTATGGTCTTGTTGAAATCGCATCATGTTTGACTAGCATTTGCTAAGATGTTGAATTGTGGGAGATCGTTACCTAATCGGGTGTAGCAGTAATAAATGGTCCGGTGGATCATATAATCGCTCCCTTTCGTTAGTAGCTAACTGACAAAAAGCTACAATAACAACAGAAGCTAGAAATTTCAGAGCTTAGGCAAAATGGATGGCTTCAG
This sequence comes from Blastobotrys americanus, assembly GCA_003705795.3. NCBI lineage: Eukaryota > Fungi > Ascomycota > Dipodascomycetes > Dipodascales > Trichomonascaceae > Blastobotrys > Blastobotrys americanus. Next base: position 103,694 of record PPJN03000003.1, on the reverse strand, counting down.
TGGTCGTTAATGAATGTAATCTGTTCCGATATTTCCATTTAGTTCAGGTGGTGCATTGCAACTTACGCAATAACGCTCCTTAGATCAAGCCATATCTGTCCAGTGCAATGGTAGTAGGAACCTTGGTGGACATGCCCCCCTCTTTGACCTCGAACCCATTGACCTCGAACCCATAGGTATCCTGGACTTACTCGGAATCCGCTAAAACTGACTGAGAGAAACCAGCAGGCTTATGTCCATCAACACATCAAAAACTAAAGCATTGCAGTTAGAGCACTCTGATTCGCGCCTGTGTGCATCATGATACCATCGCACTGCCGCTAATTCTGGGACTACACTCGAAGTATCGAGCTCAGGTGCGTTGTAATGGGGTATTGCGGCCCTGTAGTTACCATTCTGTCATGAATTGGTTGCTTGTTCCTGTATGATTTGCATAATCAGGCTGATTACACACGCCTTAATGTACTTAAAGAATTGTACTAGAGCTGGCTTACGTGACGACTAAGTCTCCACATGAGTGTACAGAAATCAAACCAGTTGGGCTAAGCTTTGAAATTGTGCTTGGCCTGGCCCTTGATGTTCGAATGATACTTGAATAAGTGACCACCCTGATCGTTGGGATTTGTTACTGGATCCCTTTTATACGCAGACACTCCATACATCACATCAAAATTCTTACCTCCCCAGGTAGTACACGCAATGGCCTGTGCAGGGAACTTGATGTGCTTGACAATCTCACCCTGTGGATTAAAGACAGAGACTCCGAATCCATTGTACATTGCTACCCAGATGTTTCCCTCACTATCAACGACCATTCCATCAGGCTCACTTGCAGTGCCCCTGCAATCATAGAACACTCGTTTGTTGGAAATAGATCCTGATTCGAGATCAAAATCGTATGCGTACATCAACTGGCCAGCAGAATCATTGAGGTAGAATGTTTTGTTATCTGGGGACCATGCCACTCCATTTCCGCACACCAGACCGTCATCCATCATCGTCAACGTACCGTCAGGATCGTATCTCCACAATCTTCCAAGAGGTTTACCATAATCAGCTGGTAGCCCATTGGCACCATGACCCAGAGCCTTGACATCTATCTCCGCAGCCCATAATCTACCAGCAGCATCGACACCACCATCATTGAATCTGCGAATGGATCGTTCAGATGTAGGAATAATCTCCTTGATCACATCCAGCTTGCCGGTCTTCTCGTCCATGAAGGCAATTCCTTGATAATAGAGGCAGATATAAGAGTTCTTGACCGATTCGCGAAAAGCCATCATGGTCACTGAGTCTTCTAGGTCTACCACTTTGAGGCCCGCAATGGATTCATTTTTGGCGTCCACGGTAGATTGGTCTAAGGTGAAAGGTGAGTTCGTGGCGGCTCCACCTGATACAGGGTCAATTGACAGGATATGGAGTTGAGGTGGCTCATTAATGCAGTCCACATAATGTAGGGTTGCGTCTTCTTCACGGTACACATTTCCCTCTCCGAGGATTGCAGGCCTTTTCAGGATGTAGAAAGCGTCAGATCCGGATTCAATAGTCGTCATTTTGATTGTGGTTCAATCTGTGGTTTATATCTTGAGAGAAACACCAGTCTTTAGTTTGCACAACTTATGTGGAGCCTGATTATAGGTTCCTGAGTTTGTAGAATGCCGAACTTAACTTAGCCTAATAGTTAGATTCTTATTCCCAATAACCTCCATCAGGTGTACCGTATAGCGACGTTGTGAGACTGTTCAAAAATTGTAGCTTCAAGAGTTATACTACGGTTAACTAGGTTTCGACTCTACTTACCTTTATAAACAAATCCAATGCTGGAGTAATGTAGAAAGTATCTAAAGCACTAAGTTTATCTTTTCAAGTTAGCTTAGGTGCACCTCATGGCTTCAAATGTTTGCCCCAGTAATTTGCCCACACCCCCGCCAACCCCCCCACCGGTTAGTTTATAGGTCAACGGCTTTTGGGGGTTCCACACCCCTCCTTCGCTTAGTAGGCGGAAGGTCGCCTATTTTGCCGTAGCATCGAAGATTTCAAGCTTGAGCTACTATGTAGTATAGTAGGGGCGAAAAGGCAAATCACAACGCCATAAATGAGATAAGCCCCAGCCGCCCGACATAATCGGAATCGCTATAGTAAAGCATAACCACTACGTCAAGAAGATTCTTTATATTACTGCTGCTTGTTGGCCCCTTGTGATTTACGGTGATTGAGACCGTTAGCTGATTAGCCTTGATGATAGTGATTCGATGGTACAGTGGCCGCTCGGATAATCGTTCGAGACGGCGTCATCCATCGAGCCCCTTGATGTAGTGTGGTAGCCAGAAAAAATGCCTTTAGTGCAATCCTGTTTGCATATCGCTTGCATGTCAGTGTGCAGCTATTTGCAGACCATTTGCAGGTTATTGAGGGACCCACTGATGGACTACTGATGAACTACTGACGGGCCACTTCGCAGCTCATCTACAGTCGCATTGTATGATTCGTAAGTCAAAGCACAACCACTATCAGTAACCACCTGCTGTAAGCTGTAAGCTGCATTCTCCTATCACCAACTCAGTGCAGCTCCAAGTTAGACATGATGGATCCCGTACATCCTAGTTGAGCCGATTGACTAACTTGAGATCTTCCACTACAAAGGCGGATCTTAGAACAAACAACGTTGGAACAAGGATTACACCCCCCCTGAGATCGCACAATGTGACACCACAACAGATTCATAGTCTTAGACAATATCAAAATAAACTTAAGCCACTACTATTGTAGCACCCAAACTCCATCCTATCTATCAAACTCGAATCCCATTTAGTGGTACAACCAATTAGCCTATGTCTGACTAGATCTCCCCTTCCTCCCCCTTCCCTACACACACCCCTTGTACAGGCTTCCTGTCATCTTGTTACCCTTGCATCACTAAGATACGATCGCTTTGATCCCTACACCCCCTTACTGATGGTGATGATCTACAGACAATACTGGCTCCAACAAAACAAAAATGTAAGTGCCTCACAGCTACCGCTGCTCATCCTGTACTGTGCTGCTAAAGATGGAGTACATTTGTACCCACAAATGTAACGCTTGGACAGGCGAGACGCATGAAATTCAATTCAGCAGGGTCTAATCGGGATTGGATCATCGTTCAATTTTGGAAAATAGCCACAACCTAGAGAGTTGTTCTAGTTTGGCAACGCATTAGAAAGGTGGTCAAGGATCCGGCCCAGTGCTCAAATCTGATAATATAACAGCTGGATCTCAGTCCATTGTCGAGGATTTTCCAGGTAACAGTGACAAGAGTAATCTTCGACCACCAGTATCCTTAAAATTTGGTACGGAACAGACAAAGACGGAAACGACCTGTTTGATTCGAGTGAAAGGTCTGTTGTGTGTGAACCAACATCGACTTTCGGATTTGAAAAAGGGTCCAAGCTCATAGACGAGTGAACAACACCGGTAGGTGGCGCCGTAAAAGAGACAAGAAACAAGTAGAAAATGTCTTCTTCGTTGGTGAGTGAGGATGCTCCAAGGTCGGTATATGACGAGCCTAAGAAAGGCGGATGGAATAAAGTTTTAGGGTCTCTGGAGATCCGAGGTCATTCAGGATCGCTGAAGAACATTGATTTGTTACCTACTCGACCGGATCGACGAGTATGGTCCTGGGTATCATACTTCAGCTACTGGTTCTCAGAATCGTGGGCTATTGCAACATGGTCCTATGGAGCTACCATGATTGGAGCTGGTATGACCATTGCTGAATCGATTATTTTAGTATTCTTCACCAATCTTATCATTTCCTCTGTCTGTCTCCTTAATTCCAGAGCTGCTGCCAAATACCATGTTGGGTTCCCTGTGCTTGCGCGAGCAACTTTTGGTATTTACTCTCACTACTTCTTTGTGATTCTACGAGCCATTCTGGGAATCATCTGGGGTGGAGTTCAGTTGTATTTTGAGGGACAGTTCTTTTCCATTTGCTTGAGATGTATCTTCTCAGGATGGACTAAGCTTCATAACACCATTCCTGCGTCTCAGGATATCACTCTTCAGACCTTCTTGGGGTTCTTTTTCGCGTTCCTTATCACTCTTCCAGTCCTTTTTGTTCATACTTACAAGCTGCGACACCTTTTCAGTGTTAAATCCATTCTGCTGCCATTTGCGGGTATGGGAATGGTCATTTGGGCCTGTAAGATGAATGGAGGCGTAAGCTCTAGTGCTATTGTCGACAAGTCACTTCGAGGATCAACCTACACGTTTGCGTTCACTGTGCTTAATCAGATGAATGCCGTGTTTGGAGCCACATCGGCTTTGGTGGTCACCATTCCTGATCTGTCTCGTTACGCTTCCAACTCCAACTCCCAGATGTTGGGCCAGCTAATTGGTCTTCCAGTTGCTCAGACGATCTGTGCTGCGTTTGGTATTATCACCACTGCAGCGGTTAAGGAACACTGGGGTGAACTGTACTGGAATCCTTATGATCTTCTTAATGCCATTCTTGATCATGGTTACACTCCTAAGGCTAGAGCTGGAGTGTTTTTTGCGTCGTTTGCGTTTGGATTTGCTACCTTGGCTACTTCAATTGCTTGCAACATCATTCCATTTGCAGCTGACGTCACTTGTTTGTTGCCCAAATATATCAACGTCGTTCGTGGCCAGATCTTATGTTTGGTGATTGCGTTTGCCATTGTCCCGTGGAGAATTCTTACTTCTGCCGAGACTTTCCTTGAATTCTTGGGTGGTTACTCCATCTTCCAAGGTTCAGTTGTCGGAATCATGTGTGTAGACTACTTCTTGGTTCGATGGGGTAATCTAGATCTTAAGTCCCTGTATACCCATGATAGAGATGGTGCATACTACTATTGGTATGGAATTAACTGGCGAGCAATCTTTGCATTCATTGTCGGGTTTTCTTTGCCATTCCCTGGGTTTGTTGGCGTGCTTTCAAACACTGCAACTAACATGGCTATTGGAGCGACTTCCATGTATGATATGGGCTGGCTCCTTTCTATAACCACTGGTGCTTTCAGTTACTATGTTGCGGCAAAGATCTTCCCAGTTCCTCATCTGGATAAGGGAGAGGAATTCGAAGGTCGTTCGCGAGAGCTTGATATGTTTATCGAGCAGCTGGACTACGGTGATCATTACTGGCGAGAAGCTAATGACCTTATGTCGGATGGAGACCTTGACATTGAGAATGGATTTGACTTTGAATCTCCTGGTAAGAATGAACATTCTGTTTTCTAAGTTGATCCTTCTCTAACCTACACCGCTCATGGTGCTGTCTAACTCCATCCACTAACGATTAAAACATAATTTAGGATTCATTTTAAAGCTCTAACTCCTAAATTGTACATGACTATTCAATAACTATTAAAGAGTTTTTATTGTATTCGCAACCTTATTATTACATTTGTTTCTGTCTACCATGTCTTTCATATATAGTGAAGCAATCAAAGACAACTGAGGACTAATTAATTCAGTCTGTCTGCTGTCTATGCTGTCGATGCTGTCTATGCTGTCTATGCTGTCTATGCTGTCTATTCTGTCTGCCTGCTGTCTATTCTGTCTGCCTGCTGTCTATCTATGCTGCTGGTGTCTCTCTGCCTGCTCTCTGTCTGCCGCGGTTCGATGCCTTGCACTGTCACGGGCGCTGGCTAACTAGTCTATTTAGCTCCTGTTGGGGCAAGGCCATAGACAAGTAGGGGTTCGGTTTGAAGCTTTGAAGTTGAAAGACACACATCAAATCAGAGCTAGGTAGAATTCGCTTAGCTGCGGATAGAGTAGTACAAACAATGGTTACAGTAGCTATCGTCGGCGTCAGTGGTGTATTGGGGAAGCATGTTATATCTGCGTTGCTGAGTGAGCCGTTTAGAGCTGGGGTTACTCTACCAATCCACGCCCTCACTAGGGATGCCACAGGTAAACAGTCGAATGATCAAGTCAAGTATTACCAAACAAGTCTAGATGAGCCTGAAAGTATTGCTGAAGCATTGAAGGGAGTTGACTCTGTTGTTGCTCTTTTAAACAAAGATGTAGACTTGCGAACGTTGGTGGATAGTGCGGTTGAAGCCGGTGTAAAGATCTTTTTGCCTTCGGAGTTTGGATCTGATCACAGGTTCTCTAGGTTCCGTAATACGTTTGCAATTAAGAGACATAATGCTTTCTATGCTCGATCCAAGGGATTGAGGACGGTGTGTCTTCAAACTGGCAAATTTACTGAGCTTGTGCTTCGAGAGCCTTTGATAAATGGAATAGATAAGAATGCTTGTACCTATGTTCCTATTGATGGTGGAGACCAGAAGGAAGCATACACGTCAATGATGGATACAGGTCTGTGTATTGCTTCGCTGCTTACATACCCCAGACCCGAAGAACTGCCTGAGAATGTATTTGTTCAAGGTGATTTCAAATCCACTAACGATTTTGTCGATATTTGGGAAAAGTACAACGGTTTGTCGTTGAGGGTTCTTCCTCCGATTGACAGAGATACTTGTATCGATAATGCGGTAAGAGCAGATGTGAATCCAAATCCTGGAATGCTCGATTTCTTTAAGGTTGTACAAGCTGAAGCAATCATGCCTTATAAAGCTATGGACTTTTCTGACAAGATTAACAACGATTTAGTTAATCCCGATAAGTTTCAATGGCAGACAGTCGATGATTTGGCTAGAGTTATTTATTCTAATACTGAGTGAAACAGAAGTAATGAAATTCAAGGTAAGATCTTGCTCCACATGACTGTGTCTTTAGACATTGCTTGGTAGTGTGATTTGGCTCGATTTATTGTTTACATACGTTACACTAATTTTAGCACACCTTTGCACGTATTCATCTTTTTTTTCATCCCCAAACCGGCTTATAAAGTCTTTTCCTTAAGTTCAATTCCATATTCCTCCTTAAGCTGCTTCAGCAAGGGGTAAGCAAACTCTGGAGTAACTGGAGCGTGAATACCAGGTCGAGAGATGGTACCATCAAACACCTGCTTCACAGCAACCGCACATGGAACACCAACCAACTCAGCCATAGCAGAGTATCCCTTGGGGTTTCCAACCTTACATAGAGTAGAAGTTCGCACTTCCTCAGACCCATCAGCCCATTCAATTCCAAACTTGTGCTGAAGCATCACCAGATCCTTCTCACCTTCCTCGAACTGCATCTTTTGCTCAAGAGTGGCACACAGAGTATCAAGAGCATTGCCTCGAGGAACGGTGGGCACGTCAGAGAAAAGATCCAGCCATCTCAAACCAGCCATAATACGCTCCTTGTCCTCGGTGCTCTTGAATTGAGTCTTAGACGCAATAGCCCACTCCAGATCCTTGCGGTCAGAACTCTTAGCACCGACCTGAATTCGTAGAGCCTCCTTCCAAGGAAGAGGGGATTGGAAATGATCGAGGCTATCCTCCTTAAGGAATCCCAAATCCACAAGTACCTTGATAAACTCGGGGAACCCCTGGTATCTTAAAGATCCTCTCACAAGATTGTCAGCCTCAGGGATCCCATATCGCTCCTTGTAGTGACTAGAGTCACGATTAGGGTAAGCTACGAACGAAAACGCGGGGAAGATATAGTAGGGCTTGGCCGAGTTCATAAGGTCCTCGCCAGCAACGTCTACAATCTTACCATCCTGCCAGAATCGAGCAGCATTTCTCAGCGCCAATAGCACTCCTCTGGAAGACCACGAGAACTTGTATCCAAGAGGATTATCAGAGTCCTCGGCAGCGGGCAAACCACCGCAGTAGGAGAGGAAGGACTTAATTTTTCCTCCCTGTTGGTGAACTTCGTCGATGGTCTTGACAGCGTATAGATGGTCTACACCTGGATCAAGTCCAATTTCATTAAACACCACGATGCCTGCATCAACAGCCTGCTGTTCCAACTCAGCCATCTGAGGATTGATGTAAGAAGTAGTAACCACATGTTTTTTGTTGCGGATTCCTGACTCGATCACCTTGGCGTGAAAGGTATAAGGAATTAGAGAAATGACCAGATCATGCTCAGCAACGGCCTTGTCCAATGACTCGGCATCACCAGCATCCACAGAGATTGCCTTCGCAACATCTCCTGCAAGTGCCTGAGCCTTCTCCAAGGTTCGTGATCCTACCGTCACCTCAATATCCTTCTCCGCAGCAAGCACATCAACTGTAGGCTTCGCCACGAACCCACTCCCTAGAAGGAGAACCTTCTTGGTGATCTTTTGCTTCTTATCTGGTTGTGACATTTTTTCTCTATAATACTTTTTACACTTCCCTTCGTTCAATCTTTTTTCGCTTACATGCAACGGTGGTCGATTCTGCTAGTTATATACCCCAAAGAGTCACTGGCCCTCCTGGGTCGGGGCAACCAAACCAGTGAAAAATTCATGATCATGTTTACGCAGGAACCGGGTGGTGAGGCTTCTACTGACCTCGCTTCTGCATGTTGATAGTTCCCTGCATGGAACTTGATCGTCGAAGCTTTTAAAAGTGGGGGAGGAGGGGAATTAGAGCAGAAGACTTCAGTAAAGCCAAAACTGGAGTTCAGAGAGTAATCAAAGAGTAATTGAATTTTAGAACAGTTATATATCACAAATGATGATATTAGAATAATAAAAATAATATGTAACGTTGAAAGGAAAGAAAAATAATTTCAAAGTCAAGAATAAATGGGTATTTAGACCAACATAAGGGCAGCACCAACACCGGCTGCTACAAGCATTAGCGGTCGGTTGAAACTAGAGCCCTCATTCACCTGATCAATTGGCTGTTGTGAAGGCTGAGTAGTGTTATCACCAGCTTGAATCAATGAAGCGCTTGGTACCGAAGTGTTCTGTGGAGTAGAATCCTTACGCAAGTCCAATGCTCCATTAGTGACTTGATTCAGTCGCACAGCTGCTTTCCCCACACCATTTACTTCTTGAGCAGCCGATGAAGCGGGAGCACCAGCAGACACAACAACAGTTGGTGTGGTATCTATGGTAGTATATAATGTTGTCTCATGTCCGTTGGGGTGCTTAGTGCACTCATGACAAGGCACAGTCACAATCACGGTTGTAGTACTGACTCCAGTAGGACAAGGGACTGTGTAGGTTGAGGTTACTGTCTTCACAGGAACAGTGATTGGCACAGTCGGTGTTGTCGAAGGTACTTCACTACCAGATGTTGGGACAGAACTCGATCCAGTACCCGACGTAGGTGGGATAGAACCTGTACCTGAAGTAGTTGGAATTGAGCCAGTACCAGTACCAGTGGTGGTTGGAACAGATCCAGTGCCCGTGCCAGTGGTGGTTGGAACTGAGCCAGTGCCTGTACCAGTGGTGGTTGGAACTGATCCAGTGCCTGTACCAGTGGTGGTTGGAACTGAGCCAGTGCCTGTACCAGTGGTGGTTGGAACTGATCCAGTGCCTGTACCAGTGGTGGTTGGAACTGAGCCAGTGCCTGTACCAGTGGTGGTTGGAACTGATCCAGTGCCTGAAGTAGTCGGAACAGATCCAGTACCAGTAGTGGTTGGAACCGATCCAGTACCTGAAGTAGTTGGAATTGAGCCTGTACCAGTACCAGTAGTGGTTGGAACAGATCCAGTGCCCGTGCCAGTGGTGGTTGGAACTGATCCGGTGCCTGAAGTAGTTGGAACAGATCCAGTACCCGAGGTAGTTGGAACCGATCCAGTACCTGAAGTAGTTGGAATTGAGCCTGTACCAGTACCAGTAGTGGTTGGAACAGATCCAGTGCCCGTGCCTGAGGTAGTTGGAACAGATCCGGTGCCTGAAGTAGTTGGAACAGATCCAGTACCCGAGGTAGTTGGAACCGATTCAGTACCAGTAGTGGTTGGGACTGAGCCAGTACCTGCACTAGAAGTGGTTGGGACAGATCCGGTGCCTGTACCAGTGGTGGTTGGAACTGATCCAGTGCCTGTACCAGTAGTGGTTGGAACTGAGCCGGTGCCCGTGCCTGAGGTAGTTGGAACAGATCCGGTACCTGAAGTAGTTGGAACAGATCCAGTACCAGTAGTGGTTGGGACTGAGCCAGTACCTGCACTAGAAGTGGTTGGGACAGATCCGGTGCCTGCACTAGAAGTGGTTGGAACTGATTCCGAGCAGGAGGTAGGCGTCACAGGTGGTGTGGTTGGGCCCGTGGAAGTAGGTGGAATTGACTCCGAGCAGGAAGTAGGCGTCGCAGGCGATGTGGTAGGACCCGTGGAAGTGGGAGGCATTGATTCCGAGCAGGAAGTAGGCGTCTCAGGCGATGTGGTTGGACCCGAGGAAGTAGGTGGGATAGAACCTGTACCTGACGTAGTTGGGACTGATCCGGTACCTGAAGTAGTTGGAACTGAGCCTGTACCCGAGGTAGTTGGAACCGATCCAGTACCTGACGTAGTTGGAACTGAGCCCGTACCTGAAGTAGTTGGAACCGATCCAGTACCTGAGGTAGTTGGAACTGAGCCAGTACCTGAAGAAGACGTAGGAGGTGGACAAGTGCTTGGTACCACAGTAGTACAGCTGGTCGTCGTGGTTCCACCATAGTTGGTAGGTGGAATGGTTACACACGAAGTAGTAGGCTCACATGGTGTAGTGGTAGGAGGCACAGGACCTGTACTCGTCTCACTTGTAGTTGGAACTGAGCCAGTACCAGTGCCTGTGGTGGTTGGAACTGATCCAGTACCTGAGGTAGTTGGAACTGAGCCAGTACCTGAAGTAGTTGGAACTGAGCCAGTACCTGAAGAAGATGTAGGAGGTGGACAGGTGCTTGGTACCACAGTAGTACAGCTGGTCGTCGTGGTTCCACCATAGTTGGTAGGTGGAACGGTTACACACGAAGTAGTAGGCTCACATGGTGTAGTGGTAGGAGGCACAGGACCTGTACTGGTCTCGCTCGTAGTAGGAGGTACAGGAGCTGTGCTAGTCTCGCTCGTAGTTGGAGGTACAGGAGGCGTACTCGTCTCACTCGTAGTAGGAGGTACAGGAGGCGTACTCGTCTTACTCGTAGTTGGAGGTACAGGAGATGTGCTAGTCTCACTCGTAGTTGGAGGTACAGGAGGTGTGCTAGTCTTGCTCGTAGTTGTAGGTACAGGAGATGTGCTCGACTCACTCGTTGTAGTTGGAGGAGGTGGTGGGCAAGTGCTTGGTACTACAGTAGTACAGCTGGTCACCGTAGTTCCACCATAGTTGGTGGGTGGAACGGTTACACACGAAGTAGTAGGCTCACATGGTGTAGTGGTAGGAGGCACAGGACCTGTACTGGTCTCGCTCGTAGTAGGAGGTACAGGAGCTGTGCTAGTCTCGCTCGTAGTTGGAGGTACAGGAGGTGTGCTAGTCTTGCTCGTAGTAGGGGGCACAGGAGATGTGCTCGACTCACTCGTTGTAGTTGGAGGAGGTGGTGGGCAAGTGCTTGGTACCACAGTAGTACAGCTGGTCACCGTAGTTCCACCATAGTTGGTGGGTGGAACGGTTACACACGAAGTAGTAGGCTCACATGGTGTAGTGGTAGGAGGCACAGGACCTGTACTGGTCTCACTCGTAGTAGGAGGTACAGGGGGTGTACTCGTCTTGCTCGTGGTAGGAGGTACAGGAGGTGTGCTAGTCTCACTCGTAGTAGGAGGTACAGGAGCTGTGCTAGTCTCGCTCGTAGTTAGAGGTACAGGAGGTGTACTTGTCTTGCTCGTAGTAGGGGGCACAGGACCTGTACTAGTCTCGCTCGTGGTAGGAGGTACAGGAGGTGTACTCGTCTTGCTCGTAGTAGGAGGTTGTGGACAAGTGCTTGGAACCACAGTGGTACAGCTGGTCACCGCAGTTTCACCACCATTGGGAGGTGGAATGATCACGCACGTTGTAGTCGGTCCACATGGTGGAGTAACTGGTGTAGTGGTAGGGGGCACAGGAGCTGTACTCGTCTCACTAGTAGAAGTGATAGGAGGTACAGGGCAGGTACTTGGTACCACAGTCGTACAGCTGGTCACCGCAGTTTCACCACCATTGGGAGGTGGAATGATCACGCACGTTGTAGTCGGTACACATGGAGAAGTAACTGGTGGTGTCGACGATGTGACAGGAGGAGTTGTGATAGGAGGAGTTGATGTAGGTGGGACTTTGCTCGAGGTAGTCTCAGGAACTGGACTGGTTGGAGAAGTATTGGGAACAGTTGATGAACATACAGGTAAAGTTGGAGTGTTCTTACACCCTAAAAGACTATCCTTCCAGTCAATTATCCCCTCAACCTCACTGTAGAACTTTCCGCAGAGTAAACAGTGACCAAGAAGAGAGCCCTTCCACTCAATTGCCGAACACAAACAGTCTGATAAGCCATCACACTTATTAAATTCCGTCAAAGCTTGGATACAAATGGAGATACAATCACCACATGAGCCTACAACATCAGTAGTTTGAGCTGCAGGTGGAACACAAGTAGGAGAGGGAGGAAGAGTGGTAGGAGCACAGGATGTAGAGGTCTTACCTCCCCATCCTCCCCATCCTCCTCCGCCACCCCAATGACGCTTCCAGCCACCACCCCATCCGCTAGCTTTAGTGGTAGTGGCACCGCAGCCACTTTCACCACCTTTTCCACCCCAGCCTCCCCAGCCTCCACCGAGCCAGAAGGTCGCATCGACCCCTGACCCAGTCAGTGCCATACTGGCAAGGAGGATCGTAGAATACTTCATTAATCAAGAGAACTGAACCAAGTATTCTTTCTCTGTTTTTAAAAAGTCTGCCGAATGGGCAATTAAACGAATGAGTCCTTTAACAGCTTAATCAACATAGAGGGAGAAGGGAGGGATCTTAAATACTCTCACTGCAGACCTCTTCGAGACGAAACATTTCTATCTGTCAATTGAGTAGTGGGGACGTCTTAATCTTGACCTATAGCCTAATGCAGACAATGGAAGTAGTCACAGCACCATAGACCTAGACTTGCTTCATCAAACGCTCCAAATTAGACCCACTGTCTCTTCTTGCATCTGTCAACTGTGAACATGAAACTAGAGCCGTCGCTAAATAGCGAGGATTAAGCAAGGATTGAACAGGTGCCGGATTCAAGCATGATCCACATTAATGCAAAGTGAAGGGAGAAAATAATTATGTTCGATAAAAATAGGTCCACGATTGTCTTCTTGGGATCGACCTCGTAAAGATAAGTTTGCTTGAACATCCACCAAGGTTAGATAGAATTGTCATATAGTCCAGTGTTAAGTATGTTATCATTAATACCACACTTCGCGAACAGAAAATGATGGTAATGGATTATTTCACTCACGTCACCGATCAGCATCCAGTTTTGTTGCTATTCGCAGTTAATTCGATCGCTTGTTCTTCAACCTATGATAACAACATCAGCCTGATTAGGAGATGATTCAAGGCATGCATCATAAACGACGAAACACGAAACGACCGAGCTCGATCATACAACAAACATCGCATCTCAATAGGGTGTTCAACAAAGTCTCAAAATTCACGTCCTCCAGTACTAATTCGTCGTTAGAACCACCTCAGGTCATTTACCCACACGTGGGTCACTCCCTCTAAACCTAACAGTAGCGCACAAACTGTAGTGTACCGCTCTCTTTAACAGTACCATGGCAAGGAGGCGGTTTCAAGATTCGTTTATTTTGATTCCTCGGGACAAAGAGAACCCGAAACGACCAAGACGTGAAAATTCGTAAACACTCGCTATCGGAACTGCAAACGCATGGGCCAATGAGAATAGCAGGCACAACAGATTCTTAACCCAACGGTTCAAACATGTCAAGCTGATTCGGTTCTCATTCTCAAAATCAATAGTTTGTCCTTCCTATCGTAACAAAATACAACAGCTTGTCCTTCCTACCGTAACATTATACAAAGCTTGTCTTTCCTACCGTAACAAAATACAACAGCTTGCTCTCGTAGCCCTCAGAACCTTTCTCCCAGCCCAAAGATCAACCATTCCACACCTGTCTTCACTGTTCAGGCGATAGTTTAGTCGAAAGGGCTACCGGAAGCGGGTCTTGCAGATGAAACTCGGCTACTACCAATGTTGCATTAACACTGACAGGTGGCGGATAGAACCTTTCAGTCAGGCTACCGAGCCGGACTTGCTCGCTTGCTCTATAACTTTCAATTTACACTTACCCACATCTTCTACCTTCGTCGCCTTCATTCAATTGAATATTCCTATTCTTTCGCTAGTATACTCTGTCTAGCCCTACTGTCGCGTTTTGGCCGTCTCACTGTATGCAAAATCCCAGCCGTATACTTTGGTGCATTATCAGCAGGCAGGCTAAACTATTGTAGGTAGCAATCACCACAGTGGTACGCAGGGCCTTTGAGGACGATGAATGGAATCAGGAACTGAGAAGCGCCTTGAAACTCGGCAAATGAGGACTTAGTGGGTACGTAGCTAGCATTCTTCCAGCTATGCAAGGATATGAAGGCGAGCAAACTTATTCAGGACTTCTGAGGGAACGATGACTTTGGTTTATAAAGTTATTAATATTCCATTTCAAATTATAAGGTATTCTAAAATCTCGATTAACACTGTTGGCGTAATACTATGAACGGTCATACAGTTTAATAAGCAATCACTGCCATTGCTGCGGCCATTACCATAGGAGTTATGGAAAGCTTTAAAGACATTCCACCATTTACCTGAGCGGCGGTGGACTCTCCAATATCACTTGCCTGTGCTGGTACACCAGAAGAGGCAGATCCGACGGGAGTTGTCTGAGAACCTTCAGCAGCATCGGTAGTAGGAGTTGGCTTAGGTGCTACATTTGATGTAGCAGCTCCAGTAGGGACTTCAGATTCAGTTGGTGACGCGGGAACGGGAACAACTGATGAACCACTGGTGCTTGGACCTTCAGCTGAGCTGCAAGGAGTCTCTTGACCAGTTGCCTTCGAGTTCTCACCCTGGCTAGTGGTAACCTCTGGGATGGAAGCTGGAGTGGGCTCTACTGAAGAAGGTGCTGGCTTCCCGTTGCTTGTCATAGGTACCTCAGTGGTAGGCTTAGCTGTACAAGAAGGACATGGTACAGTAATGACAGTGGTAACAACGGATGTATAGGTAGTCAAGCCACCTGTTGAGCATGGTTCAGTCACAGTTTTAGTAATTTCAGTAACAACTGTGGTGTCTCCATTAGTGTTGGTTTGAGTGGTTTGTTGGCCTCCCTGAGTGGATGAGGTTGGAGTGATGGTATCAGTGATTCCACCTGAACCGCTTGAAGTGCCAGTTGAAGTACCAGTGGAAGCTCCGCTTGAAGTACCAGTTGAAGTACCAGTGGAAGCTCCGCTTGAAGTGCCAGTGGAAGCACCAGTTGAAGTGCCAGTGGAAGCTCCGCTTGAAGTGCCAGTGGAAGCACCAGTTGAAGTGCCAGTGGAAGCTCCGCTTGAAGTGCCAGTGGAAGCACCAGTTGAAGTACCAGTTGAAGTACCAGTGGAAGCTCCGCTTGAAGTGCCAGTTGAAGTACCAGTGGAAGTACCAGTGGAAGTACCAGTGGAAGCTCCGCTTGAAGTGCCAGTTGAAGTACCAGTGGAAGTACCAGTGGAAGCTCCGCTTGAAGTGCCAGTTGAAGTACCAGTGGAAGTACCAGTGGAAGTACCAGTTGAAGTACCAGTGGAAGTACCAGTGGAAGTACCAGTGGAAGTACCAGTGGAAGTACCAGTGGAAGTACCAGTTGAAGTACCAGTGGAAGTACCAGTGGAAGTACCAGTTGAAGTACCAGTTGAAGTACCAGTTGAAGTACCAGTGGAAGTGCCAGTGGAAGTGCCAGTGGAAGTACCAGTGGAAGTGCTAGTGGAAGTACTGGTGGTCGTTCCAGTTGAAGTACTAGAAGTTGGGGTACTAGAGGTTGAAGTACTGGAGGATGAGGTTGGAGTACTAGAGGTTGAAGTACTGGAGGATGAGGTTGGAGTACTAGAGGTTGAAGTACTGGAAGTTGGGGTACTGGAAGTCGAAGTACTAGAGGTCGAAGTGCTGGAAGTCGAAGTGCTAGAAGTCGAAGTGCTAGAAGTCGAAGTTGGAGTACTAGAGGTCGAAGTACTAGAGGTCGAAGTTGGAGTACTAGAGGTCGAAGTACTAGAGGATGAGGTTGGAGTACTAGAGGTTGAAGTACTGGAAGTTGGGGTACTGGAAGTCGAAGTACTAGAGGTCGAAGTGCTGGAAGTCGAAGTGCTAGAAGTCGAAGTTGGAGTACTAGAGGTCGAAGTACTAGAGGTCGAAGTACTAGAGGTCGTAGTACTGGTCGTAGAGGTACTGGTCGTAGAGGTAGAACTTGGGCCGCAATCAGGAGGAGGGCTTCCACAGTTTCTATACGAGTCAGGTCTTATCTTTCTAAAGCCATAATAATCCTGACAAGTCAAGCATTCAGAAACCTCAGGTACAGTCTCGTATATTTTACAACTACACCCCCCGATGGTTTCACAGAAGATGGCTTTGGCCAAAACTATATCGCATACTTTGAAACATTGTAGAATATTGTTTACAGGTGTCACACATGGTGGCTTGGGGAAATGGGCGTTAGCTGTGGCAGCTAAGAGCCCAAGAGTGAAAGCGATAGGAGTGAACGAGTGCATTCTTGACAAAGTTCAAGTAATTGAGAAATACTGCAATTGCGAACTGCACTAGAAGATGAGATGGCACTACTTATATGTTCTCGGCATTTTTGAATTGGAATCAGGCGTCTTGCTCAAATCTATGGGCCAACTAGAAAACATTTTCTTATTTCTTGTTCTGGGTAACCATTTGACTCCGTGTCTTAATGGGATACCGAGTTTCTGACCTGAATTGGTAAAAAGTCGTTGCGGTTGTGCTAGGGCTGGCAACGACCATGCAGTTAACTGCATGAGTTGCTTCTCAATTGGGCCCTTAACTCGCTGGTGATACCTTTGTGGTCTGACCGGATAAATTTAACTGGAATTTTCCTATGGATATCACAGTGCTAATGAATGCAATTTTAAGGTTGATCTGTTCAATGCTCCGCTCATGAACCCCGAGGAAGCTAACTCAATTCTTGGATCAACTCAATTCACTGCCCATATTTGGCCCAGCTGTGTTAAGAATACGCTTTGCTCCGTATGGACTGGATATGCTCGTTATTACTGTGAATGAAGGGACTTTTTAAGACACTCCTGCATCATCTATTCTTGAAATGATAACAACTTGCCACTACATCCGAAAGTGAGTGCATTCAGGCGTTGCCATTAAAGAGCCCTAGCAGTTACGATTGTCATAGATAGTGGTGAATTGTGTGGACTATGTGATGTTTACGATGGATGGGGCCCTTACTACTAGATGATCAAAAGATTGCCTTTTGTCAATGCTCACGGTGAATTTGCTGAATGCAACAAATTTTGATCATTATAATTTCCGGGCTATTGATTGTTAGTTGTTCAGTTGTTTTGGGTCCCAAGCTATCTCGGTCTTTTTTCGTATCTTCGAATGTTGTCACGAACGCCTGCATAAGCGTTTGTCGTATCATCTCGGCAATGGGCGATTAAGCTGATTCTCAGCTCTGGTTGGCAGCAAAGAAACGCCTCGGTCTGAGAGTGTACAGCCGACAATTTTTCCGAGGCGTAGCAGCTTAGAGAATAGCTACATGCAGAAGTTGTGTGCGAATTCCATGTATTTTTAAATGGCCTTGGCAATCTTGGGACTAACTTGGGCTCCAGGTTTCATTAAGTCCCTGATCGAAGCTCGGCTCAACGCGGGGCTGATGTCTTAGCAATCGACGTAGTATATATTGTTTAATTAATTCCCTCAACTTGCTTCAATCATAGTTGCTGCAGATTGTCTGGATTGATTCAGTTTCTATGTCTAGTCCACATGTTTGGGATCGACTTGCCGCCTTTTGACTGCCTGGCGTGCGTGCTCTCCTACTTTCCTTTTTATTGGGTTGCTGCTACTCATACCTCGCTTAGATAAACGTGCATGAATACCGCCTATCGACGTTGGATATATTGTATGCATGTCTGACACCTGTATATCCCAAACTTAAAGTCTAAATTAGTTACACGATGGATGAACCGGTAAAAAAAGAGCAGCCCAAGCTGTAGACGGACCATGGTGTAAGCATGAGGTTAAGATAATAGAGTTCTGTGCTATTGTTAATTGGAATACATAAGGCATTAGGAGATTAATCGTTCCGATCAACGGTGTAGTTAACGATGTAACTAATATAGAAACCATAGCAAGCTGATGGAATAAAAAAAAAAAATAAAAAAAAATTCATTAATCAGATCTTAGTAGGTGGATGATAAAAATAATTTATTCAGAACTTTGAGATCACATACATGTGATGACATATATAATCATAACATCATACAGGTGGTATATGCGTTTAGAAACCTCGTCCTCGAGCACGAACACCTCTGGCCCGTCCTCTTCCTCTTCCTCGTCCCCGAGGTTGCTCTGGTTTTGGTCGTCCTTTTGGTTTCGGGGTGTCGTCTATCAATAAGGTGTCTAATGGTAATGAGTCTGGTAAAATGTAATATCGAATGTTGTTTCCTCGGATGTTTATAAAGTCAAGAGAGATTGGGTCCCTATTTCTTATAGTCATCTTTACACCCCGTAGTGTTGTATTCATGTTAGGTGACACAGAGACAATCGTTCCTGAAACCACAGTACCTAAAGTTAGTCGATAAGCTACAAGAAGAATATAAAAAGGCTGTTACCAGTTCAACTCTGCGAATTCAGTCACAAAACCGGAAGCTATCACGAGTTCAATTGATTTCACCCACAGAACCGGATCACCTTATTATCAACCACAATCAATTGGATGGAATGTTGTTGTAATCACAACCTTCAAACACAGTGAAAAACCTAACCCATTCGTTTCTTACCATTCTTAAGCTCTATTTGTACCGACTCCGAAGTCAGCTTCATGAGAAATCTACTAGTCAGTATTGTAACAATTATGCAACCTTATGACCTGGTGTGTGGAGTATACAAGTGAGCCCATTCATTAAACCTTTAGCACTACAGACTTTCATGAATGAATCCCAATATACCTGTAATATCTCTACCTTCAAGCTTTCAGATAGGCCTTTCTATAGTCAACCCACCAAAACACGACCAACTATAGTCAACAGTACACCTGTTCCTGAAGTTATCAAATCGTAGACCTTCGCACACATTACACTTACCTGACAAGTTTCATCTTGACTTTGCTCTTAAGCTTCTTGTGTCGTACGTTGTTTCTACCTTAGATTTGTTACGACGCGGTGAAAAAACCACTCTGTCTACAGCCGCACCCATAGCCGGACGTGAGCGCCAGTTGAAACTTCATTATATACCGAGGAGCATCTCACGACAGAAGCCGACAACGGAAGAGGTGAAGGATGACGGTTATTCAACTCAAGACGAAGGGTAGGAAGAAGCTCAACGGACTACCTTCAACTCTAGAGCTTCCTTCTACGGAGCCAGTATTGTCTATTGTATCCAAGATCTCTCAGAGCACGGGACTAGCGATTCATAGGATTAGACTGAGCTTGCCAGCGGACAAACCCGAGCCAGGCACTAAGAAGAAGCGAGATACGGTTCTGGTGGTGAGTGAGTCTGTTGGACAATATGTTTCCAAAACTGGTGGTGGTCCACTGGTGGTAACTGTTAAGGACCTTGGGCCTCAGATGTCTTGGAGACTGGTGTATTTTATTGAGTATCTAGGGCCATTAGTTATTCATCCATTGTTTTATCACTTTCAGAGGCGAATATATGGAGGAACTTTTGATCACTCGCTTGACCAGCAATTGGTATTTGTAATGATAATGCTTCATTTTGTCAAGCGAGAGTATGAGACTTTGTTTGTTCACAAGTTCTCTCTAGACACAATGCCGTTGTTTAATCTGTTTAAGAACTGCTCTCACTATTGGTTGCTCTCAGGGCTCAATATCGCATACTTTGTGTATGCTCCAGCTAGTTACTTTGGCGGATCCGCCAACCTTTTGAAAAAGGCTTTGTTCTCTCGATTGCAAGTGATTCCCGTCAATGAGTGGATACTTTATGGCCTTACCGCTTTGTGGTTGTTTTCAGAGCTGTCCAATTTTTACACTCACGTGGTACTTTCAAACCTCAGATCAGGTAGTTCAAAGGAACGAAAGATTCCTTATGGATATGGTTTCAGTTTGGTTTCGTTTCCAAACTACTTTTTTGAGTTTCTATCATTTGCTTCAATTGCCTTAGTAGCCCAGAATTGGTCCACTAGTCTTTTCTTGCTTGTTGGCACCGCGCAAATGTATATCTGGGCAATTAAGAAGCATCGACGATATAAGAAGGATTTCCCCAACTATCCAAAAGGAAGGAAAGCCATGTTTCCATTCCTGGCGTAATTAGGTCAATACTATGTGGTCCGTCGCTCTATTCTTCACTGTCGTTGTTATCTGGTTCGCTATCTAGTTCGCTATCCAGTTCACTGTCTAGTGCACTAGATCGAGGCTCAAGTAGTTCCATGTCCTCAAGTACAATTCTTTGAGTCATTCGTGGAAGAGTCGTATCACACACTCTTGTATCATTTAGCAAAGAGTCCACAAACTCATCCATGTAGGTCAGAATGACATTGTTACCAACTCGTAGTCTCAATTTACGATAGTCTGATAGTAATGGCTCGAGGTGTTTGTAAACATCCTCGGGGCGAAAGAATATCCGAATGTACATTGCCGCAAGTGCCCGTAGATATTTAAAATCAGTCTGGTGAAGATATTCCAAAATGATCTCGTCTTCTGGCTGCAATTGAATCAATTTGAACGTCAAACATAAGAACGGGGCTATCGTCATGTTCGATCCATAATGACCACCAACGAATTTAAGATCAACTGCTCGATCACACAGGGTGGCTGCATCTAACCCAAAACACTCCTCTTTCCAGTATCTAGACTCATACATTCGTTCTCGCACAATCTTTTCGATTAAGGTCGCGGGATTGACTCCATGGATTGTGGTTCCTTGGACCATTCCCCGATCAATAATATACTCCCCAGACATTTTGGTAAATGTTGGACTAATTTACGACCCAATCTGAACACCTAAATTCCTCACCTTATAAACAATACCATAATCGGTTGTATAACTGGTATAATCCTTTCGAACTTGTCTTATAACTCTTACTTTCTTCTCTTCCTTACATCAATATTTGTCAATCTTCGATATCCGAAGTCCTGCTTACGTGATCATCATGTAATCACATCGTAAACCATCGGTAAACAACCAGGGCTACTGAGATCTTGACATTCGCTGGGGATGGTTGAGGGTTTTGGCTATCTTGGAACACTTGTCATTTAAACTGA
The DNA here is from genome assembly GCA_003705795.3 of Blastobotrys americanus. Classification (NCBI taxonomy): domain Eukaryota; kingdom Fungi; phylum Ascomycota; class Dipodascomycetes; order Dipodascales; family Trichomonascaceae; genus Blastobotrys; species Blastobotrys americanus. Next base: position 82,477 of record PPJN03000003.1, on the reverse strand, counting down.
GCTCCCGATAACATGTCAGAAAAGAAGCAAGGTCTGTGGACCAGAATCCGCCATCAATATGGAACCGCTTCTGCTGCTTTGTCACAACTATCCTTGTCATCTCATGAGCATGATGGAGACAGTGAGAAGGACACGGTGATTCATAACGCACTTGCACGATACTATACTAATAAGGGACAAGGAGTGCCTGAATGGCTTGGAGTAGAAGTTCCAGACCGTCAACCCAGAAGATGGAACGCCTACACTGCACCTGGGCTTCAACATTCTAAGAGTGCGACTCAAATCCAACGTGGCCATTCGACATCTTCATCTTCATCTTCTGCATTACAAGATATCTATGCCCGCCATCAACAACAGCAACAGATGTATTCTCAGAGTACATATAACAACTCCGGATCTGTGATATCCTCTACTAGTGCTGGTACTTATTCTCGAGCTCCTCCTCCTCAGCGCCCAGGCTCGGTACCTGCCCAGAATCTTAACTATGGCGGTAATTCCAATGCTGGTGGAGGTACTGGAGATCGTAGTGATCGATTCAAGAGTAAGTTACGATCAGCAGGACGAGCTAATTGGTGATGGGTTTGAGTTAGACCACCAGATGTGTGCATTAGAGCCAGGTTCAGACGAATACCAGCCTCAAAACAAGGTTGGAGAAACTATCATTTCAGTTAATACATGGCCATTTCAGTTAATTTATGGCTCAGATTTTATTAATACAATCTCCTTTGTTGCGGCTCCTATCAAAAGTCATTTAAATCAAGCACTATACTTCTGGGGAATTGAGTCAAATCATTTAAATCAAGCACTATACTTTTGGAGCACTGTGTCTAAGATATCTAATCCTGCTCCAGCTATCTCGGGGGTAATATTGAGAGCAGGAACAAAACGAAGAGTATTGGTACCACAGGTGATGACAATCAATCCATTGTTTCGTGCTTCCTCGACTATAGCACCTGGGTCTTGGTTCAATTGAAGCCCTAGTAGTAACCCGCGTCCTCGAACCTCAGTAACAAGGTTGGGATACTTGTCAACAAACCCTTGTAGTCTTTGCCTGAAAAACTTGGATAGCTGTGTAACATTGTCAAGAATGTCAGCAGATGATACTCTTTCCAAAACGTGGTGAGCAATTCGACTGCCTAGAGGATTTCCTCCGTAAGTGGTTCCGTGATCTCCAACCTTAAGTGCACTGGCTATTTGTTCGTTAACCATAGTGGCAGCAATCGGGTAACCATTTCCAAGCGCTTTTGCCATGGTAACTATGTCAGGTTGAGCATCAGCTGGGTACCACTGGTGAGCCCATAATTTACCTGTTCGACCAAGACCGCTTTGGATTTCGTCGTAGATAAGCACTGCGCCTACTTTAGAACATCGTTGGCGAAGACTTGACAAGAATTCTCGGTTCATTTCCCACACACCGCCTTCACCCTGTATAGGCTCTATGATCACTGCACATGTGCTGTCATTCACCAGCTGATTCAGTGCTTCAGTGTCGTTGACTGCTCCATGATGGATGTCAGGGATCAATGGCTCGAATGGATCCGAGTATTTAGTATTGGCGGTTACCGAGAGTGCACCCATTGAACGTCCGTGAAATGACCCATTAAACGAAACTATGCCAGTCTTGTGAGGATTCGAAAGTTTACCAACCTTCCGTCCGAATTTGAGAGCAGCTTCATTGGCTTCAGTTCCTGAGTTTGATAAGAACACTCTGGCTGCATTCGGCATTCCACCTGCGGCCAACGTAGTCTCCACAATAGACTTTTGAAGCTTGGGAGCCCATTCATTGTGAAACAGATTAGAACCATGGACAAGAGTTTTAGCTTGGTCCGCGATAATGTCCGCTACTTGGTCATCGCAATGCCCCAATCCAGTTACTGCGATTCCTGCCATAAAATCAATGTACTTGTTGCCATCCACATCCCAGAGGTGGGATCCTTTGCCTTTAGCAAGCACAATATTTGGACGGGCATACGTTTGGACTGAAAATGGATCATGAGTTTCAATGAAACGGGGAGCAGTTGAATACTGTTATCAAAGAAAACTGGTTAGAATCTCAAAACCCTTATCAATTATCCATCATACTTCTACTACAACTTACCTTACGGGCAAAACTAGCCAAGCATCGGAAGCCTCGTGATTTAGTCATTAGTGATTGAACGAAAACAACAATACAGTCACCGTAGACCCTTTCGAAAGAAATCTATCCACTTAAATAGTGTTTGATTTGAGTCATTTTTATCGCTCGAAAGACTGTCTGCATAGCGTGACCGTCAGCCGTGTGCGCGTAGTGTCATAATCCGACGGTGAAAGATTCTGATTGGATCCACTTAAACGAGTCATGAAAGTTTTCTAGCATTATAGATCAAAATTACCTTACCATCAGAGCTGTTCGAGAACTAGGATGTTGTTATCCAGAAGTAATTATACCATCTGGTGAGGTTTAATGAACCTAAACAGGTGTCTCGCTTAGTCGCTGTCGTCAATCGTGGCACAGCCGTGCTCAGTAGTTGAAAATGTCACTACAATTTTTTTAGTGTATATTGAACCAACCAACGGCAATTTGGAGGTTGTAGACAATAAATAACAACTGATCTGAGCACACAATGAGGCCAGGGTTTTCATGTTTTGCCAAGGGTAAACCCCGGTTACTTGCTAGGGAAATTCTGCAACGAGTGGAGACTCTTAAAGCCCAAAAAAAGCCATTGAGATCATCGGAAGCAGTTGCTCAAGAGGCTCTGTCATCGCATACCGTAGAGCATTCAGGATCGGTAACCCAAAACACAGACGCGACCAATCCATTTTTCTTACAGCTACCTCGGCCTTTGGCCACATTCTTTCAAAAGTATCCTCCACCACCATTCCGTGATTATGCTACCACTCCAGTAGCCACCAACGCTGCCGATGCTAACCCATTTCTTCCAAACAAGCATCCCATCACTGGGCGATACTCTTCACCAAAGTACTCTCTACGTCGACAGTCAGACCTCTATAAAGCAGCTTATCGATTTGGAATCTCACATCTGTTACCCAAACTAGGGAACAATAAGCGACTGTATGAAGAGAAGCATTTGAACAAGACTCCGGTGCGAGGGTCCTTACAGTTTAAGCTCACCAAGGGAGAGAGGACCAAGCAGTCACGAATTGATGAGGTTAATGAGGCTCTTTCACAAGCTGATGAGATCATTAGTGAACACAGAGGACGAGGCTTCCGACGAAGACTTTCGAAGAAGAAGGACCAACCACCAGGGTGGTATTGATGTAACTTCTTTGGAGGTTTGTTGATGATACTTGTGTTTTGTTGTATATATTACTTGACAATTATAAAAAAGCTCTTAGTACCAGTTTGTACGCACCAATTAGAGCCGTAGCAGTTTAGAAGCATATGCTAGGTGCTATCGTTCTTCAAAGCTCGCGATCAGACTGGAAGGACATAGCCTGATTGACATGGAAAGAATTCCCAATACCCTCATACAGATCACTACGGTCAGCGAAATAGAATCCCACCATCACTACTAAATACGCCAATAGTAAGATTGAACCTTTAAAGTAGTTCGATTTACCCTCAGCATAGATGTAGGAGAAAAGGAAAACACAGAAGATGACCATACACAGATCCCATCGGGGAAATACAAGAGTAAACATGAAGTCATGTATCCTGTCGACTATGTCGGGAGAAGAACGTATAGAATACAATACAAGAGCCGGCACCTGCAAAAGACAGACTTGTAATGCGTATGCAGAACCAATTTCCATACTTAGAGCAATGTTGCCATTCATCGCAAAGGATATAGCATTCAAGAATTCGGTGGTATTGGGGACCAAAGCGAACACCGTCAACCCAAGCATCTTCTCGCTAATCCTAAAGTTCTGTAACACAACATCAACTGTAGCCACCAGAATCTCCGCGACTATCGCATATAGAACAGTGGCACCAAGCAAGATAACAGCACTTTTGGTTCGGCCCCAATTTGGTGCGTCGTGTCCATCTCCTTGTTCATCTTCTGCCCCTATACCAGTTTCAATTAACCCTCCGGATTGATCCTTAGCAGTCGACTGAGAAGGTTGGATTGTGACATGCTTGGGGTGCAATTTGCTCTGAAGCGATCCATGTATTCCTTTAGGAACAGGAGATCCAGAACCTGTGATGAGACCATCACGTTCTCTAATAGGGGTTTGAACAGTTGCTGCCACTGCTGCAGTCGCCATTGCTGGAGCAGCAGGGGGGTGTTGAGCACCCGCTAATTCAGATGCAGTTGGCGTAGACCAAATCATGGCAGCATGAGTTCGCAGTGTAAACCACAGTCCAATAACATATGAAACAAATAGCAGTATTGCACAAACATAACTGAAGGGCTGGATCATGGTAGTGTAAAGAGTGTCTCTCTCAAGAGGAACCTGAATCATCAAGCAACGAGAGCAATCGGAGACGACTTCGGGGTCTCTTTTGGGGGACACAGACACACAGGGAGAACATCGCAACTCATATGATCCATATATCTGATAGAATATCGTAGGCGCAAATGCTCCAATAACCGCGAAGATCAACATCGTGGAGCTGACGCCAGCAGACTTGGGATTGTATCTCTGGGTCTTTCTTCGAATCGCACCCGCGCACATTGAGCATCCTGGAAGTAATAAGACTCCGGCTAGAATACTGCCAATGATGCTACCCTCTACAAGATCACCTTTACCTTCCTGTAATGCAACCGCGTACAAAAAGACCTCTACAATAGTGGAGAAAAAGGCATTGATTGCTGCACCCATGCCCATGGAGGACTGTGCAGAAATTGATGCCACTGCTTGTCCTATAAAGTATGCCAAGGGAATGACAGACACCAAACTGAGAGTAAATAAGAACGCGCTTGAAGTTATTATACCTTCCAGGTTAAATTGACCGGCCAACACATAGAAGTCGAAGATGACAAACAGTACTGGCAACATCAAATTGATAAAAAAGATGTTAGTGCCATCAATAGTATACTTATAGTAGTTCCATCCAACAGCTCTGTACGTACAGAGAATGATTGAGGATGACTTCTGGGCAGCATAAGATGAAGCCGGCTTGAATGATAATGCTAAAGGGTGGCGTCGTAATTGATCCGCTAAAATCGAAGTAACTCGGCCCATTGGGATGGTGAACACTCCTAGATAGCTGATCACGTAGGTAATGTACAGCATTGGCGCAAGCACAAAGTAGAACCATACAAAGAACAACACCCTACCCAAGTTCCATTCACCTCGGCCAAATAATCTTCTTTTCCTATTATTCGCACCATTGATCAATGGATCAGACTCTCCTGCTTCTGTATCCTCATCATCCGCAGCATCGACATGATTACTTTCGCTTGACGAGGATGGAGAGGATTGTGAAAGACTCGTAGCAGCAGCGGCGGTCGAGGTTTGATGAGAGGTAGGAGGACCGAAGAAAAGACGCCCAGTCTCCACAATCCCTGCTTGCCAACCTTCATACTCGTCAAGAGTACGACCTTCACCCAAATCCTCATGAAGGTAATTGTCATCTTGTTCCAATTCCACAAATCTTCCAAATGGAAACCACATATAGGTTCCAAAATGGAATATAGCGTCCCCATACTCCTGGGCAGACGCTGACCAGAAACATACCTTACAAGTAGCTGCAGCAACAGTACAAACAACCAGGAATATTGTGCCAAATAGAATTGTCCAAAGGATGTTCCATAGCTGGACCGTCCATGTGATTGCAGTCCCAGGCGTTGAATGGATATCACCCTCCGCGATTCGTTGAACAGATCGCAGTTTCTTATATACTGCAGGCTTCCAAATACGAATACCAAATGGATGGGTGGTATTAATTGCATCTTGACGTTCACGAAGGGTAAAAGTTTCAACACTGCTAGTGGATTGCCGGTCATCGTCATCGTCGACATCGTTGTCATCTGACCCATTGCCTTCATTATCACCGTCGTTATAATCAGCTTCAACTTCAAACTCATGACGATTACGTCTCTCACGCGACACCCCGTGATTTTCTTCCAGAGGTGTGACCTCTTCGTCATCGAACAAATCTCCCTGATTACGGGCAGCAATCCGTTCTAGGTTCCTAATGGTCTCATTTTTAATCTGATGATGATGGTGATGAATTCGTGGAGATAGGGTTCGATCAGTGAAATCCGCATCATCATCTTGAATCGAGTTCACAATGCTTTGTCCCAGGTGAACTCTTTCAGCATCATCTGAAAAGGGGGCTCCAGGGTCATTGGACCTTCCTTTAGATCCATGCCTTGATCCTGAAGGAGATCCCGTATCTTGACCTTTTCTAACATTACTCCCCGCAGAAGGTACAGTTTTAGTCCACTTGAGCTTTCGGTCTTTAAGACCGTCAGAGTACCCTTCAAAATATTCCCTCTCCAAATCAGCTTCTACTTCGTCCTCATGGTCGTCAGTCGAATATGCGAACCTGCGTGTCGTTGAGCTGGATGGTCTCCAACGCATAGCGGGACGAGTCAGGTTTACTCCAGGAGTAGACGCAGCAGAAGAATTGTTGCTTTCAGGTTGGGTAAAATTTGAGGTGGATGCAATGCGAAGGCCTGAAGGTTTACTGGGACGGGACATTGGACGTCTAGAAGGTAGCTGTAAGGACTGCGACTGGGTCTGGGACTGCTGGACATGCTGGGGTTGTTCTTTGGATGACGACGGGTTAGGATTCGCAGGTTGTGTGGAAGTATTCACAGCTGGTTGCCCTTGATCCGAGTTACTCGAAAGTGGTGGAGGGTCCTGGCCCTGACCCTGATCCTGACCCTGATCCTGTCGAGATTCAGCCATGTTCTCACTTAAAGGGAAAAGGTATGATCAAGATATCAGTCCAATAGACAAGTATATATCTGGCGTTGAACCAGTAGAAGGTATAGTGCCAAACTAGAAGATATAGTCAAACTAGAAGATGTAGTCAACTAGAAGGTATAGTCAAACTAGAAGATGTAGTCAACTAGAAGATGTAGTCAAACTAGAAGATATAATCAATCTAGAAGATGTAGTCAACTAGAAGGTATAATCAATCTAGAAGATGTAGTCAACTAGAAGATATAATCAAACCAGAAAACGTAGTCAATCTAGATGTAGTCAAACTAGAAGATGTAGTCAAACTAGAAGATATAATCAAACTAGAAGATATAATCAAACCAGAAGATGTAGTCAAACTAGAAGATATAATCAAACCAAAGATATGGTCAAACTAGAAGGTATATATTAATGATGGCAGTGGGGAATCTTTATCTAGAAACGTTAGTATGATTCAACCGTATCAACTATCAATCTACTCACCAGTATAGCAATTCCACAATCATATTACCTAGTTCGTGAGCAGCACAAAACCGCAATAATGATATTTCTTGCACTTGGCCCCAGGTTTGTAATCTCAAGATACTCAGTAGAATAAAAAACGCGATTAACTTGCCCCTCAACCCATCTTCAGATACCGCTACATCACGTGACCCACTGGCGTCTATTCAGATTATGACATAATCTGGTCAACTTGATCGACGGGGTAAAAACATAAGCACATGATCGCAGCATGACTACAAACATCTATAGTCATCACTGAAATTCTACAAAAGTTCACTCAACTAATAAAAGGATTTATCAGTCTCTTGATAGAGGTTCAATTACCTCATAGCGCTACTGTAGCACCACTGTAGCGCGCGGGTAGATTGTCGCGGCACCCTACCTCACTACATAGACAGACAATTCATGCCCAAACTAGAATATCCTCATTCCCTATGCAGTTAAGTGGCGCATCAATCCACCCAATTGGTACAATACTATGACAATTAGGTACAACAACGTGGGAGCACAGCCCCTGTTCGCATAACATTTCACGCTTTGCCATACTAAGTACCGCATATAAACCAGTAATTGAGGAAATGATAACCTCCATTTAATCTAAATGTGTCCACAATTATGCAGAGAATGTATCAGATTTTGCATGTGCGGGGGAAATAGACAGTGGATGATGTTGAAGCCAAGTTAAACTAGTAAAGCGGTGAGAATAGGTAGAACGATTAATGAGTTTCTAATCGGTGAAATCATTATTATCTGTCCTGTAAATCTGAATATATGGCTTTAATTGACATTTACTACGTTTGATGCTCTTGTAGAATAGCTTATTGGTTACGGCGTATGTTGAAAAGCTTTATCTCGGCTTGGCACCCCGAAGTAGACCGTTTACTGTGGTTATATAATAAGGGGCCAACCATCTCCTGACTCGGATCCAACCGGTTGATTGAACTATTTTGACGGTTTTGTACCCAGTGATACGCTCCAACTAAACAAAGTCTGGTTTACACATTCGTCGCACGTCCGGCTAGCTGTCTATCGGTCTATACATAGCACATACTACCACTCAGTGTCACGATCTCTAAGTTATATCCTTCCTGGTTCTCCTTTTTGGCGATCCTCATCCTTTTCGATTTCGCAGATTTTTTCTATTTTTTGTTACTGTTGCCTTGCACTCATCGCAGCCTATCGACGTGTCTACAAACAGAGTTGACTGAAATAGCATCCAAATCGTCATTCTCACCAGTTTACAGATAAATAAACTTTTAGTCGCGACTGCCGAATACAGGTTAAGCGTGTTAGAGTTGAATCTTAACTGTGTGCGGACCAAGTAGTAACAGTGACAGCTGGATCGAGGGCGAAGTCAAACGAAGACGAACTGACGCCGAGGATTAACTGACGCCGAAGACGAAGCGAAGTCAAACAAACTGAAGTCAAACAAACTGAAGTCAAACGAACCGAACTCAGCCTAACCCGATTATACTCACCTTTGCATAGGTCACACTGTACCAACTGTCTGTCGGTTCGCGTAGTATTATTTATAAATCTCACATTCGATACATCATGAAGCTGTGGTCATTGTCGCTGCTTGGCTTGTTCGCCAGTACAAACGTTGTCATGGCCGAAATTGACCGTTTGACTAAAACGACTACTGCACCTGCTCCTACTTCAGTACCTGTGACTCCTACTAAAGTTGAATATACTACAACAGTAGATGGAGCAGTCAAAGTTGTCAACACAATATACTCTCAGGTATTCAGGAAGACTTATGGTGCTGTAATTTCGGTACCTCCTTCTGGTACCATCGGATTAGGAACTCTTAGTGGCAAAGTTGGTGTAGTCAAGCCTACGCTCTATGTTACTCAAACGAGCTGAGTGCCCAGTGGTATTCGCATAATGATTAAAAAGACAAATCTTGTCTTACGACTTTGAAATAACCGAGAACTGGGAAATCTGGGCTCGCGATATGAAATAGATACTTATAGTAGTTTGAAATATATGAGAATTGAACATGTTGATCAATAGACAATGGTTACTGGCATTCTACAGGAACTTAATTGCACTTTTCAATTCATTTACATAACAGATCATTGGAGCATCACAAATTCCTAGTAAAAAGAACCCTGGATGAAGGTTTAAATACAAACGAGTACAATCAGAGCAATATCTAGCAAAAAGGTATTAGTTCGCTAACCAACAAAGTGGTACTGAGCGAAGATAATATATGAACCCAATCAGAGACTGAGTCACCATGGTTATTGAAGTAGTCTGCGAACAAATAGGGTTGGCCACTTAGATGATCCAATTGTCTCGCTTGTTGCTAGTATCATGAGCTGTAAACTCTACCTCGTCATTACGTCCAAGTGAAAGCAATTCTTTGAATTTTTGAGCAATAGCCTTGAGCTGTTCATCAGGACGAGTCTTGGCAGTCCAAATGTTAACTCGCGTTCCCGCACGTCGTACATTAATAAACACACCAGTTATCATGCCGGTGTCAGTATCAAGAGTACCTCCAATCACCCCTAACAGTGTCTTCATCCAAGCCTCGTCTGCGGAGATGGCAGATTGCGAGCGCTTGTGAGGAAGCACATACACAATTTTACCACCCTGGCCATTCTCTTTATCTTCCCATTCAGGGCGAATTCCATCTCGGAAGAAAGAATAATCTGATCTTAGTTGAAGCTCCTCAACTTTAGGGATGGAGTTGAATACCCCCCAGAATTCCTCCACTGTCGACACCGAGACAATTTCTTTCAGTAGGTTCTTCCAATCCTCTCGAGAATCCCGTGGAGGGCGAGTATACCAGAGAGTCCATTTGTGCGACAGAGGATGGGTTACCGAGAAGTCCTCAGTAGACTTAAACACCGTGGGCGATAAGCCATCTTCAAGAGAAATCTTCTCTACTTGTTCCGACACCTGATCAGTGGTCGGCTGAGTTTCTGCTTCAGTCGCCATGGTTTAAAATATCTATCCGAGCCAATAATTAACAGATGCAAATCTGAATTGAGGTAAATTAAATACCAAACACTGGTCTTATATCTTTACCTAAATAAACCCCTAACTCGTTCCCCTAAATGCTCTTTAGTTAGGCGGGGAGGTCGCTGTATCCGTGAGATGACTTGGAACCGTCGAGGATTTTGGATTTTTTTTCTCGTGTCACCCACCGTGACAGTGATGATTGGGGGACTGGTACGGCTTCTTCGCCGGCTGGCTTACGTTTGAGCATCACATTTGACGGCTACGAGATGGTGAATGGCAGTAGTATTAGTATTCGTAGACAAGGAAATTGATGAATGAGTTGATCTGTAATATGGTGATTTGATTTGATTTTAATCAATCTGATCGAATGGACTCAATCACTCTGACCCGGTGGAACCTTAACACTGAGTACTCAAGACGGAGTGAGGCTACCGAGAATAGTCATGTGGTGGACAACCATTTGGGGGGATACAAACGGCGGCTGCAAGAGGCTCGGCCAGATGCGATTGAAGTGATGACAGATATATACAACCAAATCAACTCAACTTAACTCAACTCAGTCATAACAATCGTTTATTCTCTCTGCATCACTACAATCCTTGTCATTGCTAATCTAGTTCGTCAATGTCTTTGCTCAACTCCTACTCACTGCTATCCAGTGCATAGCGGGAATGCTGTCAAATGCGGCTTCCAGCCGCGCAGTGGTCTCTAAGTATACAATCTCGACCCTTAGAACGCCAACAACTGACCAATTCAGGGTTACAACAATTCGAAAGAACGCACGCAGGTCCCTTGAGATATATTAAAAGGTCCTTTTTAGTGGAATTCCTCATCACTGTGCATGAACTTTAACGATGGGCACCTATCTGTCTTTGCCATATAAGAGAGTTATCTCCACCGTGGCTGTTTTGGTTTCTATAGCGGTGTTTGGAGTGTATAAAATCCAGAAGTCTCTGATTTATGTCAGTAGATTTCCAGAAGGAAGCAGGACAATTGTTGAAACCCCAGATCGGTATGGAATGAAATATCGGCCAATAGATATAGAGACTGCTGATGGTGAGACTCTCCAAACTTATGTGATCAGTGCACCTCAAGCTGAAAAGACGATTCTGATGTTGAATCCCAATGCAGGGAACATTGGCCATAGTTTGCCGTTAGCCCAAAACTTTGTTGAAGGAATGGGGTACAATGTTGTTCTGTTTTCATATCGAGGCTATGGAAAATCCACTGGAGAGGCATCAGAAGCAGGAATCAAGACAGATTGTGCTGCGATCTTAGAATTCATAGCTAACGATACAGAACTTTCCAAGACTCGGCTCATCCTTCATGGAAGATCACTTGGTGGTGCGGTTGCAATTCACTTTACTCATCTAGCAGGACCTTCGATAGTTAAAGGAATGATTTTAGAAAACACTTTTCTGTCAATCCCAAAACTTATTCCATCTGCACTTCCTATTCTCAGTCCACTGGCTTTCTTATGCCGAGAATTTTGGGATAGTGAGAAAGTGATATCTACTTTATCATCGCAGATTCCAGTACTGTTTCTATCTGGTCAGAAAGATGAATTGGTTCCAAAAGAGCATATGGCTAAGTTGTATGAATTGAGTACGGCAGAAGTCAAGGAGCTCGTACCATTTAAAGAGGGGACCCATAATGATACTGTCATACAGCAGGGATACTGGGAAGCTGTGAGCCAGTTTTGTGCCAGAATCTGAGACTAAGGTTGTTGTCATTGTCATAGATCACACTCTTGTGCAGGAACTTGTTGATAAGTCCTTACTTGATAGGTACACATACATGATCACTCCACACTCGCGCTACGGTTATGCCGGGGTTTGACCAGCGGTATGTAATGTCGCGTTGGGATCACCAGTGTCACGTGACGTCATTGCTAGTCACCCGATTGATGCTTGGGTTTTTGCTCGAGTTTGATCCTGTTTTTGATTCGTTGCTATTGGCTGAGCAAGAGACTTCTCACCCAATAGCCGCCGACACTAAAGTTTGTCCCTGGTCTTGAACTCACAACTTATGTGCTGAGAGGGTGCAGAATCGACACTCCCAATGCTGTCAATGTCTGTGGGAGTCACTGGTTCAGTCTTTCGGCGTTCTTTTTGCCCTTTCTTCTTCTCTCTTTTGGCACTTTCCGCCTTGATGAGGTCAGTGAAGCAATGGTAATCGGGCGAAAGTACCAGTTTCATGTCGTGCAATGTGTGGTATTAAGCTACATATGATCACCAAAATATAAGACTCTATCCGATACAGTGCTGCAGGCTAGGGGGATTACCGCGGAGAGGCAGCGGAGAGGTAGCGGGTTAGCAGAGACATAGCAGAGACCTTCATGCGGCGATAGAGCCGCCGACAAGGAGTGTACAATACCTAATAACAACTGTCAGTAGGGTTTGTGTTTGCTGGTTATGCCCAATCTATTCGCAGACATACACATCAGACGCTTGTCTGTACTGTTGGTACTCATCCATACTTTGACATCTATTAAATACACCCTTCAAAATCCTTGACACACATCCCCTCGAAATCTTTGAACACACCTCTCGAATCTTCAACACACACCGTTCAACAAACTTTAACAATTCAACCCTCAATTGTGATATCTCCTCCTCTCTCCTTCTTTCCTCCTAGGTGATTCTCCCCCCTCACTAACCCTAACCTGTGCTCGCCTGATATCGCCTAAGTGATCTGCGCATACCTGAGACATGTCTGTCTCGTGTTGCTTTTGACTGCAGTGTCGATCTTCGCCGCGTAAACCTCCAAACGGTAATTGGTTCCCAATAGCTTAGTCCATTCCTTGCGCAAGCTGGACTCTCCTCTATTTTCTGATCATTAGCTGTTTGAATGCTCTGCCCTCGTGCTTATGCCTTGGTCTCAACAATACAATCCCATAGTCTGTCTTCATCTCCTGTTTCCCCTCCCTATTATCCCCCCTTATCCCCCCGCCTCTCCCCCATCTATCCATCCACACACACACACCTCCCCGTCCTGGTAAGAAGGCATCCATCCTAATGGTCGGTAGAGCATCCCCTGTCCCCGGCCAAATATGTTCCCGCTCATAGGCCTCCTGTTGGTGTGCGCAAGAAGAAATGTGAATGTGCACCCACGACCTGGGTTAGCCTTGGCTGGCATGAATGCCTTCGCCTGATGGTCATATATATATAGATATCAAGTCTAGAAGACGTAGATTTAGACAGTTTGCAACGGCAAAGGAAGTATTGCATTTGCTAAGATCAAGTGAGCTAAGACAGGACTTAGGAGTACAGTCTAAGGGTTTTAAGGAAATCTAGATTGGGTGAACAGTGAAGGAGCTGGGATAATTCGATTTCGAGGATTAGGGCAGTGTACAAGAAGTATATTGGTTGAGGTGTAGTGAAGGTTAAAAAAAGTTTGACCATTTCAGTTGCTAGTTTTTGATACACATCTTAAACAGTCTATAGAACGGCCAACTAGTTGTAAGGGTGTGCAGAGTAGTTGTTGGAGTGGGTGGATATGATGGATTCTCATCATATCCAGTTTTCTGATAGTAGTTTAGACATGCCGAGGTCCTCCAATAGAACCTCGACTTCAGGCTCCATCTCATCAGTGGCCACCTCGGCTTATCTTGATTCTGACATGTATGCATCAGCTCCATTTGATTCTCTTCATGGAGTAGGAACGGGAACAGGAAATGGAATTGGGATTGGGATTGGTGGTGGTGGTGGGAGTTTTGTGGATTCCGGGGCAATACCGCCTCAACAGCATCGGCATACCATTTCGTCTTCGTCTTCGTCAGACATCTTCCATTCAATCACTTCGGCTACAACTGATGCTTCTTCTGGACCATTATCTTCGTCTTTTTTTGGATCAACCCCATCTGCTCCGTATTATTCTCCAGTGTCTCAAGGACGAAACTCCACAGGATCGGTGCCCACCAAGATGTCTAAGCATTCTATGTCTTCGCCTGCATTTCAATTCCAGGATTCAGTGTCTGCTCCTAGAGACTCTATGATCTTACAATCCCCAGGTGGTTATGGGTCTGCACTTTCGCCTACTGATGCCTCTGGTCAATCGGTTTCTTCATGGGCAGGATCTTTATTCACAGGATATGGTGTGAATCAAATACCGGTATCCAGTCCTATAATAAATGGCGGTGGCCCTGGTACCCCAGGATCACTGAATGGTCTTAATGGTCCTTTTACAAACATGCAGGTTAATAATGGCAATGGTGCTGGTATGAATGGTGGAGGAATGTTTCATGACTCTCGACGATCAAGCGCATCTACAACATCTTCTATCGCCTCTATCAACTATAGTATGAGCGGTCCGATGGCATCATCTTCAATTGGTGCCCTGGGCCCAATGACCACCACTACTCCCGCATCTCTAACCGCTCCACCGACATCACTTTCAACAAATGGTAACAATGGCACTCCTCGAACCAAGCTTGTACCCAAGCCCAAGTTCTCCCAAGAGGATGATGATCTGTTAATAGATCTTAAAGAGAATCAGAAGTTGACTTGGCGACAGATTGCTGAACATTTTGATGGTCGAACTGCTGGAGCTCTACAGGTACGATATTGTACACGGTTAAAATCCAGATCCTTAAATTGGCCCGAAAACGATGTCCAGCTTCTGTCCAAGGCAGTAGACGAGTATGAGGAGGAACGATGGAATTGTATCTCTATCAAACTTGGAGGTCGATATTCTCCTCAAGCATGTAAAGAGAAGTTCAAGCACGTTCTACATCAACGTAAGTTACAAGGAATTTCAAATTCGACAAGAACCTCAGTGTCGTCGTCTTCACTTCCGGGGTCCACTCCTGAGGATCTTGTCAATTTTGAGCAAATGAACGATGTATGAACATATTTATTAGGACTGTGAGTAGCCCATTTTACTAAAACCATAACCGGACTATGTGTTGGACCTTTTTTTTTGTTTTTTGTTTTTTGTGATTGGAGACATCAATTCGTAATTGAGGCTTCTGTTATCAAGTGATTAATACCTAAGCAAACCATATCACACCTAAACTCATCGGATAAATCCTACTCCCCGCTGTCGCCTCCTACTCCTCCTTCTCTTTCTCTTCCTCCTCCTACTCCTCCTACTCTTCCTCCTCCTACTCCTCCTCCTAATCCTCCTCCTACTCCTCCTCCTCCTCCTCCTCCTCCTCCTCCTCCTCCTAATCCTCCTCCTAATCCTCCTCCTAATCCTCCTCAACTGACACCTTCTGGCTCGCTAAGACGTATGCAGGTGGCCCGGCTTACCCGGCTGGTATCCTTGTCCATAAAAAGTAATGGTGTATCAACGGGGCTAATATGCATACGCGAATACCGGAACCGGAAGAGTGTTCCACGCATAGACCGCAACCAGAGAGGATGATTTGGTCATCTATCGACATACATAGCTATCGATTAGCGAGTGGTTGTCAAAAAAAAACGGGCCCCGCGGGCGGGCGTGGTGTCCCGGCGAGGTTTGAGCTGGAGCACGTGTTCTCCCCGCGAATCCCTGATCTCTTAGGTGACCTTGATCTTGTTGATGATGAACCTGTCAAGTGTTTTAAATCCATTCTTTAAGTTTGGCGATAGTAATGAAATGATCTATGAGCTCATCTAACCGTCAAGAACATCTTTGAACTGATTTTTGAACACATGTCATAATCTAGCGACCTCCGTTCTATTTGCAATGATCATGTTGGCAATCACTGCGGATAGCAAGTGCGAATTCCTTGACTGTCTTCATCCAACAGTCAGGTCTCCTTTTAGTATCCCACCCACATGTGAATTGTGACGTATGTTTGATAATTTGAGCCCAACCCCTGCCAGTCCTCACTGTCGTTTTTGGGCTCGTTCGCTCCTAATTCTTTGATCTCCTCACAGCCCCATATAGTTAGTTCCACCGGCAGTACATCAAAAGAATTAAATACGAGCGTGAACACCGCAGAAATGTCTCTGATATGCAGAGATAGGCTCAGTCGATCTCCAGGATTCACTAAGATTTGCTGGAGTCTGAGCAATTACAGCATTCCTGCCGAAGCCATGGATTCATCGAGGGGCAATGATCAATTGCGGGAGACTGGAGATGTCAGTTGTATAATTTTGGTGATCGTATGCTTTTTATCTGCATCGCATGTTTCAACAGCACAACAGATCGTGAAGAATGCTCGTTAAAGGTGCTTGTGAAGGCTGCTTGTGAGTAGTGCTTGTGATGGCTGCTTGTGAATAGTGCTTGGGAATAGTGCTTGGGAATAGTGCCTGTGAATCGTACTCGTGAATGCTGCTCGTGAAGGTGTTCGTGAAGGTGCTCGTGAAGGTGCTCGTGAATGCTGCTTGTGAATACTGCTTGTGAAAGAGACCGTCTCGAGAGACGTTTTTCCGGTTCTGTTCTCAGATTCTACTTTCCGGCTCTGTTACCCGTTGGTTACCTACTAATTGGTATCAACCTATGTTGATAAGACTCATCCAGCCATCCACCAATAATCGGCTAACTAATAACCAAGAATAAAAAAAATAAAAAAAGACAGAGTCAACAAAATCATTCTGTTATTTCATCGTTGCTGAAGATGAATACTTGCGGTCGCCATTGGTCTCCAGTTAATGCTTCACTTAGATTCATTTATTATGGTTATGAATATTTACAGGATCAGTCTTAATACATACAATGAAAAGAGTCTCGGTTATGCTAAAGGAAAAAAACAGGACTCTGTAGGACAACGTATCATGATCGATAATTTATCTCTGACATAAGAGGCAAAGTGCCATGCCACTTGTTTGTTATTTTGTTGGTTTGTTGTTGTTTTCGCTTTTGTTCGCTTCTATTCGAACAACTTGCTTGCTGCTTAGTAAATTCGCTTCTCAATTGGCTCAAGCTGCCACGATTCGAATGGGTGTCTAAAATATCGGTCGGCCTTAAGCATTCTATTTCTTGTTGAAATCTCGAGCTTGCAAGTTACGGGTCATGGCTGGCAACGCCACTCGAACTCCGTCTAATTCTTTAGTCATCGTGATCTGGCACCCCAGCCTAGAAGTTTCGGTCAGCCCAAATGCCAAGTCAAGCATATCGTTTTCATCATCGTCAGGTTCTTCCATCTTATCATAATATTCTGGGTCCACAATGACGTGACAAGTAGAGCACGCACAAGACCCACCACAAGCTCCTTCCATGTCTAGATTATTAGCCTGGGCGATATCTAATAAATTGTCGCCTTCCGCCACCTCCACTGGTATCTGCTCTCCTTCTTTGGTTATAAACGTAACATGAAGCTCTTCGCCAGGATTGGGCTTATGAACATGACCATGCTCTCTTATGGTGGTACATCCAAACCATCGTCTAGTAACTGAGTTATTGGCAGATAGGATTGAACCACTCATTTGTTTCCGGGGGAAAGCGGCCGCTTGATTACAATATCGCCCCCCATATTTGGGGAATATTCGACCCAACAGAGGAATGGTTGATGATCTCAGCATTTTCTATACAGCACTGTGTTCGCAATCTCAACTTCAGCTAGACTTTTATACCCAATATCTACCCATCCAAACCATATATTCAATTCCACCTCTCCCCTATCTTGACTAGTCCACACTTGTGTTGATAATCTGGTGGAAAATTTCGATCTCAAAGCTCGGTCCGGATCCGAGTAATATCAAGAGGGGAGTTCCGAGTAGAACTCGCCAGCCGCAGCAGCAGGGTTGAAGAACAGAGAGGGGAGAATGAAAAGCACCAGGTAAATTGAAGGGTAAAAGGGGACTGTTTTTAGTTGTAATTTCGATGCAAGAATATATTGTTATGATAAATGAATTGGTTTGGAACCCTATGTCCTTCTTTGCGTTCGACTGAGGTCTGTTAACCGGCTCTGATCAAATCAAGGAAATTTTCCTTCGACATTTCATTCGCTTTCTCTTCTTGTTTGGCCAGTCCAATTGTCTTTTCTGACCCATTTGTAGGCACTTTAGCTTGACTGGCAAGAACTGCATTGAACAGTCGGACAACTCCCTTTCTAGCGATTCGCTTGAGTTCCTTTTCGTATTCAAGTACCTCAGAGTTTGACTCTGATCCTGGTTTATTAGATTGGTCAGTAACCAGGCTTCGTACTCTATCTTTCCCTTCACGTTGTTTCTTTTCTTTGTGTAACGCTCGCTTGGCTTTGGCGTCTAATCTCGATTCTTCAAGCTCTCTTGCGTTCTTTTTTGATCTTACTAAAATAGGTTCCTTCCTGTCATATGATTTAAGCTTAGAACCGAGAATGGCAGTAATTGCTGTTGAAAATTTCTCTTTGTCACTTCTGCGCTTAGTATGTCGTTCACTATTCTCGTCATCATCATCGTCGTCGTCGTCGTCACTCTCGTCACTGTCGTAGTTTATCACTTCTGCAGTTTCATCTTGATCTGAAACCTCGAGGTCGACTTCGTCATTATCTCCGATATAATCTTCAGCAGAGTCATCATCACTGTTCGTGTTGTTGTCTTCAGATGATTCGCTCAATTCTGCTTCTAATGGCTCATTTAATTCCTTCGACTGGGCGTCTTCGAGATCTTCAATACTGTCGTCGGAATCGTTGTCGATATCAAATTTGACAACCTTTTGTTTGTTGGGTATAGATTTCTTGATCTGTGATTGCTCCCCCTTACTGCTACTTTTCCTTTTCACCCCCATTGTTAATCTAATATCTCTTTCTCGTTTCAGTGAATAATATTGTTGAACTACGAAGACTTCAAACTTTCCCTCCTCTCATCGATTTTTTTTCACTTTTTCTCTTATCAATCCGTTGCCCTGGCAACCTTTCAGTCTTTCCTTTGCACGGCTGTAGCCAATCGTTTGTTTATCGCAGAGACACCCACCGCGAATAGAACAGTGGTAAATGAACTTATAACCAACTAATTTGAATGAGCTGTAAAGCCGATTAACGGTTGCACTGGTATCACATTAGGAAGTGTGAGAAGACTCTTCATTAATCATTTTTAACTATGGAAACAAATGAGAACATTGATCCAAATTCAAGGCTGCGGCCCCTATCAAGATTACCGCAGCCGACTGCTGGATCCAAGATCCCGTCAATAACTGCATCTAGGAAGACCCTCGAAGAAAGGACAAACCAAAGTAATGTAAACGATTCAAGTCATGGTTCTATTCAAAAGTCTGGTCATTCTCAACCATCTCGCCAGAACTTAAAGGTCAATGGCCCTCAATCTAAGAGTGCGATGCTTCCTCCTACTAACGCCTCTTCTATACGAGGACGCTCAACTGCTGAGGTATATAATGGTAGTAGAGCCACCACAACTTCAGAGCATCAGTATTCAGGGTCATTTCCTAGTCGTTCGCGAAGCTCATCCTCTAACAAAAGCATAAACTCCAGAATACCGTTAGGATATGAACGAAGATCCGGTACTGCGACTCCTCTAACATCTACCTCCAATATAGACCAGAATGAACAGGCTAACAATGAAACGAAACTTCAGCTGGAGCAGAGCCTGAAAGAACGTATAGAGAAGCTGGAAAACTCGGTTGAGCAAGAACGAAAGCTGACGAGTGAGATCAATCGGCTTAAGACTGAACGTGCGGAGTTAGATTTGGAGAAGAAGATGCTTGATGACAAAGTACAAGATTTAAAGCAGCGCTTAGACTATGATCGCAGCAGACATCATGAAACTGAAGCTACATATCAGCAGAAGATAGCAATTCTGGAGGAAAAAGTGACTGAGCTGACTGACTCTAATTCGAACCTCAAGGTTCAAATATCCGAAAATATCATGGCCCTGAAAGATCAATGTAGATCTGAATTTAATGTCGAACGAGAGCGACTGACTACCCAATGGGATACAGAACGTGCTAGACTAGAGAACCTGATACAGACTATCCAGGAAACTGCTAGATCCGAAAAGGATAGTTATGATAAGGAGATATCTTCCCTGGAAGATGAGCACGAAAGAGAGTTAACTCAATTGCAGTCAAAACTAGAGACTGACTATCGTCGCGAACTTGAACGAATTACTGAAGCTCACAGTATGGAAATCAGCAAGCTCCAGAGTGTTGAGGAGAGCAGGTTAATACAAGAGAAGCAAAACTTTGAATCAGAATTGGTGAGAAGAGATGAAATGATGTCTCAAAAAAGTCTTGTCCATTCTCATGAACTGAAGCATATTGGGGACCAATTGGAGCTTGAAAGCAAAAGACTAAAATTCGCCCTTCGAGAGCTAGAAGAAGTGAAGGAGAAATATGAATCGCAAAGACATGAGGCTCACACCCTTCGTGATACTCTTTCGGAGCTCTCAGCTTCGACTGTGGATCAAGAATCTGTAACTAAGTCTCAACAGACTAGGATTCAAGAGCTTGAGTTCCAATTAGAATCTCAGCGAGCCAAGAGCTCAGAGATGCGAGAGATTGCTCAAAAAGCTGAAGAGGATAGAGATGTGGCTAAAGCGAAACTGCTCAAAGAGGAATTGATTCGAAGAAAGTTGCATAATCAGATTCAAGAACTAAAGGGTAATATCCGGGTCTTTTGTAGAGTTCGCCCCAGCCTGCCTTCTGATAATGGTGCTGAATCAACGTTAATTGAGTACCCAGACGCTGAGGTCGAGGGCCAACAGGTCATGTTAACTGGGCCCTCCTCTGACAGTGCAATGGGAGAGTCTTCAAACAAGCTCTACCAGTTTGCTTTCGATAAGGTATTCTCTCCTTCAGCACCTAACGACACGATTTATGACGAAATCTCTCAACTGGTTCAAAGTGCGCTGGATGGTTATAATGTTTGTATTTTTGCATACGGCCAAACTGGCTCAGGAAAGACGTACACTATGTCTACTCCACAATCTGGCATGATTCCGTTGGCAGTCAACCAAATATTCTCTACAACTGAAGCTTTGAAGGAAAAGGGATGGGAGTATAGTTTGGAGGGCCAATTTTTGGAAATATACAATGAGACACTTAACGATCTTCTAGTTAAGCCCTCCGAAAGTGTGAATCGAGGATCAAAACTGGAGATACGGCACGATACTCACAATTCTACGACCGAAGTGGTTGGACTAAGTTCTGTTAAGCTCGATAGCCCTGAAAAGGTATCCTATGTTCTCAAACTTGCTTGGCAGAATCGATCGGTTGCAGCAACAAAGATTAATGAGCGGTCGTCAAGATCTCACTCGGTATTTATTTTGAAACTACGAGGTAAGAATATAATCACTGGGGATGAATCAAGTGGTGTGTTGAACCTCATCGACCTGGCAGGTTCTGAAAGGATTGCGCAATCTCAGGTTACAGGGGACCGATTGCGAGAGACAAAGGCTATCAATAAGAGTCTCAGCTGCCTCGGAGACGTTATCTATTCATTAGGATCAGCTAAGGATGGCTCGCATGTTCCTTACCGTAATTCAAAACTTACCTATCTTTTGCAGTATTCGCTCAGTGGCAACTCAAAGACTCTTATGTTTGTGAACATCTCTCCATTACTTTCACACGTGAGCGAAACGTTAAGCTCGCTGAGGTTCGCTACTAAGGTAAACAATACGCAACTGAAGAAGAAATGAATCATATTGTAGAAGCAATTGATAACAGAATACAAGATAGTTGTAATGATGATTATGCGTTATGGTTTACAGTGGCAACAGTGGCAACACGAATTTGTTGTTTTTTTTGGTTATATTTCATTCATCATCCCCGCTAGGAAGGATACGTGTGTTTTTCTGATTTTCGTCACTCCGAATTCTTTGAATCGTTTCGGCCCTCATTGCTTCGTCGCTTGTTTTCTCATTGTTCTCGGGAAGTACATAGGTTTTCAGTCTTCCAGAAACCTCCAATGCTTTCCATTCTTCTGGATGGTTTTCTAAAGCCCAATTTTCAACCTGTTCCTTTCTAGTACCGACCATAGTCCAATTGTACAGTGCTTCAATCATATCTCTATCAGGGACTATGCCGTAATCTTCCTTCATATTCTTCACAATTGTTTGAGCTCTTAAATAATATCCATTGTAACAGTTGGCAATCACGTACTGCCTCAGAGTGGTGGTGGAAGGAGCAAGCTTCAAATCCGGCACGGTATTGTGCCAGAAATCCTCAACCTCTTCCATGGAATGCCTAGTTAGGTGCTTCAACATGATAGTAACAGACTGTTCGTTGGCCATTCCTCCAAGCATCAACTGCTTCCATTGCTCAATGGTAGCTCCATCATCCTGCAGATTACAGTACGCGCCCATTATGGAATTCAAAATCCTAGAATTGAGATCCAAATCCAAATTCATTTTGAAATAAGTATGCAAAGAAATCACCCCGTCATCGTACAAAGTTCGGCCAAACTCTTCAAATAAAAGAACATATATATCTTCATTCGGAGGTGCCAGCTGTCCCTTCTTATATCTGGCTCTCATGAACTTGAAGATTGAGAGGGCAGCATCAGGACGCTGAAGCTGACAGAACTTTTGTATGATCGTATAGTATGAGTTGTATGGTATCTGGATAAACCGATTGATGGTCCCGAAGGTGAGCCAAGCTTGTTTGTAATCCTGGCAGGACATAAGATATTCGTACATCATCTTATACATTTCAGGAACTGCTTCCCAGGTCAGATCCTCACGAGTAGCATCCTCAGATCCATCGCCTAGTTCTTCTCCTAAGAACCTTTCAGCATCTGTGATGTAATCAAAATCAATGAACATTCGCAGTAATGCGCACTGAGCTTTATAGCCAACATTAGGAGTAAACATCTTTATTTTACGGTAGAGTTCGAACACTCTGATGGGGTCAGATTTATCAACCAGTTCAATGATCCAATACAGTGACCGAAGGTGGCTCCCGTCGTTAGCATCCCATCGGGATCCTTTTTTAAGAGATTCATAGAATATATCTATTGCTTGGCTGGTTTGGCCGTGATCTAATTGGCAGTCAATAAGAAGGGAAAAGGTCTCGGCATCACCAAACACTCGGTATTGGGTTTCGAAATGACTCAGTAGTGTGTTGGTAAAGCTCTGTTGAAGGTGCAGGATGCTAGCTCCACCACATGCTCCTTGAATAATTCCATTCAGGGTGTCGATATTTGGTTGGAAGCCAGACTGCCTGGTTCGTTCCAGGGTCTTGCTAACCTGTTCGAAGTTAGTGGTGTCATAGGCTTCCCAACGCAACAGTGCGTCCCACGTCTGCTTAACATAGATTTGCTGTTCAAACTCGGTGCGGATCTTAGACTCGAGTACTCTGCCCTGGTGTTTGTTAATTCGGAGCTTTGAGCATGCAGCCAAACAAAATTCATAAAATTGAAGTCTAGCTTCTTCATTGTCGATGGTTATCACATTCGCTGGTTTGATGGATACTCCATCGTTAGACTCACCCGTAACATAGTTCTGGAGAATGAACTGAGCGACGGATGAAGCGTTCAAGCTAACTGAAGTTTCCAGAAGTTCCACTATGAAGTCCTCAGTGAATCCAGGGAAGTTTGCATTGTTAAAAACAATTTTCTCGATAAGATGCGTGAACCTCTTAGCGGTGTCTGCTTGCTCGGAATGTTTTATCAGCGCTGTACTAAAGAATCTGAGTACCTGTCCATAACTTGTCAATGAGAATTGGATACTAGATGGGCTTATCATTGACTTTTCAGCCAGTTTACTCATAAATTCTAGCCCGTGTTCTTCGACCTGCTCAAGCGACTTCAATGCTTTTAAAAAGATATCCTCGGTTTCGATTTGGTTCCGGTTTAAAAGAGAGGTGAACAACTGCTCAGATTCTGTTTTCATACCCAGAGAAAGAAGGTATTTCACATAAAAGATCCCATTGAGCAGCATATTCTCACTATTGACAACAAGGGGATCACGAGCTTGTTCGAGTCTCGCGAACAGCTTGGTAACCAATGAAAACTGTTTAACATCCGACGCTTTGTTTTTAGCAATTGATCTAAACAAGTTATCAATTTGTCTATCCATCAGTAATTTAACTGGTTTGTTTGACAATCTTTCCAAAGAGTTGTAAGCTGCTTCTATGATAGGCATATGCTCCGGTGGTATGGTGAACGGAGGAACCGCATGCACAACATTGTTTAACAAGTCTTTCAGTTGATGCAATTTTTTCGAATCGACATACTCCTCTGTGCCAATAGTTATTAGACCTTCCTGCAAAGCTCTCACCGCTCGATCCTTTGGTGTCCTAGTCTTTACTTCAGTATGTTCCCAAGACGTCTGGTTAGTATTTTGGGCCCTCTCCCCCACCTTTCCTAAAATTCGGTTGTACCAGGGCCCATTATTGAATGATCTGGTTTGATTCCAAGGTCTTACCGCAGCTGATTGAGTTATCCGGTTAGTTTTAGTACCGAGAGTGCGGATTGCAACTCGCAGAATCATCTTGTGTTTGCTATAACATAATTTGTCCCCGGTTCTCCTACCAGATCAGAGCCCTCGAGACGACGAATTTTTCACCAGCAGTAGTGGGTCTCTTGAACCTGGACAAGGCTGATGGGCCGAAGAGGGTCGGTAAGTTGAAGGGATCAGAGATTGACAAAATTGTGAATAGATTCGAGTTTAATTCATTAATTTACCAGTATAATAGTACATAAGATCGTATCGTTAGAGTAATCCACTGTTATTGTGTCTTGCTCCGAAGTTAATAAGACGAAAGTATTTCATTCAGCAGGCTTTTAAGTCCTGGATCCCGTTCCATCGGGTGCTGAGAAGTAGTACCATTGATAGCGTTGGAAGTCGTAGGAGGCAATGAAGCTGATCCATTTGCATTGATAGTACTAGCAGTAGAGGTTTTACTACTGGAAGCGATAGCAGAGCCAGTGGCAACAGTAGCATCATCATTGGCAGGAGTGGGAGTGGGGGTAGACGTCGTGGGTGGCACAGATTCCGCAGGTCTCTTGGATGGTGGATGATCCACATCTTGATCAGGCGCAGTTTCTTCATCACGCAACCAAATGTCTTGAATCTTAGCTACGGGCCCACTCATCTCAACATAACAGGTGGCAGCTGTTTCGAGAACAGTAGCAAAGTCCTCTGTTGACAAAGGAGCAGCTCGCCGTTTAAGTCTTACCCGATCTACTGTCTCTTGAACCAGATCTTTCAGATACTGTTCTAGGCCGGCCAATAATACTTCTGAACAATTCTTGTCCATTCCTTGGAGGAGGCCATGTTCTAAAGATATTCCCAACATTCTTGCTCCCAATGCATCATTATCCGGTAACTCATAAGCTTCAGACGCCATTGGAGCATCATAACTATGAATGATATCTTGAGTCCATGCACCAGGATTTCCTAGGGTTGAAGTTTGAGATTGCGAGTTCATGGCTGCAGTACTCTTGCTGGTACTAGTACTACTACCATTTTCAAATTGTTTCTGTTGCTGCGAAGATTGTTGTTGAGCTTCGGCTTTTTCCTTATCACTGACAAATGGTATCTTAGGAAGCAGTGCCTGGCGAGTGACTGCGATAGTTGATGGAAGAGGCGTCCGCTTTGATGATTCCTATGGAGTCGAGTTAGCAAAAAAAAAAAAAAAAAAAAAATTAAACAAATACAAAAGAACTTATCGTTTGAACTTCTTTCCAACTTACCTTAGCTACTGCCTTTATCCGTTTGCGCTCACGGACTGATAGGCCCATAATATCCTCCTTAATTTTTGCCAATTGAGTGTCTCCCTTTACATTTCGGGCAGTTCCATCCTTGGATTTTCTAGACCATCCTGACAAAATGCCATTATCAGATTCACCCTGAGTGCCATCTCGTAAGGCATTAGCAAGATTAGCCATCAAAAATCTGTTATGCATTCGAACCATATTTTTATCAAGGATCTCATCTAGTTCCTGTTGTAATTCGACTCTGCTCAATTTTCCTAACCAGTTAATACAATCTTCAACACATACTCTCTCTCGCGTTTCAAAGTCTCTTTTTCTCCATACCTATTAAGAAGTGAGTTACAACGTCTCTGTATCGATCCCAATTGTTTCCTAAGTTCTTTTGAAACTCAACCATTATGTTTTCCACCTCGATCCGTCGAAGTGCTTCGCCATTTGGAGTCATTGATCCAGTCCGTACTACCCTTGTTGGGGTACTAGAAGCTGTTTGTATACCGTTTGCTAGGGCAGAACCATTAAGGTCGACATTGGTAGGCGCAATCGTTGCTCCTGTTTGGGCTTGAATTTGGCCTTCCTCGAATTGTTTAAGAGACCCATTCAGAAGCGAAGCTGGTGTAGCGCTCTCGACAGCGGCGTCAGTATCTCCAGACATGTTCGTATCTTGTCTTACGAATGAAGGCAAAAATTAGTTTGAAAAATTGGTATATATAGACCAGACACTATCCGATCAAAACAATATCTAATGTCAGAGTCTCTTTCCCCAATCAAGTGACTACAGTGGTCTTTTCACTGCTAGAATAGCTCAGTCCTGGGCCCCGATCACAAGACCTGTTGATTAGTTTTTTAATACCCCGACAAACACGCAGCTTCAAAGAGCCACTTGACAAACTCCAAAAAACAAAACCTAGCTTCAAAAATTAACCCAGGTCACTGACTTTGTGATCCGTTTGGAAACACTTCGTCCCTTCACACTTGCAATCCCCTTCTCTAGTCTGTCTACCACTTGTTTCCGAAAGGTCGTTCGGAATCTCTCACAATCGTCCCAGCCGCGAGCTGATCTGAGAGGAGTGGTGGAGTGGTTGACGGTTCGAGGATGGCAAGGGATGGCAATTGATAATGGATGAAGAGTAAGGGTAATGGGTAAAGCAATGGTAATAGGTAAAGCAATGGTAATAGGTAAAGCAATGGTTATAGGTAAAGCAATGGTTATAGGTAAAGCAATGGTTATAGGTAAAGCAATGGTTATAGGTAAAGCAATAGGTAGAGGAAAGAGTAAGTTTTAAGCTAAATTGTTGATAACACAGTTGATATATATACAGTTGCAAATGTAACAGTCTGAAGTAATATAATTGAACTTACTTTCGCTGGACGCCATTAGTACGGACAGAAACATCTCGGCGTGGATTGTCTAGCTTCCAAAAGTCCGCATTTTTAAACCGTTCTTCATCTTTAGGCAATTCCGGAAAAGAACTACGAGCTCGAAGAACACTGTTACGAATCAATTCAGCAGTAGTGCTTCTCAATAGTTCTGCATCTTTGCCATTTCTCAAGTCTGAAGGCATATCGTAGTCATTCGGCGACAGGTTGTCAGTTGAGCTAGTAGAACCACGGTTCTGGACTAGTGTATACCATTGTGACCGTAGTTGAGAAATTGACTTGTCTTCAATTGGGTCACCAATTGCTATGTCTACCTTGGCACCGATTGATGAAGCTTTTAATATGGTTCCATCCTCAGGCATGACCTTATCAAGTCCCTTGATATATATAGGTACCACGATTGGGGGCACGGTAGGTTCCAGAATGAGCCTAGATACTCCCCATTTGAAATACCGCAGAGTGTTTTCAAACGGAGCAATGGGCTGGTGAACCACGGACTCTGGGAAAGTATGGACCCATTGAGGGAGATGGGCCATGTCACTGACGATATCAGTTTCTGTTGGAGAAGACGAGCCATCGTCAAGCCGATGATGCTTATTAGGTACTCCCACACTATAGCCCACGGTCTGACCAGCATTCTCTCGACTTAGTAGAGCGATGGCGGCGTCAATTGATGGCTGGAATGGACCTGCACCAAATCTTTTGGTACATAAGACTTGACCATGGGAGAAGAACCAGCCGAAGAATGAATTTTTGAAACAAATGTTCTCCGCTCCTAAAGTCCATCTCATTCGTTGGGGATGCAAAATGTGTTCTAATGGTAGGGGTCCCCAGCTCAGTGGATCATCTAGAACGGAAGTGTGGTTCATCACTGTGAGCAAACCCCTGTTTTCAATCTTGCTGGTTCGATAAGCCTCTAGAAGGGTATCAAGGTTGTGAACAGAGGTGTCAAGTATGTTATTGGATATTGTTCTGGCTAGCAACCCGGTTGAGGACATTATGAGCTTTCGCTGGAGTCTCCCCCATGCTGACTGCTTAATATATGGTTTAAGGAATGTCCATCCTCTATCGTGAACTCCCTTGAATGACATTATAAACCATCAGACACTCCATGTGATTGGTGTATAGGAAACATACAATCCAGAGTCAGAAAAAGAAAGATAGGAAGAGAGAACAAAAAAACGAGGAACAGGGTCTATGAGCTCAGAGGTATAGTACAGTCTATCTTAATCAGCTACCCAGATCTGTATAAGGACACAATCTCCGACTTTGAACTATCAAGTTAGTGGGCTGGTCGGAGCTCATCAGAAGCCACCGGAACTTGAAATTTCACCGTGCGGCGCATACCTGATTTGAGCTGTAGATGGTCGTCAATCCGCTACAATTAGTGGCTGGTAGGCACAGTGTCTGATGGTTTTAACATATCGCTCGCTAACATAGGCACTACAGATAGAACTATATCAATCAAAGGATGGAAAAATACTCAGAGTGGAGAGATGATGCAACTGGAATCTCCCCGTTCATGCCATTAGGCGATTCATCTAAGCGATCCAGTATAGTAGGAATAATCTTAGCTGTGATTCGCTTACCCCTTGTGAGTGTTTGGATTGTTCTTCATAATCTTTTGTTTCGATGGATTCCCATAGTCCAATCTTACTCTCTCAAGCTCGTGCTTATGATTACAGGGGTCAGCGTGAGCCAATGGACAGAACAGAGGTATGTAGGATTGCATTCCTATGGCGGCGCAAGTAAAAAAAGCTAACGTAATTGATTAGAAGCAAAAATAACAGTCAAACCGGGCCAAAGTATGGGGATTTGGTAGTGACCAACTTTCAGTCGCCCCTTGATGGATTCATTCTAGGATCAATGTAAGTTATCTGGAACAATGAGCGATGAGGGGTGATAGATCAGATATTATTTGAATCTCTGTGGTATGTGGATATTTGATCTAAGGTAGGAGACCTGTAAGCTCCGGTGGGGAGGCACAGCATGCTCAAATTATGATGACAGGTCTGATCGCGTATTAAAATTACAATGACAGGTCTGATCGTCACAGCTGCCAGGAACGCTGGATTGTAATGTACATTTTAGCAACGTACAACTGCAGCGATTGATCAAGATGATCGACGAACATGGGTGATTTATTTTTCTTACAGCCAACACGATTGCGAGATGTGCATCCCATCAGCAGGCTTTCAAAAGATAATGGCGTAACTAACACGTATAGCATGCGTCCAGTGTTCCTGATCCCAGAAAAGACCGGAACATGTGTCCATTCTGTGACAAGTATTCAACTCATGGGTATTGCTTTAGGGATCGTCTCTATCCCTTCAAGTGCCGGTGGATATGAGGCTCGACCGATCAAGGACGCAATTAAGACCGCAAAGTCTAGAGGACAGGTCGCAATCATGTTCCCTGAAAGAACCACAACCAATGGCCGAGGATTGTTATCGTTTCCAAATTCACAGCCCTTGACGTCACTGGCACCACCAACTAATGCTACCACTACCAGTATCGACGGCACCCATATCTATACCTTAGCGATCAAGTACAGCTCCCCTCATCTTAACACCCCAGTGCCAACTTCGATTCTTACATGGGGATTTGCGGTGATGAATAATTACGGATTGCGTACTCAGGTTCGGATATCTGGTGTGATTGAAGGTGAAATCGGTTCCAATCTAGCGCGAATTGGCCGGTTACGTCAAGTTGGAACCAGTTTAGACGAGGATGCCAAGCGACGGTTTGTATCCGAGTATAGGAGGACCCATTAATTCTTGATCGGTCGCTTAAAACTGGGATCTGTGCCTGTGGTATGAACGTCTCACCTCATCAAAAATGAGATCGGATCACTAAGACACTACCAAATCCCACTAGTTATGGGGCTCAGTGGTAAAGCGCGGGAGTGATTGAGTGGACTTGGTAAGACGATCGATGCACGAGAATCTAGGGGTCACTCACAAAGACATTTCCGAAAGGTGGTAATATCGGGGAGTGAGGAGGGGCACTAAATGGAGGATGGAGTATTCTTGATTGGTGGTGTAATGATTGATGTAATGATGTTCAAGTTGTGGGGGTGGCTGTATAATTGTTTTGTTGAAGCAATAAATCTTTACCCAGTAATGGTACCAACATCTTAGTCACACGCCGTCAGCACGTCCTCTGGCTTTGTGCTAAAGTTGGGGCCAAACTTACTAAGCCTACCTGGTATCCTGTACATCTCAATAAGAGTCTAAATTGCCTAAAACTGGCCTTCTCCACCGTCGCTTGAAGCCTCTCGATTCTACCTCGATTGCGCGTCTCATTCCTCCGCCTTCTCTGTGACACCACCTCCTCCGGCAACCTTGCAGATAGTCGCCTAACCCTAGCAGCACCGGGCTTCTAGAAGACCAAGCCCCTGCATTTGATGCCATAGCAACTGGTCAAAAGTCATACAGCCTTTTAAAACCATGATGAGATCTCGTAGTCGGGCGCGCACAGAAGACCCCCTTAGAAGCCGGATGGTGTGTACTGGCTGGCGCCATCAGGTACGAGCAAAGGGGGCATGCCTGAAGGTTTGAAGGGGAAGATTGGAAATATTTGTTTTGGGAGTCCAGGAGGGTATAAGACCAGCAATCCTGGCTCATGTTAAATCAAGCGGTAACAGTTACATTCATTTAACACTGAGTCCATCTCGAGAAGCCTATCGTACCGTAGCGTTCAGCCAGCACGCACTCATTCCTTTATCTAGCGGTACTGCCATTCTTTAATCATTCTCGTTGACGGAAAGAACCTTTCATTATCTCTCTGTGACTGACTGTGAACCATTGACCCCAAATTTTTATTCTTCGATCATTCATTGTTTAATTCTTTCATCTTATCATAATGCCATGTATCTCTGTATATGACGAAGATGAATACGCCCAGGAGATTTACAGCAATTTACTGGCCCAGCAACAGGAAGCTGTCCACCCAGATCCCACGATGATCGATATCCAACCTGAGATTCAATGGTACATGCGCCCATACTTGGTAGACTTTCTAATTGATTGTCATTATTCCTTACGACTTCAACCGGAGACTCTGTTTCTTACAATGTCAATTTTAGATCGGTATTGCTCTGCTAGAGTAGTATACAAACGCCATTATCAGCTTGTGGGGTGCACAGCATTATGGATTGCAGCGAAGTATCAGGATAAGAAGTCACGAGTGCCGACGCTACGTGAATTGGCTTCGATGTGCTGTAATGCTTATGAGGAAGACATGTTTTCACAGATGGAGTCACATGTTCTGTCTACTATCGGATGGTCTGTTGGCACTCCTACTGTTGCTGAGTTTTTGGGATTGGACACGAAGTTTCTAGGACTCAAGTCTATCGTAGGTGGGTCGGTAGTAACTAACATTGGACACTTTTTAACCGAGGTTTCACTTTATGACCGGGAGTTCGTAGGAGTTCCTCCTTCTCAATTAGCATCCTCTTGCTTGATGCTTGCAAGACTAGTGGCTAATGGGACTGCGATGTTCAATTTGGCTGAAATAGGGGACAATAAGCTAAGGATGATGAATCGAGTACTTTATCATTGCCGATATGCGTCTAAGAGCTTAGTCAAGAAGTATTCTCGTACTTCTACTGATCATGCTGCGGATTTGATCAAGGCATTTATTGATTCTACTCCTCAAATTGAGCTTACATTGCCTCAACCTCCCAGCTTATCAGCTGCTCGTGGAGTTCCTCCTTCACCACCCAACTCTCCTCACCGATTTGCTATGTCTTCTGTCCAACAGAAGGCTCGAGGTGATGGCTTGTTAGCATTTGGAAAGGCATCGTCTGGTACTTCCAATTCCTACTGCATTACTCCTCCATTGTCTCCAGTGGAGGTAGAAGGGTACCAGTCTGTGGCAATGGATCGTTGTTAAAGCCAAGAACCATTTAGTAACGGATGCTCTCTACTTCCTAACGAACTTTCCTTTGACGACCTAATAATGTTTATCCCTACTGCGATAATAATGATTGTACTAATACATTTTAACTATTTAGAAAAAGCATTGATCACATTGGTAAACGTCCTCACTTTTAATCCGTCGAAGAATCTACCGCCTCAACATCATCAGGATACCTGAATCCGGCCTGCTTCCGTACAGTGTCCATCACATTCATGATGATTCGAGACTCCTCCAAGTCAATTGTAGGAGACTCTAACTTGCCATCCCGAATCTGACGCGCACACTCATCAGCCTCCCAGAACATACCTTGCCCGGGAATGTCAAAGTCCTTTCGAACAGGCTCTTGGCCCTGGAGATGAATGGTGAAGCCTGTAGGCCTGTAGGATGCTCCATGAACAATAATATAGCCCTTAGATCCAACAATTCGGGTCACATAATCATCAGGAACAGTATCTACCAGACTTGTAAGTGCGACAGCGGTCACCCTAGAGTTAGGGAATGTCAACAAAATGTTGGTGGTCTCGTCAACCCCAGTCCTAGGCTCCTTGAGAACCTGAGATGTAACTGTAGGCACACCTCTCTTGTTATCAGGATCAGTGAATGCGATCATAAATACCCAAGTTAGAGAATAGATTCCAAGATCAAGTAATGCTCCTCCTCCTAGTTTAGGGTTATAGATTCGGTGAGACACATCAAAGCTACCGCTACTAAAGTCCATACAGTTATCAGCAATAACTCGGTGAATTTTACCCAGCACCTTTTCTTCAAATAGCAATCGCTGTAATTCCTTAGACAGGGGGAAGAATCTCGTCCATACCGCCTCCATCAAGTACACCTTCTTCTCTTTAGCAAGCTTGATCAATTCTGCCACTTGGGCCTCATTGATTGTGAACGCCTTCTCACTTAGAACGTGCTTCTTAGCATTCAGAGCCAGCTTGACGTGGTCATAGTGAAGAGCGTGAGGAGAAGCCACATAAATGATGTCCACGTTCTTGTCAGCCACCAGAGACTGATACTCCCCGTAAGCGGAGATTTCCCCAGGCAAAGAATTGTCTTTGATGAACGCATTTGCTCTATCTTTGCTGGTAGACGAAGCTACTGCCACAATCTGGTGAGAAACATCATTAACTCCTCTGGTCTTAGGATCTCGAATCAGGTCAAGACAGAATGTCTTAGCGATCCCGCCAGTGGCCATAATACCCCATTTGAGAGTGTATACCATTGTTAGATTAACCGTAAGATTGAACTAGAAAAAAAAAATCGAGCTTTCAAACACAAGAAGGGGTTCTGTTCTTGTTGTCTTGGCTTAGATTTGAAATCATGTACCTTGGCTGTCTTATTTATACTGTATGGTTGCCCTCTAAGTTGCCTGCATAAATGGGAGGGTCACCCGCGGGCCTCTCCATCAAATATCTTAGCGGGGGACGTTTACGAGGCGTTGCGAAATAGAACTGGAATTGAATGAATGGCTAAGCTTTACAGTATCTCGTTCAATCAGTCCCGATCGTCTGATGGTTCACAATTCAACCGAATCTACTTAGGTCTCTGTTAACAGACGTTCTGGCCCTCTCCTTCTTCAGTTCCGGTCTCTAGCTCCGATCTCCAGTTCCGGTGGATGCTGCTACCTTCGACGTTACCACAGTCAGTCCCCGAGCCACCGCCGCCGCCGTGCCGCTAATGCGACGCTGCAAAAAATGCTGGGGTAGCAGTACGGTAACAGTACGACAGGCAGCCTAGCAGTTTTCGTTGGTGACTATGAACTGGTCAGTCCTTATCTTATCTTACTACAGCAGTTAACTCAACCCGTGTAGTAATCGACGATGAAACAGGAAAATATGCCATTAGACCCAAATTTGAAAGAGCGAATGACCGACTCAGAAACGATTGGTTTTAATTAGGTATACCTCTTCACTATAGCTTCCCTACTACATCTAGCTTTTCCAACTTCCACCGGCACCACTATAACACCACTACTGCTACTCTACTGAGAACAGACGCCTAAAACCTGAACTGCAATATTTCACCCACCACACAACTTCACATCCAGCCGCACGATGCGGCTGGTCCGTCTGTATAATGACGGTAGTAACAGTTAAGGATTCAGTTCAAGACCACTAAACTAGTAGGAGATAGACCAACTAGCAGCGCACCATGTCAGGACTAGATTCATCCCCAGGAACTGAGATGTTTGTCAACTATGAATCTGACTTTCAGTTGACATTCCAAGAAATTACGCAGAAGCTAGAAGAGCTTGCGGATCTGTCAAGTAGCGGTAGGTATAATTTAAAGGGATTGAGGCCGCAACCGTGGTGGCGAAGAGGGTTTAAATATATACTAACTATCAGACCAACGCAAGGCATCTCTTCAGGCTATTTGGCGAGCTATTGACGAAGCCAATGAGATTGTAAGTTGAATTTTTTTCTTGCTTTTATTTCTGGGTTTGAGATTTGAGCACGTTGTGAAGTAATACTAACCAGTGTTGATAGCTTGACCAGCTTGCAATTGAGATTCAGAACATCCCTTCAGCTGATCGATCCAAATTTAATGCCAAATTAAGGTCCTATCGCAATGACATTGATAAGACGAAACGTGACGCTAAGGAGGCTGACGAATCCTCGACTCGGAAAGCACTGTTTGGTGACCGTGGAGCAGGAGGTGACTCGGATATTGCGTTGGACCAGCGCCAACAGCTCTTATCCGGTACTGCCTCCTTAGAACGGTCATCTCAACGACTGCGTGACTCTCAGAGAGTAGCAAATGAGACTGAATCAATTGGTGCCAACATTCTTACTGATCTTCGGGGCCAACGTGAGCAGATCATGAACTCTCGTAACACTCTAATGGAGGCTGATGGGTTTGTAGACAAGAGCATTAGAACTTTACGAGGAATGACCAGGAGAATGGCGACCAATCGGATCATTACTGTGGCTATAATTACCATTCTAATCATACTAATCCTGCTAGTGATTGCGTCTAAGTTCTGGTAATAATACTGTCCAAACTGTAGGAGTTGAATCGAATGGTATTCACCTAACCGCAGTGTTGACTTCACATACCGCAGCTGCTGCCTCCTGTGATGTGGGAATATGTTTTTGGTGGTTTGCCTTTGTCCTTTCGCATGTTTCATGTGTCCGGGTACATACTTCAATCTGTCTCACGGTAGTCATCACTTCAGTGTCCCCCTCACCCTTTCAGTGACCGATAATTATTTTTTGTATCGGTTTTTACAATTATTATTTCCCTTCATCCCGTGCTTTTGGTAATTCAGGCCAGTTGAAGGCGGCGGAGAATGCAACCGAAACTAACCAACGACCCCTGGCAAAGGTTACTACTACTATACAATCCAGAGACCGGATAGGGTCAAATACTTAAGTTATCCAATTGGCGGAGTTAAAATTTGCTGTATAAATACGTGAATTGGTTGTTGTTTTATATATTACTGGGTATATTGAACAAATGCTTATCGATTCCTTCATTAACCAAGAGTAACGAGGGCGTGTCATAAATTTCATTCAGAGTCGTCATGGAACCAAACAAGCTGAAGATAAAAGAAGAGACAGAACGAACAGCCAAAAAAAAAAAAAAAAAAGTTATACATAGGTTCTATGATGATTTCGTAACCAAATCGTGAATCTTGGACACAATGCGGTCTTCCATATCCTTATTTCCACCAATGACCAACATCTTCATTCCATTCTTGAGCTCAGCAACCGCAACCTCTGCCTGAGTCAACCCCTCTGATTGAACATATACGAGGAAGTCTGGGCCAGGTAATCCTCGTAACACATTAACATTGTTCATCCACTTATGCCTGTAGTTTAGCTCATCCACGTCTTGATATACTTGCGCAGTGGCTATTGACGCAGGAGAGGATGGAGCTTGTGGAGAACCTGTAGCTGAGGATGCAGCGCTTGGGGGACCACTATGAGTACTAGGGGGTCCATTGATTGAACCGGTAGCCGAGCTGGCTGGACCACCACCACTAGACCCTGCAGTTCCAGGGCCCGAAGAGAGGGATCCAGATACTGATGCAGGGGCTGAGGATGACGATTGAGATTGAGTATCAGTGGGTCCCATCACTGTCGAATATTTAGGTACTACACTCTCCTGGACTGCCAATTCGTCAGCCACTGCCATTAAATAACCACCAATAACAGTATACGACAACTGCTGTCGCATCAGATTGGACACAATCTGATATAGCGAAGTGACACGCCACATGTTGACTGCTGCACTGTGAGCTAGTTGTGGAGGAGGAGAGTCAGTCCATGATGAGCAGTATAGACCATCATAGGCTGCTGAGCGATTATCTCGAATAAGACGATCACTTAAAGCCTGGGACAGGCGCTGAATCATAGCACGATCCTTACCCTCAATTGCAATAATAGGTCCTCGTTTTTGAGGTCCTGGCGGAATTGGATCGCAGATCATGGACAAAATATCTGCCTTCTCTCGAACCGTAACTTCAGAGGATGGAGGAGCCGGTGAGGTTACCAGTGCAATTGCAGATTGATATCTGTCAGCTCTTCCAGGATGGAATGACTTTGGATCGTAGTGAGAGGACATTCGTCGCTTCTTCATCCTAGCATCTTCTTCGATCACTGAACTGAGGGGACCAGGCATTGGGTGCGAGGTTCCTGAAAAAGCGCTCGCCAGTTGATGTGTTCCATGAGTCTGGGATCCTGGAGTACTATGTAATCTACTTGCAGACGCGCCTTGAGGAGAATCAGGCAGAGGAAACGACCCTCCCCATGTTGGTTGAGTGGGAGAATGAACGATTGAGCTTTTCTTCAATGGTTCCGAAATTGGGGGAGTACCAGGAGTTTGAGGTGCCTGAGGAAGCTCATCTTGAGGTCGAGGAACGATCCGTGGAAGAGTGGTGGGCGGTATCGCTGATTCAGAAGATACAGAAGACAAGCTGGATCGTGACATCAAACTGCCAGATCTCGATGACATGCTAGAGATTGAGGTCCCTTGACTTACATGCCTCATAGAAACGTTGCTGCTTACTGATGAGGTAGATGAATGCTTGGGTGGCTCTTCAAAGTAAGTAGCAGCAGAGGCCCGAGGAGTTGAAGGCAGCGACCCAGGAGCGGATTGAGCGGGTCCATAGTACTGCTGACCACTATGATAGTATTGTGAAGGAGTCCCTGGAGGATGGGAAGATCGATGAGTCAGCTGCTGCGTTTGCACTGGTTGAACAGGATGCTGAGATGGCGTCAAAGGCAGCTGAGGTGGAGGAGGAGGAGGCTGTTGATGCTGAGGAGGGGGGTGCTGAGCCAACTGAGCATGCTGTTGTGAATGAGGTGGTCCAGGAGCAGCATGTTGTCGATAATACGGATCCTGAGAATATCCAAGAGGTGGAAATGGCTGGGCAGCTTGGACAAGATGAGCCGGATGGCCCACTGGTGATGCATATGTTGAAGTATTAATGGTCGTAGGCGTCGTGTCAGGGTGAGACCCGTGATATTGTTGAGAGTAAATTGACTGAGGAGGTTTTGTATCCTGAAGCTGTTGGTGTTGTTGCAACTGCTGTTGATGTTGTTGCTGCAGTTGTTGTTGATGTTGCTGCTGCATCTGTTGTTGTTGCTGATGTTGTTGTTGTTGTTGCTGCTGCTGCTGTTGCTGTTGTTGCTGTTGTTGCTGTTGTTGTCCAGCAGGTGTGATTCCTTTACACACCGCACAAACTCCTGAATCGTTAGCGTTAAATGAGCTAGTTCCAGCGGTTGGCTGAGAACCTCGCTTAGATGACCTTCGTGGTTGGTATCTGTAATCTGGGAATCGTTCGAGATGAGACTTCTTTTCTTCATCTCCAAGTTGAATCCAGAAATCCTTTTCACGTTGAGGAAGTGACCGCCATTGCTCACCTATAATCTTCGAAATCTCTGGGTTTGTTTTGCCAGGATTTTCGGCCACTACCAAGGAATGGTGATGCTGTCTATATAAAATAAATGCATTCCTTGGTCGAGGCACTCTCGAGGTATTTGAACATATACACACATGAGTTGGAGTGTCTCCCGGGGCAGATCCTGTTCGTTCTGCCGGAACCTGGGTTCCTTGTGCAACTACCTGGTGAGGTTGATGTAGTTGATGCTGAGGATGAATCTGCTGAGGAGTGGTAGGATGTTGATGAAGTTGGGCGTCTTGAGTAACAGGGGTCCTAATTTGCTGGGGGTGACCTTGAGCCTGAGCGTCTGCTGTCAAACCATGGTGGTGCTCTGGTAGTGGAGTATCACCCGACAGGGGCGGCATTCTAGCGTACCCACGCCGGGGAGAGAGATGAACAACAGTCACAAAGTAGTCTGTTAAGATTCGATTACAGATTCAAATCTCGTCGACCACAACTTTTGCGTAGCTGAATGTCCAACCGATAACAAGGGGAAAAAAAAAAAATTTGAGAGAACACAACCAGTTTGCAAACTTTGTACCAAAACAACAAAGAAAGAGGAAGAAAGAAATAATAAAAACTCCCTACACACAGCCACCTTTGTACAACCCTTCAAATCTGACAGACCGTCCAACCCTGTCGTAACAACTAAAGTACACCTTGATCCTTTAACAGTGTCAAGTAAAGAGCTAACGACACTCCTTATCTTAATTGTATATAATAGATCAAACCTTGTAAAGGTCAATGCAGAAAAATGTCAAGGCCACAGCCGAAACCTAAATGCGCAGTACACTCGCAGGTAGCGGTGTCAAAACCACCTAAACAACTGAGCACCTAAGAGCCGTTATGACGATTAGACAGTAGCACAAAGATACCAAACACGTTTACCCAACACCAGTTCAACTGAAATGATCTGGTCCCTTGTTGTGTTGTTCTTTTGTTCTTCTTTTCTACCTAAAGGCTTGCGAGCTTCCTCGATTTTGGAAGTTAGGTAGTCAAGGAGTGAAAGATCCAATCGACGACAGCCCACGTACAGTAGTAGAGAACAAAGTCAATAGGAGGAAAAAAATTTCTACACACGAAGGAGAAAAAGCAAAAAACCACAAATAACCGAAAAACAAAAAAACAAAAAAAAAACAAAAAAAAAAAGTTTAGCCTCTCTCGGCTTAGATTCGCTTTCAATTCTCGGAGCCGGCGCTTTTTGCTTTTGAGCAGTCAAAGTCGTGGCAACGGGTGAGTTACAGGCTTGACTAGGAAAATTTAGGATTCCTGTCGCTAAAATATACTTGACTCAGATCACTGCACCCGATAAAAATAATCATCCACATACGACTGTTTCTTTCCTGTCTATACATACCTACATATATATATATATATATAGTTGAGTGGTAGATATATAGGGTCCCATTCAAGATGGTCACCGTGAAGCAAGGGAAAAGTAAATGTGGCGTCAGTGTCATGACCGGATTTAGGAGACTATTAGATAAAAGCAATATGCATATTGGGACAGGGGAATCGCAGAAGATCTACAACTGTGATGGGGGAGACCTGCGAGAATGAGACAACTAATAAGGGCGAAGGGAACGAGGAGGCTTTACGATAATGCGCAACATTGGGGATAGTGGGATAGGACGAGGCGGCTAATAAGTAAAGAGGCTAATGAATTCGTAAGGAGTAAGGGGGGAGTGGGGAGTGTGGACAATGGTAGTTGGAACCAGGACCTTTGGGTTGAGTTTAGCTAGAAAGCGCACTGGAGGTCACAATTATAACGGTGCTGCGCGGTTAAACACCACCACTCAAGTAGGCAGAAACAATAAGAAGAAAAGTGTGCCCAAACCAAGCCAAAACGGTACAAAAGGGGACGGTAACAAAAAGCAATATGAAACATACCCGCATATATATACTAAAATGATCGAAAACCGCTGGAGGTTATAAAGCAATATAAAAAAGCAGCAAAAAAGCAAGTTAAACAGGAGAACAAGAGTAGCGTAACGAAAAAAGGCACCGAAAATAGACATGGAAAATAAGCACCGAAAATAGGCACCCTGAAGATAGCCTTTTGAAGGTAACAATAGGAATAGCCGAATTGTGGAGTGGTTTATCTTGTCTCGGAATCCAAATGGGTTATTACCCTATTGTTTTGACCTATTGTTTTAGCCTATTGTTTTAGCCTTAATGTATTAGCGTAATTAACAACTGTCATCTTAACAGAGGGCTAAATGTTCAGTGTGGGGTTCTGATGCTTGTCCATTCCATGACATTCGCACTCTCCTACCTACAACCCCAGTTCCTCGTGCTAGATTCCTAGCGAGTTGCTTTTAGTGCATATGGCTCAACCTTAGCAACCTTGTGGTCCCACACTCGCGCAGGCTACAATAGACCATGAGCTATGTTAGCCCGCTTATCCAAATCCCGGATACTAATGCCTTACTACCGAGACGGTGTAGGATAGTACAAGTAGTGAAGATTAAGATCCAATTAATGTAGAAGATCAACGACAAACACCACAATGAAAAGATATGTTGTCAGCTTGTACATCGCCTGCTTATATCCTAGTACCAACTTCCATATGCCTGCGAGACTGTTAGCCCAGTCTACGGAAGCAAGCCCAACTGCGCACTGCGGGTGCAGCGGTGGCAGATCTGAGCCCGTTCGTGAACACAGGTACAACATTAATGAATTCAATTGACACGAGGGCAAACGTCATCCTGTGAGAACTAACCGATGGTGAATGTTGAACTCGGTACAATGCATTGGCTCCATGCTATCTGTACATTACTTTCCTGCAGTTAGTAACGGTCTTTGAGGTCCCAAGCCTGTGGTCCCAAGCCTGTGGTTGGGGTGCACACCGTGTTTGATCACCATAACATTGGCTAGACCAGTGCTCATGTCACTGTCACTGTCACTGTCAATGTCCTTGTTTGTACGTGGAGAACTGGGTTTAACCCATGGAGTACCAGTATCGGCTAAACCCAGCTTTACACGCTTAACAAGGGCCAATTCATTGCTCCAGATGTCACATCTACCTCGCATAGTGGTTCTAGGGCCACGTTTGCAGAGTGACGATTGGCTGTGTATTTTTCGAGTCGCGATTGGTTAATTGGCATGGAATTAGTTGTCTAACCTTATAACATCCATACAATATACTGTACAATTCTAGGACGTTAATCAGTCAACCCAGGAAGGCATTGTTAA
Organism: Blastobotrys americanus; assembly: GCA_003705795.3. Classification (NCBI taxonomy): domain Eukaryota; kingdom Fungi; phylum Ascomycota; class Dipodascomycetes; order Dipodascales; family Trichomonascaceae; genus Blastobotrys; species Blastobotrys americanus. Next base: position 41,285 of record PPJN03000003.1, on the reverse strand, counting down.
GCCCAGCCTTTTTGTCCATCATTCTCGGTGCTCGTTCTCCTGCTCGTTCTCCCTTTCTCTCTCTTGCTTCTACCCAGTGTAACGACAGTGTCACGCAGCGCCAGCAAGCAAGGATCACCTCTGCAAGTAGGATCCAAGCCAAATACCCGCCGCCCCCTTGGACTTCACAGCAGACAGGACGTGGTCATCCAAACCTGGAGGTGGCTGTAAGTGACATGCTGCGGAAGAGGCCTAGAACGGTGATATCAGCAATTGGAGACGATCTGGTTGGTAGGTGGTGGTGGCAGTTGGTGACTGCTGGTTGCTGGTTGGGATTTCAGGGGTAGAACGCCGATTTAGCAATAGGTTGAGCGGTCGACATATTGAATGCATGACTTGAGGAATCCCACGGTATCTTTCATTCAGCAGGGATATCAATTAATCTAGTTAAGGTGCTAGGTATAAAGAAGGGTCCTGAATATTGTGATTTTTCAAAGGCGGTAGGCTGCATGCCAAGCATAGCAATTGACTAAGGCTGTTAACCTTTGGTTGAACTCTTCAGTAATGGTTGCGTGATTTTAACAGCGTCGACTCATACATCAAGTGTGATACGCGCTCACCATGCGCCATCTTTCTGGGGGACTCTTCGGCCCTTTCTACTGGGTTCAATTAGGGGGGGTTGATTGGAGCTGCGGTGTCCAGGGGTTCCAAGTGCCTGGGCTGTGGCTCGATAGCTGTACCGGGATCTGTACCGAGATCTGATCCCCCTCTCTCACTTCCTGTCCCGCATAGGCGGTAGGAGGGTACAAAGTAGCTATATTGAACTTTACGCATGGACAAAATTATTCATTGTTTCTTTCTTTCTTTATTTCTATAGCTTGCTGTACTCCAGTAATCACAATGTACAGCTGCCTACCCACAGTTTAAGCCCACAATTGCTCAAACGCAACCCCCACCTCATAATCAAACAAAGACCACCTGCAAGGACTCCCAGGAGGGGGATTGATTTCATCATCGAGACCACCAACGGACAGTAAATGACCAGAAGTAGGGACTCGCATCAGGCTGGACAAACGATCATGCAGACTCAGCACGCGCCCAAATTGATAATTTTCAATGTCCCCCGTACCTGTTCACATAATCACTCCCCTTTCTGAAACCTGGTCTCCAATTCCTCATTGAAATCAGCGCCTTCAGTTGTTTCGTGCATCGATAGGTGCCTCTCCAGAGACCGGCGGATATGTTCAGCAATGTCAGGGTCCTCCTCTACATCACCGCCGCCAACTGATGATTGGTCGCCCACTTCTGAGGCGGTTTCTGATTTGCTATAGGAGCGCGATCGTGATGTCAATCGTGACGGCAGACGCGCGGTACTCTTTCTTCGGTGGTGACGACGACCGCTGACTAAAATCTCGTCATCGAAATAATGTTCAGCAGTGGCAATTGGGGTGTTTGGAGTTAAAGGCAAGCTGCAGGTCACCCCTGTATCGTGAATCAATTTCGCCACTAGTGACGTCCATCCACACTGATGCTGGGATCCCAAACCGCGTCCATTATCTGCATGAAAGTACTCGTAGAACAGATGGTAGTCCTTAAAGTTTTCATCAAAGTCAAATAGATCTCGACCACCATTATATGCACGGCGACCGGATTCTGGATCTCTTCGGAATAAGCCAATTAGACGGTGTTGAAGACTTTCACTAATCTGTGCCAAATTCTTCTCCTGTCCAGATCCTTTTGGATATTCAACTTTGAGACTGTCTCCGTAGTACATGTAAAACCTCTGAAGGGATTCAATCAATAAAAACGTCGTCGGGAACCAAATTGGGCCTCTCCAATTAGAATTTCCACCAAACAGACCGGAATTAGACTCCCCTGGCACATAGTCTACTGTGAATGTCTGTCCATTTACATTCCATGAAAATGGCTCCTTTTCGTGATGCTTCGATAGAGATCGGATACCGTAGTCACTTAAAAATTCATCCTCAGCAAGCATCCTTTCCAGAATACGAACAAGTCTGTCCTTGTTCACAAGCGAAAGTAGCATTCGCTCCCCACTACCACGTTGAGACATACTGGCAATGTTACGTTCCACAATCGATTGACGATTCTCAATGAACCATCTTACTCGTTTCGAGAATGATTTGAACTTGTTTAGAATTTGAGGCTCTAATGTCAGCGTGGCATACAAGGGAATAAGACCCACTAGTGATCTGACAGGAAGCTGTTGACTCCAGGGTCCACCCCAGGAAATAGCATCATAGTAGAACCCGTCTTCATTGTTCCACAGTGACATATCTCCTCCATCACCCCGGAAACTCATCGCATCAGCAATGAACAAGAAATGCTCAAAAAATTTGGAAGCAATGTCTTCGTACACTGAACGATTCTTAGCCAACTCCAGGGCAATATTCATCATCTGAAGACAGTAAAATGCCATCCAGCCAGTCGAATCAGCCTGCTCTAATACTCCTCCAGTGGGCAAAGGCTCAGATCGATTGAACAGCCCAATATTATCCAATCCTAGAAATCCACCCTCAAAAATGTTACTACCTTTGGAATCCTTTCGGTTAACCCACCAAGTGAAGTTGAGCAAAAGCTTTTGAAAAACTCGTTCCAAAAAATCACTGTCCTCACGGCCATACATCTTCCTCTCGATCTTGAACACTCTAAACGCAGCCCATGCGTGAACTGGGGGATTGACATCAGAAAAGTTCCACTCGTAAGCAGGTATTTGGCCATTAGGATGCATGTACCACTCTCTAGTCAACAGATCTAGCTGCTTCTTGGAAAATTCAGGGTCTATCATAGCAAGAGGGATACAATGGAACGCACTATCCCAGGCAGCAAAGAATGGATATTCCCATTTATCAGGCATAGAAAGAATATCATCAATATGAAGGTGCCTCCAATCTTGATTACGAATATTAGCTCTCTCCGGAGGAGGGGCCATGGTCGCAGGGTCACCATGCATCCATTGACTTTGGATAAAGTGGTAGAACTGTTTTGTCCAAAGCATTCCAGCAAGCGCCTGTCTCTGGACGTCTCTCAATTCATCCGGAATAGGGAGAGGTGAGATCTTATAATAGAAATCATCCGCCTCGTCCAAACGCTGCTCAATTATTCGGTCAAACTCTTGCTCATCAATCAAATCGCCAGGGGAAGGCTTTACATTCGTGAGCTTAAATCTAACGGTGACAAAATCACCAGGAGCAACCCCATCCTTGTCGTCAAACTTGTACCAAGCCCCGACCTTAGTTCCAACTGTGTCTGGGTTAACAGCACTCTTATCTTCATCTATGATGTAGTCATGAAATGCGTCCTTCACAAAAGACGTCTCATTGTCTACTTTGAAAAGACGCTCATTGTTTGTGCTATTCTCAGTGAACAGGACCTCTGGAGCAACATCTTTGGAGGAATCCGACACTCCAGGAGATGTCGACCAAACAAGATAGCGATCACCAAGGTACCAATGGGTTCCTCTGACGGTAGAATCCTCAGTCAGACAGAACTCGGGCTTAGGGTGATCCTTTTCAGTCTTGAGGCCCCATTCCCAAGTGTTTCTGAACACAGCTTGGGGGAGAATGTGTAGTGGAGCGGGCTCAGGACCCCTATTATAGGCAGTAATACGAAAAAGAATATCCTCCGGGTTTTCACTATCCTTAGCAGTCTCGATAAAGATATCGAAATATCGACCTTCGTCAAACGCACCCGTATCTTCAATCTCATATTCTCGCTCCTCTCTAGATCGGCTCTGATTCTCCTTCACTAGTTCTTCATAAGGATACCGCTTCTGAGTATATTTATACAGATACTTCATGTAGGAATGAGTGGGAGTGTTATCAAGATAATAATAAACCTCCTTAACATCTTCACCATGGTTTCCCTGATGACCTGTAGTTCCAAACAATCGCTCCTTAAGAATGTCGTCCTTTTCGTTCCAGAATGCAAATGACAAGCACAGATATTGATGTGAATCGCTCACTCCAGCTATCCCGTCTTCACCCCATCTAAATGCTCTAGACCTAGCATGTTCGAATGGAAAAGCCCCCCAGGCATCACCATCAGCAGAGTAGTCTTCCCTTACCGTGGCCCATTGTCTTTCACTGAGATAAGGACCCCATTTTTTCCAGTACTTTTCTCGCTTCAGGTCCTGTTTTAACCGCCGCTCTTCCACTGTGATGTGGTCCTTTCCATTATAGAACACCATCGTCGCTATTTGCTATTTGCGATTGTCAACTCACGCAGGTAAATACTCAGTCTACGGTTATTCCGATACAATCCAGGTAGAATTGTAAGCAACAGTACTCAACACAGACTCTATTTGGACTCACAAGCTTCAAAGTTTTCAAATACTTGTCGGATCTTTGACCGGTAATTACTTCAGTATGCCTTCTAATTCCTCGTTCTCCGTTCTACTAAGTCTAGGCACCTCACTAGGTCCCCTTTTTTCCCGGTCTTGATGGCCAGATAGCATCGCTCGACGGACGACTCAGCATTACGCTATGAGACGCCGCTATCTGTACGGCTGGCACGATATCGCCGGGTCTCAATTGCTGATGTGGATGCGGCGCGACGCCTGTTCCGACGGAGCTCAGCTAAGGCGGTGCAAAGGTCACAGTGAACTTAACATAGGGTCACGGTGGGCCCATCAGAAGGTAAAATGTTATTATAGGTCTTACAGCATGAGGGTTCACCTGGAATCATGCGATCAGAACTGACAGCGACACAGTGTTGAGTGATGAAGTAAGGCAAGATAGAGGACACGACTATAGACATTATGCTAGCGCTAGCCGTATATGATGTGCAATGATCTTCCGTTTCCATGGCAACTTAAGGTTCCATACATGGAATACTAGTACTGAGAACACTATTGGCCAGAGGAAGATCAGGGCAGGGGCAGTAGAGAGACAAACTAGTATAATCTTAGATTGATAAGTCTAGTATTGGCAGATTCTGGTGGCATTGGGTGATTTTAGCCAAAGTTTAAATGGCTAAGCACATCACTTAGGGTTTTACTAGCCCTTGTAACTTGAAACGATATAAATCTTCAAGGTTCTTAGGACTGAACCAAGAAAAATCAAGTAGAGCGATCAGGCTCTTACGGTGGATCGAAGAATAATGGGCTAGTGTTGAGGTAGATAGATGTGCTAAAGGCAAGTTAAGATAACTGAAGTCAGCTAAAAGCAACAAAAGACTACTAAAGGCAACTTAAGATGACTAAAGTCAAATAAAGACTACTAAAGTCAAATTCATTTATGCTTAGTTGGAGTACTACTCCGTCCATTATACTTGGGGTTCCAGTACTGTCGAAGGTGGAAAATTGGGGTATGAGCTGTGAAGCTACAACGATTCATATTTTTTCCAGATATGTCCACCCTGCACTACTTATCCCCAGGATATCCAATGGTCTAGGTAAAAGCGGAGAAATAGATACTGCTAGCTGTGGTCTACCCTTGCTGATACAGACGCATAAACCCCTAGGTTAATCGCCTATCAACCTTCCAATCCCTGCCAAGTGCAAACAATTACTTTCTGCTCTAGCTACCTCATACGTATCATGAATAATTGTTTGGATCGCAACATTCGTCTGATCAAGTCAACCCGGGTGAAACTAGATATGGTTACGTATATGACACAAGAACCTGAGGTGCATGTCGACATCGGTTGCCTCAGACATGCACCGTTGCAGGATTTCTTGGTTGCATCCCATCATACATTGTATTGAAGGTGGAGAGTGACCAATGCAAGACAGTTTAGAAGTGTGCAGACGGTTACTGAGAAGCTGGGTGGAGGATGCGTGACTTGACCGAGTGCTCTCCCCACAGCTGAAACGCATCATGGTATCATCAGCGATGACTATTTCTTAGTTTCGTACCGTAATTGTATCATAACAATCTAATACTACCCCTACGCCAGATTATGGGTGGAGACTCTCCTTACAATAACAGTGTCATGACATACTCGATATATTATAATTTTTAAGCAATGGTAGATGGAGTGTATCTCTGCAGTAGGCTAACTTTTAAACTGCCTCCACTCCTCCTGACACAACTTCGTCGTCTACCTAACGGTCTCGGCAATGTAAGGTGAGTCTAAAACTTAAAAGTGTACAATAGATTACTGGACGTAGTAAATATCTATCCTTTTATGGCAAGAGACTGCAACATTTAAGACATTGTGCCAAATCCAGGTCACAGCGCCGTGTGCATGCGATCCAAGCCCGCCCAGCCGTACCGATACGGTGCATTTGGAGCCCGAGCGCATGGCATAGATTGTAACCGTGAGCGCAACAATATAGTATGATGAATATATACCGCATCCTGCACGCGATAAGCCATGGTTGAAGAACACCAAGTTTCCAAACTTTAAGGGCCCTGATAGTTTGAATTAATCATTGCTTCTTTCTATCCTCTCCTCTCCTCCCTCCCCCCCAGTCGATCGATCTTAACATTCTGCGTTCTCCCATTTGCTCATCGGTCTCCAAGTGTGGTTGCCCCTGAATCAGAGCACAAAATGTATAAATCGATCTACCACATTATTACCCAATGGATCGAATTCCGTGGCGAGAGTCACATATTTTGCTTCCTAATTAGTGAACGACATGGCCTCATTAAGGTTAATGTCTCAGTCCAGCATATTTTTTTAATTTTTAAGCCCGTTTTAGGCTACCGATACACATTGAGCTGCCTTGGGTCAGGGAGGCACGATATATAAGTGAGTTGACCCCCCGTGTTTTGAACGGAGTCCACGCCAACTCGGGTCAAGTGCTGTCATTCTTTTATAACAAACGTCTAACCTTTGGTCTCTCTTTTTTTACTTTCTTTCGAACCCTTCAACCCTCAATATACGAAAATGAAGTTCTCCACTGTCGCTATCGTTGCTTCCGCTCTGGTTTCTGGAGCCTCCGCTCAGGAGCTTACCACTACCGTCTTCGAGACTATTTACGAGTACGTGACTAAGGTTTCTGGTTCAGTCACCGTGACTTCATCAGTTCCTGAGACTACTGAGGCTGTCTCCACTGAACTACTAGCAGTGGCTGTTAACACCTCAGTGCCTGTGAATACCACTACTGCAGCTCCTTCTTCTTCTCTTTCACCTTCTTCTGCTGTCGCTAACACCACGGCTCCATTCCCTACCACAGCTGCTAATGGTACCAACCGTACCACCAGTGCTAAGCACTCCAGCTCAAAGGTTGTATCCACCTCTTTGGTCGCAACCTCATCTGCTGCCGGATCTTCTGGTTCCTCCTCTACTAATGGAACTTCCACTGGTTCTAAATCCAGCGGAAGTTCGCTGACTGTACCTGGATTTGCCATCGCCGGAGCTATTGCCGTCGCGTTGCTGTAAAAGGAGGAAGACGAAAGCTTGAATTTTAATTTTTACGCGTCTTTCTAAACAAAAGGTTGCTAACATATTTTCGCTAGTTACTGACTCCGATTACGATTCTCACGACTGTCAACGATCTTGGTATACTCCATTATATTCAATTTTTGCTTAAATCTTTTTGTTTTAACTTTCTCATAGTATCACCTTGTGCTATATGAATTGTTGCTAATTTTCTGATATCCCCAACGAGTATATCTGTATTCGTTGGTGTCTATAGTTATGTTGCACTTAGACTGTGTATAACTATACCCTTGTATTTTTAGTTAATTTACTTACCTTTGTTATTCATTCAGCACTATCAGCTTTACTATCTCTACTCAGCTCTATGTCTTTTCGCTTGCTCACATCTTACCCGCCTTGTTATTGGTCAGTCGTGTGAAGGGTATGTTTACGTGATGGACGGCTGTTACCACGCGATTTTCTGCTCGGACTGGGCCTGAGCGCGTATGTGCGCATAACTCTCGATCGCAAGCACAGACGTGAGAATGAAGGGGGTTAAAAAAAGCGGAATTCAGGTGTATGAGAAGTGAATGAGAAAGAAGAATTTGGTATGCTAAAACCAGGCGTGAATAGGCATGCTGATATCAAACTTGAGGGGAAAGTGAGACCCAAATTGTAGTGGTTATAGATGTTGGTTGGCTATGGTTAGACCTACTAGAATGCTTTAAGGGAAATTGCCTGGACTTGGACCAAAATACCCCTGAGATGGAATCGGCAGGCGCCCTGTAACCCCTTGGCCATCTATGCCTGCTCCTGACACTGTATTTCCCCACCAATTTAGAGACTTAGGATGGAACTGCACCGAAAAGTAGATTATCAGAGCCGAAAACGCAACGCCAGCATACAACGCAGCTGCCAGTACGTATGTATACTTCTCCCACCAACCCAGAAACCTGTTCTTGATGTAGTACATGAAAATCCAATTGAGTAAAAACCCTGGCCAGCATTGAGCCATGGAGATTGGACACAGATCCTGCATCCCCACTAGTACAAGAACCGGGTTAAACCACGTCATGTAGTGGCATGGCTTGAACACAAACAGGTCTGCGCGACGGTAAGCTTTGTCTGATAGCCTTTCTCTTGCATTAGCCTTGATTGACGGACCATATCTTGTTGCTACCCACGTAAGGCCGCAGAACACGACTCCAATTAGGAATCCAATTAAGAAGCAGTATTTCATGATTGGATACAAGTGAGAGAAGATCCTCTTGGGACCAATGAGTCCCCATACCACTGAGCTGGAGTAGGTCGCCACCGCTCCGGCAGCACAAGTAAACTTGTCTGGTTGATCAATAGTACAAAGACCTTTGATATTATCCATCTGCCAATCTTCAATTCCAACCGCTACAAATGAAGTCGCCAGGGTAGCGAGCATCTGACCTCGGAACACAGTTCTTGGAGCGACTCCAGTGTAATGGGCCAGTTTCTGTAAGGAAACGTAAGAGTCTGTGGTACCATCAATTGACCATCCTCCAAGGAGTGACGCTACCATCTGAGCATTGGCATTACCAGGCAGACAATACCCCGCAATAATGATCATTAAATAAAGCAATCCAAAATTGGTGCCGGTGGTAGCCTGGAGAATCAACAGAGGGGCCATAAACACAATAGAGATTACGATGATCAAGAGCAGGAACCAGACTGGGGTGTCCATAGGATACACTTCAACACAGATAATTGCAATTACAATGGTGATCAAAAACACTACCAGGAACCACCAATCTGGAACTTCCTTGAAGCCGGATAACCGCCTAGAGAAAATGTCGTTCTGAATGGTGTAAGCTCCTCTTCGCTTGAACAGACCATGATACAAGTCCACAAACCCATCTCGGATCAGGAACCACTGATTGTAGATCATAAAGATGAAGTATAATGGGTAAACCACAAAGCTCGCTCCTGCTTGAACCAGTTTTCCTGCAGAAAGAAACGGAGGAGAGTAATGTTGATACTTTTTTTCATCCAGCAGACTGGTGTTATTCTTGATTACCTGGTTGACATCATATAGAGAGCCATTATTAGCAAATAGTGAGTTAGAGTTGATGGGCAAGTATGCGGTCCATGCAAAATTAGTATAGAACAATCCAGAAATGATGCAGACACCTAAAGCCACCCCTATAAATCGATGCAAAATGTTAAAGAAAGGGTTAGTGAGAGAGGGGAATTGTGCAGTCATGACGTTCCAATCAAAAGTTGGCCAAGGGTTAACCCCTAGCCCTGAAGAGGAACCGGTAATAACTGCCAGGTCAAAGTTTTGAGGAGCAATCCATGTCATCCAGTTGAAAGTGCTTAAAGCGGTGAAGAGATAGCCAGGGAGCCAATAATACAAGAACATTGCACCAAAACACACAAAGAAGAACTTGTACCGGGTAATTGTCCAACCATTAATGTTCTCCTCAGACTCTTTACTCAGTAATGCCCTGTTCATGGCTATTGTGTACAGAGAGCCTGGCCAAACCGCTTTGATTGGATAAACAGCGATTCGTCTGAAGATACCTGCAAGTCCGATTCCCATAAACTGGAAAAATAGAGTGACCAAGATTTGATAACCAAAGGTGACCCATTTATGTCCGTAATATACATCCATATGTTGAACCATAATCATTTGATATGCCTGAAAGGAAGACATACCAGAGGAAAAAATGATGGTGACAAACATTTGCTCCTTGAAATTGTAGGGCCCTGGGTTCAAACTGAATCGAGATCCCTTGATTGAAAACCCCCAGTCAGGTAGGGCCCAAGCCAAGAACATACCACATGGGTAAACCAGTATTTGGACCACAGCAGCTGAGATAGAGATAGTAGGAAATCGAGAATTGAAGAAGGTATTGACTCCAGCACCAACACAGGACCATACCACTCCCAGTACATAGGCCCTCACGGTCTCATACTCGTAATCATCTTCCTCAAATCTCAGGATGGATCGAACTTCCGGGTATGGAGAAGAGTATTTCATAATACAAGCCTCTAGTCGTAACTCTAAACTGTACGAAAGCTTATCTCCCCCAAAAGCCTCAGGACCATTTACCAATAGCTTCATCTTTTCCATCATAGACGCGGGAAAATTCCAGTCATCCTTATGATTGCTAATGGCGTCTCTGAGAATCTCAAGCGCTTCACCATCACCCATCTCACTGATATGATTGAACATGAACTCAATATCGCCATTTGGGGCCATGCGCTCACGTTCTTCAACGCTCAAATCTTGACATGCTTGGAACAGTGCACTTTGTTGATTCTTCTCAGTTTGAGATTCCTCTATATGAGAAATAACAGCTTTCTTTTCTACCTCCATTGTTCCCAACACCAAAAGCCTAGATCTTGTTTGAGCGATGAGAATTGGAATAGTTCAATTGCTGGGCCCTGAGCTCATATTATGTTAGCTCTCAAGCCACAATGACCCCACTGGCCCAGGATTGCAATTACCTATGATAATTTCATTTTGGTTCCTTTTTGAGCCATCCCTGTTTTGTCGCCCTGCTTTTCCTATCACCAGATCGTTTTTCTAGCACACTTTTTAGCCTCTTGCAGTAGCTGTGTAATTGAAACCTCTCGCTCTTACTCCGCATTTTCAGTATTTCGAGATCTCGGTCGGTCAGCTGTTGATCGTGCAGAAGGATCCTCCTCGATTCCTGGGGTAATCGACACGCATCCAGTGAGTGAGCGGCGCTGGGAGACCAAGACCCTTAAAGAACAGGCGAGTGGAGAAAAAGTGGAGAAAGGGCGTGAGAGAAGCGGGGGCAGGTTAGTGAATTGCTGAGAAGCAACAAACTCTTGGGTCTATCCAAGCTGGTGCCGCACCAAGCTGGAGTCGCAACCAAGTAATCCACTGCTTATTTGAATGTCCAAGTGATTGATCGTCTGGATTGCTGAACTACTTGGCAAAGGAACGTCCTCTTAGTAGCAGCATGTTTTTTTATCGACAAGTTCCCATTGAAATTTTAGTACAGTGCTGAAATCGGTCGCCAGTTTGACAAAGCTTGTTGTTCTCCTTCATATCTCGAGGTACTGCTCATTTTTTGCTTGTTTTCTGTTTCTCTCTAAGGGAGCATCTCTCCACTCTACTTGAGAAGCTCAGCCAGAGACCTATACAGCCGTGAACTTGATCCCTTCGTTGCGCAGTCGAACCATTAAGAGCGCTAAGTCCGTCAAACGCTGCGGCTCAAAACACGCCAACGTAAAAGCCAAGGTGTAAATTTCGTCTATAAAAGGGCTAGTTTGAGTTTGAATTGACAGGAAAGCAGTTTAATTCGATCAGTATCATCAACAGTGCTTCTCAGACCTGTCTTTTTTTTTTTCAGGGCCATTTTCTAGCTATTTTTTTGATCATTCTCTCTCTGTTCTCAAATTACACCGCACAATGAAGGCTGCAGTTATCCCTGCGAAGGATGCCACATGGGAGCTTAGGGAAATTGAAACCCCTAAAGCGGCACCCGGACAAGTGGTTATCAAGGTTCATGCCTGTGGTATTTGCTTTACTGATATCTGGACCGCACGTGGAGCCGCTGGAGATTTGTTTCCTGTCATTCCTGGTCATGAAGTAGTAGGAGAAGTAGTAGAAGTAGGGACCGGAGTCAACACTCGTAAGATTGGCGATCGTGTGGGCACTACGTGGGTTCAGGAGACATGTGGTCGGTGTAGTTACTGTAAAGAGAACTTGCCTCTGAGTGGACAAGCTGCGTACAACTGCCCGGGTGCTCGACTCACTGGCTTTACCACTCAAGGTGGTCATGCCCAGTACATTGCAATCACCGCCACTGGAACGATTCTGATCCCAGATGGTTTAGCTTATGAACAGGCAGCGCCAATCTTCTGTGCGGGCTATACTACCTGGAGTGGATTGTGCGCCGCTGAACCTAAGCCCAGAGACCGAGTCGCGATCCAAGGAATTGGTGGATTGGGTCATTTGGCTCTACAGTTCGCTAAGGCCAATGGTTATTACACCATTGCCATCACTCATTCCAAGGACAAGCATGATTTGGCCAAGGAACTTGGAGCTGACTTGGTGGTCGCCAATGGAGCGGAACTTGCGGAGAAAGGAGGAGCAGACGTAATTTTGCTTTGCTCCAATTCTTACGAAACTGGCAAGGATGCTTTCAAAGGGTTGCGTCATAATGGTCGCGTGGTACAGCTTGGACTTGATCCATTCTCCGATTTTGTAGTCCCTACTGTAGACAAGCCATTTTTTGCTCAGCAACAGAAGTTTATTGGTGCCACTCACAATGGTCTGAAGTTCCTTAACCAGGCGCTTGAGCAGGCCGCGGAGGGTAAGGTCAAGGCTCTCATTGAGGTATTTGACAAGGACCAAATTGAGGAAGCGGTTACCAAGGTCATTGACGGAAAGGTTCGATTCCGAGCAGTTATCAAGTACAACTAGGCTATCAAAACTAGACGTGGCTAAACATAATAAAGAATAAAGAATATTAAAGTGTGTTCAACTCATATTAGTGTTCAGCACGTAAAGAATATTAAAACGATCTGTTAGGTGTTATATACCTCATAACCTATAAGGTCTTCCACTTTAGTCTACAAGCCACATATAAGAAACTGGTCCACCGTCTCTTCGGAATGGTGTTCAATATAGTGTTCCGAAAGCTGGAAGTTCTCGATCCGAGATTGCCATGTACTTCATACTGACCACCCAGTCAATCGCGGCTAGATAGTATGACTAACCGGTAGAGCCGGTCTGAGGGCTGGGCTATAAGAATGATTGTAAGAACGAGAGTCCCGGCACTGGAAGGGCAAGTGTAAGTCGTAATTTGAACGGTAGCCAGGGGCAGGTCGCAGAAGAAGTTAACCTGATGACTGTGGAATCTTTAAAGCCATATACCCTGGAGATTCTGCGTCCTTCTGTGGTCAAGGTCGACGATGCTATACTTGAAGAGATCACGGCGATGGTGAACGCCGCTTATCGGAAGATGGATCATGTGGTTTTTGGGTCTGAAAGTTGCAGAATTAAGCCTGGGTATACACTGTTGGGTGGAATTGACGATGGCTGGTGCTTCATCCTCAAAGAAGACAAAAAGATCATTGGCACCGTGACTGTGGTATTCAATGCCGCCAAATCTGCCGAGAGTGCGACTACAAACTTCTGGTCTCTTCGTCTTCTGGCGGTTCATAAGGATTATCATGGAAAGAAGATTTCCTCAAAGTTATTAGGGATAGCTGAAGAAAAAACCAAGGAACACCTTAATGGTAAGGACAAATCGGTTATTGAAGTCCGAGCTGTAGAACAGGTCGGGCTTGTTCCTTACTATAAACGTCACGGGTACCATCTTATCAATACCGAGCCAAAACCAGTGGGTTATTGGGACGCGGTGTTCCCGTTTGACCTAGCTCATTTGGAGAAAATAGTTTAGTAACATGCATTTAGTACCTTGATTATATAAACTAAACTCCAGGTAGACTAAAATTTTTCGAGAAATGAAACTCGTTTAATGTCTTAGAGATAAGATAAAGATACAGTCCACGTTTAGAGTTGGATAGGCCGTCAAGTAGTAGCTTCATTGAAAGCCAAAACATTATTGGCAATGTTTGTAATGTGCATAGACAAATTATTGGAGTGAAAAAGAGAAAAAAATTTACTTCTATCTCCTATCAAGTCTTTCTAATGTCTTTGAGAATTCTACGCTCTCATAAATTGACTTGGCCACCATACGTCCACACCCAACTCCCGTGCAGCATTCAATACCCAATCTGGTTCACGCAAGAACTTTCGCGCAGCCAAAATAACGTCAGCCATGGGCTCTTTGCCTTCTTTGTCGGACACAGCAGCGCCTTCTCCAGCGCCACTCCCCTCGACGATGTCTTTCGCATTCTCTGCTTCGGTGATCATGCCAACAGCCCCAATGAGAAGTCTGAGGTTCTCATTGTGCAGTGATTTCCGGATACGACCAGCAATACCGACTTGACTACCCTTGGAGTTAAATCCATCTACTTGTTGACCGGGGTTATTGCCACCACTACTGACATCCAGCAGGTCGACACGTAGACCAGGAAGCTGTTTGGCTACTTTGATGGTTGATTCAACGTCCCATGACCCAAACTCTTTCTCGATATCGGTGCCCTCCAGGAATTCGGTTGCAGACATGCGAAGGAAAAGAGGCATAGTTTCCGGAATGACCTTTCTAATAGCTTCGATAACTTCAAAAAGAAGCCTTGTCCTGTTTTCGAAACTGCCTCCATATTCATCGGTCCTTCGGTTCGAGATTGGCGACAAAAACTGATGCAAAAGATAACCATGTGCAGCATGGATCTCAATCACATCAATCCCAGCTCGCACGCTCCTCTCTGCTGCCTTCGCGAAATCTTGTACAACCTCCTTGACTTCTTGTGTCGTCAGGGCTTGAGGAGGCCAGAATCTGCTATTCTCTTTATCGAACAATCCATCCCAGGTTTGACTTTCACCACCAGAAGGCCCTACTACCTCCTCTGGCCATCCGCCAACATCATAATCCGCTCTCTTGGACTTTCTGCCATCGGCTGTTGATACCCAAGGTGCAGTGGTACTGCCCTTACGACCAGCATGCGCAAGTTGTATACCTATGAGAGCACCTTGGGACTTGACAAAGTCGGCAACTCTCTTCAGACCGTCAATTTGAACATCATTCCACAACCCAGGGCAATTTGGCGAGATTCTACCTCTCGGCTCGACAGCTGTAGCTTCGACGAAGACGAGAGCCGCTCCTTTGATAGCATAATGGCCCAGAGTTGCTACATGCCAATCCGTTAGACAGCCAATGTCAGGTCCAGATGGTGCTGAGGAGTATTGGCACATTGGTGAGACCACAAATCGGTTGCGGAGAGTGACATTGCCAATTTGAATCGGTGTGAATAAGGTGGGTGTTTCCGAGGTCAGCTCTTTTGGCGTACCGGGGGAGTGCTGATGTTGGGGGGTGAAGTAAGGTAAGTTTGGTACCGGGGGGTTAAGGTTGGAAGGGCTCATTTTGAGGATGAATCGATTTGTCTAGATGAGCCAGCAATACCAAGAAGTTGAGTGAACAAACAGTATGTTGAAGGTATCTAATGGCATCCAATCGCGAGCATCCCCATTAGATTTCAGTATAGATGCGGGCTGGCTGACAAATACCCTTAGGTAAGCTGCGCACGTCAGAACCGGCGGCTTCATACTGGCATTCACCTATGCTCAACCAACCTGACGAAACTAACTGGAAGCCACAGCTGGCACGTTGACATTGGACTGTATTCCATGAAGACTTGGGGAATACAATAACATGTAGGAAAGACGACAAGCTGGATTATCTAGTATAGACCCAATTGTTTAAATTGTAAGCTGCATTCATTATTTGATAGCACCTGTAGAAATTAGTCCTATATGACATATATTAGATAATAAAATACTAGACGGCAAAGCAACTGTTGAAAGACATACAACTTCTAGATTTCAATGTGAATTGCATTCCAGAGTTCACTATAGCGGTGTTGGAATTTCATTTGCATTTACTCTTGTTACTTTGAGCTATATTTGTTACGTCCCAGCTTTGTAGTCCAGGGTTGGATACAGTAGATGATTCTGAGCATTTCCTAAAATCAATCATTCAGACTTCAATAGCCAAAGGTGATCCCGTTCAGTACCATTGTCTCCTAAAATGAACTTCCAATGAGCAGCAGTACGGTTCACAACCGTCAACTTCGAGAATCCAAAGTGGATTTGATCGAGAACACTGGAAATTGGAAGAACGGGCGCTCCAGGGTCAAGGCTACTGTGGCTCTCAACATTACCACCCATTCCGTTAACCAAGTGTGTGATTGACTTTCCAGAGTTGGTGCGGTAAGTGTTGTTATCGACTATCGAGCCATGATCGATGGTTCCATTCCTTCCAAGTGGCAGCAGTCTCTCATACCAGTGAATATGTCCAGCAATATATGCATCCACACCATACTCTAGGAAGAGATCCTCAAACGCATCTCGAATATCTTGTTGATAAGAAGAGATTTGAGAACTATACATTGGTCTGTGTGACATTGCGAACACCCAGGGAGTCTTACAGCGATCAATGGATTGTAAGTCCTTTTTAAGCCATTGGTACTGTTCATAGTTCGTGACGTCGTCGTAATCACCATCCACTCTACCGAATGGGCCACTATCGGTTACAAACGTCTGGTTCGCGGTCGGTAAGGTTTCATTTCCCTTGACGTCTCTGGCAAATGGATATGAAGGACTATTAGGGTAGTCTGTCTCTGTATCGAAAGAAATGAAGTGAGCCAATCCATAGTCAAAAGAGTACCAGAAGTTAGTGGTGCCTCCAGTCTCAGGACCAGGCATTCGGAATCGATTTTGGAACGCAGTGAAATTTCTCTGAGAAGGAGGGCAGCTGTAATAGTTGAGGCCAGATTTCCCTGGTACAGTGGCATTGGCTTCATCATCGTTCAAATAAGCGGTAAGCATGTTTCCAGGCGCATCATACTCTGCACAGGAAACCTCATGGTTTCCGGGTAGGACCATGTATGGTAATTGGAGTGTGATGTTGTTCATCCATTGCTGCCAGATATCCCAGTTTGTCTCATAGATAACACTAATATCACCCCCATTCGGGCTGCCTTGGTTAGGAATCTCACCCTCGGGAACTGGAGGATCATAATCTTCTGGCACGACTGCCCCAAGATCCATATTTGGAATGGTTGAATTGGTACCATTATAACATACTGGCCATGCATCAGGTCCGCTGAACACGCAAGGTATGATACCGTCGTACCAATCGTCAGCGTAACTGAGATCGCCTCCATGCCAGGTAAAGGAGATAGGATTGTCACAATCGGTAGCTGCTTCCAATAGGTACTTGTAAGTACCCTTGGCGTTAGTATATCCCATATCACCGACCACAGCAACTGTGAAGGTACGGGGATCCCCCGGAGCATGTGCAGTACTAAAGCTCAACACCTGGGACTCAGTAGTTCCATTGGCACTTAGGATTTTATAATAATACTTGGAACTTGGAAGTAAATCATGCAATTGAACATCTTGGAAGAACTCACTACATAGAGTGATATCTTGGATTTCAGAACACGAAGGGGTACGAGCATACGTTCTAGTTTCACCCTTGGCCTCTCTATGTAGAAGTTGTGGATCAGTTCCCCATTTAACTGTGGGGCGAGTGCCGAGCCCAAATGGAGTTTGAAAACGAATGTTAATTCCATTAGGGATATACGAGGTTGCGATGACATTGATGTTGTTAGTAGGATTCTGATACCCCGGTACAACAGCAGGTGGTTCCACCAATCTAGCGAACCCCTTGCCATTGCCATTGACTGTGGGGTCTACCCAATCAGCAATTGGGATCTCCGGGCCATTGTAAGGATATCGAGTATCAACGTCCGCTTCAGGGGTAGGCACTGAGTCAACAATTGCTGAAGCAATCAACACTATCGCAGACAGTGAAAGTTTCATTGTTCCGTCACAGTTGAATTAACCTGGATCGATAAGATAATTGAATTAGCTGGAGCAGTGAGGAATCATAGGGGCTTAAATAACATCACCCCTCTTTCCGGGAGCATTCTCACTCTCATCCGCATGGATGAACGATAACACATTCGACCTTTCTTCACCCCCGTCAATTCTTATCGTCAGTTTGCTACACTCGTATCAGTGATTGGCAAAGCCCGTGGCTTCGTCTTCCCAATTCGACTGGCAGACTGACTTGCTGCATACATACGGCACCAAGTCTTTGGATGGTCTATGTCCGATGAAGTGACCACAGCCAATCAACGGTACGACAATTGTAAAACTGATTAATTGGTTAGAGGGCCGTGGCACTATTTGCATACGCTTTGGAGGCCCAGTCTACAGATCAGTGAAGCTCTTAGTACTAGCGCCTTTCACTACTCCATGCAGATACCTAATATTTGTTCCCCATGTCTATACTTTGTTATCTCCGTGCTTTCCCCACGATGTGTGATTCTCCGGCCGCAGGATGGTCGACATGTTGATGATAATTTTATAAGCTGTGATCATGCTCGAATTCAATAGGGTCAAACCTTGGTTCGGTTATTTTGTGGTACAGGTTGGCTTTTTAGACAAATACTTTGATATTCAATCCAGTGAATGATTTAGCTGGATCAGGGTCCATAGTGGCTTATATGCATCCTACTTGCTCTTCGTACCTATGCGGCCCCTGGTGTGTACTGGATATATATTTATCTCACTAAGGGCAAAAGATATGAAAGAACAATGTAACCAAGGTTGTACCTTGAAACCATGAAGCTACAATACAATTTATCTACTCAAGTTAGTAGCATTTGGATTTGATGAAAGCGAATGACTGAAGCGGTTGAATGTCATTTTTGGCTTAAAAGGGCAAAGTTTTGTGCTTTGCCGCTAACGAGATCTACTCTCAATTATGGGGTAAGAGGGGCCCATGCAATATAGCCGACATAACTGAGGGATCAGTTATAATACACAATCATGATCATCTTGAATCAATTGTATTCTTGAATAGTAATCTTCAACCATTGAAGAGATAAGAGCCATGTCGAGTGCGGTTAAAGGAGCAAATTCTCCCAGACTTGGGACTGCTAGTTGGAAGGAAGCCAGTGTATATCAAATCTATCCTTCTTCTTTTAAAGATGAAAATGGAGATGGAGTTGGAGACATTAAGGGAATAATCTCGAAGCTGGACTATATAGAGGAACTTGGAATTGACGTAGTATGGTTATCACCAATGTTCTGTTCGCCAATGAAAGATATGGGCTACGATATCTCTGACTATCAAGATGTTGACCCGAGATATGGCACGTTTGAAGACCTTATGGAGCTGGTGGATGGTCTGCATTCCAGAGGAATCAAATTACTTCTGGATTTAGTGGTCAATCATAGTTCAGATCAACATAAGTGGTTCAAGGAATCACGGTCGTCAACCACAAATCCTAAGCGTGATTGGTATATATGGAAGCCACCGAGATACGATGAGGATGGTAATAGACAACCCCCCAACAATTGGGCTAGTGGATTCTCTCCTTCTGCTTGGGAATGGGATGAACTCACTCAGGAGTACTATTTTCACCTTTTTGCAATCGAACAGCCGGATCTCAATTGGGAAAATCCAGAGGTTCGAAAGGCAGTTAAGGATGATGTCATTCGATTTTGGTTAGATCGGGGCATTGATGGGTTTCGTATCGATGCAATTGACTACATTAGCAAGCCAGAAGGGTTTCCAGACGCTAAGATTGTTGATCCCAAAGCAAAATATCAACGAGGAGCATTTGAATTGTGCTCAATGGGGAAGAATATGCACCAGTACTTCAAAGAGATTGGGGAGGTGTTTGAGGAATATGATGCGTTCACACTGGGTGAAGTTGCTGGTTGTAAGAATGTCGAGCAGGTTCTTGAAGTCACCCATCCAGACCGCAAGGAGTTTTCTCTTTTGATTCAATTCAATATCTTTCATGAAACCGAACGACCTCATTTAGCTAAGAACTTCACGGAGTCTCAATGGGTAGAAAATCTTGTCGCTAAAATTAAGATGCTTATCAAGGAATGGCAGATTCCTCAGGTCGAAAAAGGGGGATGGTTCCTTCCTGTACTGGAGAGTCATGACCAACCTCGAGCAGTTAGTCGCTTTTTTCCAAAGCAGTCTGAAAATGAGAATCGCAGATTAATTGCCAAACTGCTTGGTACTTTCCAAATCTTTCAGCTGGGCACACCATTAATATACCAGGGGCAAGAACTTGGGATGGAAAATGTACCCACTAGCTGGAAGTTGGAAGATTTCCGGGACCTCGATTTCTTCGACAAGTGGTCACAGTTTTTAGAGACAACCCCTACTGATGAAGAGAAGAAGGAGAAGTTTGTGGAACTTCGTGATATATCTCGAGACAACTCCAGAACTCCCATGCAATGGGATTCGAGCACGAATGCTGGTTTCACCACTGGATCTACTGAACCTTGGATCAAAGTAAACGAAAACTATAAATATAGGAACTACGAGAATGAGAAAGGTCGTGATGGAATTTTCAGATATTTCTCGAACGCTCTCAAGTTGCGAAAGCAGCATAAGGATGTTTTTATCTATGGAGATTTGCAGTTAGTTGAATCTAGACCTGAAGTGGTTGCGTTTCATCGCACATCTAGGGACAGGTCTCAATCAGCTCTAGTGGCTTTGAATTTCAGTTCAAGTAATGTAGCATTTGCTATTCCACAAGATAAACAAGTGCTTCTAGGAAATCATAATGGATCTGTGGACCACCTTCGTCCTTACGAAGCCATTGTGATCAATATGGTCTGATTTTCATGCTGCACCAGGATTTTGAAGCTTCTGAATTAGCTTTTGAGTTCCACATCAATTCAATTCTCACTCAACTGAGAAGTATGTCTGCAATATAAGGACCGTGAGAGTGTGTACCCAGATGTACTATCCAACTAAACAAATTTGATATCGGTAAATCGCTTGGACCTTAAATGAATCTGTATTCTTGTTAAATGGTGGGTCAATGGGTGTAACCACTTCTCCGGGACATGTTGTAAACGGAGTAAACAAAAGGTGCTCATATCTGCATCTACGCAGTCATGCAAGCCACAGTCTACAGAATTTTCATTATTCGACGCTGTCTTTGTGAGTGTGTACAATGTGCTCGTGTTCAATATCGATGCTACCAGACTCCGAATCACCTTCGCTAATTATCTGGCGTTTCCGTTTCAGATAATAAAAGACCATCATTCCTCCCCAGAGACCAAATAAAAACGCCAGAGAAAACTTCCACCCCAAGTACCATTTCGGAGCATCGCTTACCTGATAGATGAGTAGCGGGGTCCAAATGAAGGTCGAGTAGCCAATGCTCATCATCGATCCAATCACGAATGCTCTAAATTCAGGGTCGTCAGCGAAATTGATATTGACCCAAGAGTAAAGTAATGGAGACAAACAGCCAGAGAACCCAAAGAGATACCAAGCAAAGAATTTCAAGCCAATTGGCACGCTCCACACGATCATAATGATTTGACCGAACACTACAAGAGCCGACATAGCAGTATACAATATCCATCCCGGGTAGATGGTAGCTAAGGATGTAACAACCCAAGATACGACTGCTTGTATGGCATAAATTCCTGATGGATAATTGTTAATCTGGGTCTTGTCGAACACATGTCCATTGGGGTTGCTTTCTAACCATAAGGTCATATAACTGAAAGGGATGGTACTTTGGATCATACAAACGTAGATTCCGACGCAAAGATACCATTCATAACGACTTAAACCACGGATAAAGGTTTTCCAGGTGATTTTACTAGTCGCTGCTGATACCTTCCTATTTTTGGCTAATTCGATGTCGCTATCACTCAGAAGCAGCTTTGAAGGCTTTGGGGAAGTCGGCAATCCAGGAAATACCCAGTAACCAGCAAGACCTATTGGAAACGTTATCACCGCATCTATGATGAACCCCCATTGCCATCCAGCATATCCTCCCTTGCCTTGTAAGTTGTTGTAAGCCGCTGATTGAAGGACGCCAGAGAAGAGCTGGCCCAGGGAGTTACCGGTGAACCAAAGTCCAGCTCTTTTAAAGATCTCTACTTTAGTATACCAACTGCCTAAAACAAAGTGAGTGCCTCCAAACACCGGGGCCTCAGCAATCCCCATCAGAAACCTAATACCATAGATATGATGGGGATTTTTAGCTACAATTTGGAGCATAGTGAGGGTGCCCCAAAAAAGTTCAAGTGATGGCAAAAGCCACCATGAGACCTTTGGTCGACTTACCAGCATGATCAAAGGAACTTGTCCAAGAACGTAACCGATATAGAACCATGTGTTAACCCAATTGAGCTGATTACCAACGAACCCAAGATCTTCCTTCATCCCGGTAACATAAGCGTTGGTAACATTCGACTGATCTAGAAATTTAATGAAGAATGTTAGCATTGTCCATGGAAGGACAGTGCAATCGATCTTTCTCAGTAATACCTTTTCATCCTGTGAAAGGTATGACGGATAGAAATTGACAATATCAGCGAACACTAGCCATGGTCGTCGTTGAATGTATCGGCGATCGTGGCCATTGAAGCCATCTTTCGCGGCTGATGTACCAATGGTGGCCATAATAAGAATGTATGAAGTTTATTCAGGCTGCTCGTAACGGGATCTTCAGTCTTGTAAATAGTCGAAGACATGAAGTGGGCTATAGAGGCTGGTGGAGGTGAATCCTCCATGGGTGCGGATCCTATTGGTCCTCCCCCTCCCTCGGAGCTATGGCTGTCGCAATCTTCTCTACAGCATGGTTGTTCCGAGGCGGAAGGTTTAAATACGTACACATGTTGAAAATCCCCCTAGCGATGGAATCGCTGCCTCCAATCCTGGACAATCCTAATTGTGCAATCCTACAATTAGTGAGATGATTGAACCTCAGACAATGTCTCGAAATCTGCATGAAATCTGCATGAATATGATGACTGTGAGGCTAACACAGTGGTTTAATTAGAACAATAGATTTACTAGATTTATGGTAGTTATTAGGGTCATTGAGATCATAGGGGATTTCATTGAAGTAATTAGAGTCATTGGATTCATATTAATAACAGTGTGATATATATTTGATTGTCATCTTTGAGGATTTCAAATGAGATAATGATATGTTGGAGTCGAGTATTTAAAAACTACTTTTAAGTCTACACATTGATCCATCACGTCATCATGGAACTCCGCGGACCTAATTGCCTCAATCATAGGATCAATGTTCTACGTATATATTTAAATTCGCCAAGATATTGAGACTAGTATTTGTATGGTTTGTTCAGTGTTCAGCCTTCAATATACTCAAATATAGCATCGTAATGATTTCCAAGTCGGTAGTAATTAGGGGAACAGGTCTGTACTGCAGCTGACCACTGTTAACGATGGAGCCTAGGATTGCCAAATTGTCCTTAGCATGGTCCCTACCTATTCGAATATCTTCCGATCTTATCTAAATAGTCGTTATCAACTGCTGACTCAAAGATTATAACCAGCCGTTGTATTCTTGGCAATTGTAACATCCCCAAGGGCCTCATGGTACTCCTACCCCCGTGTGTCGGCAGGATCCCGCTTGGGCTCCCGCTTGGGGGTCTCGCTTCCCCATTTTAGCGAGACTCTAATTGCCCCTCTATTTCAACGGCTGGGTGCAGATCTAGTTAGCAAGCTATTATGCAAGGCGCACCAGCGGCACTGGGCCGAAGCCCGGCGCATCGTCCGCACCACAGTTCAGATACGCTGGGGGCAGAGTGTAGTAATCACTATCAATTTGGATTATTGAGGAGATTGCGGAGCAACAATTGATTCAACGAAGTTGCTAATTGTATATGGACACCACTAGGGTGGCAGCGATAGTTGGTTTGGTCGGTTCGGTCGGTCGGTATGAGCAATGGACATACTATACCATTGAAATTCATTGAAACACCATTGTGATATCATTGAATTGAAGTCTAGCAATTCCAGGAATTTATGCTCAATTAACAAACCAAGGGCCTCTTTAGTTTAGCTCCTGCATTTGATACTCGAAGTAAATAACAGTGGGAGCGTTTGGTTAGGATTACAATGTTACCCCGTTATCATGCACTATCTGAGCATATCAGTATAGAAAATGCGCCATGGCTTTCCCCGCATCCCCAGCGAGGATGTATAAATATAGGCGTGCGGTAGGTGAAGTTATCATCAACAAGAAAGCAAGGAGTTGGCAATTTAACGAAGTTCTAAGATCAATTGAACAGGTTAATACCAACATGAGGGTGTCCAATCTTGACAGCACTCCGGTCAGCCGAAAGATGATGATCTCGGCCCTGGGTTTCATCCTTGCCTCCAATATTGGCTCGGCATCTGCTAGTACACTTTTTCCAACGTACAGTTTAGATAGTTCTAAGTCATTCAACGATGGACTATGTGCTGACATTGCTGGGTCGGCGTTTGTTGATGCAGATGGAGAGTTTCATTGGATCACCTCGGTTGCTGACTACGAGAAGACAGACTCTGGAGGATCATTTACCAAGACCTTCACCAATACTGACTTCGGAGCTTTGGTCAATGAGTACGGAGCAGATACCACGGTAGTAACCTATGACTCATACTGGAATCGTACTGGATCAATGTGCTATCAGCTTAATAAACGGGCTGACAATCCAATTCCTAGTCTTTATGAAGATGACCATTGTGATGTCATTGGAATCTGGGTAGACCCCGCGACTTCAACATGGTACGGAATCATAAACGATGAGTACCAGTTCGATCCATGGGTATCTGGAGAGAATCAAACCGCCAGAATCTCAACTGGCCGTCACAATAACAGAATAATGTTGTCGTCCTCCACTGATGGTGGAAAGAATTGGACAATAATTG
Organism: Blastobotrys americanus; assembly: GCA_003705795.3. Taxonomy (NCBI): domain Eukaryota; kingdom Fungi; phylum Ascomycota; class Dipodascomycetes; order Dipodascales; family Trichomonascaceae; genus Blastobotrys; species Blastobotrys americanus. Next base: position 16,605 of record PPJN03000003.1, on the reverse strand, counting down.
ATCAGATTGTTACTGATAAATACCAGCCTGACCAGACAATCACTGCTGAGCTATTTCCCAACAAGACGTACTCTTGGGGTCTATCTGGAGCACGATTCTATGCTGACTATATTACTGGGTATGCTTACGCTCAGTACAATCATCAAATCAGGCTCAAGAGTGGTGATGCTACCATCATTCAATACTTCAACCTGGCTCGTGCTCCTTTATCAGGGGGGTTGGCTGCTTCAACTTGGAAGAAGTACTCCAACGGCAAATGGAATGAACCTGGAATTGGAGGAACCGATGGATTCTGGGGAGAACCATTAGGATTCTCTGTGGCATATGAGCCTACTACGGATTTCATTGCTTATCAAGGAACAGGTGCTGACGGATCCACTGTATCGTACGAAGCGAACTACTTTGGATCCAAAGGAAACTTCACATTTGATGATATTAGTGGTAATACTTACGTCGCTGATACTTCCAAAAACACTATCACCAACAAAGGCTCGGGGTCCTCAGTAGGATCGGTATCATATCTTGATCCTGCTCTTAAGCGTACAATTACTGTAGGGCCCAATGGGTCTGGAGCTCTTAGTGTCAATTCTACTGATCAATATGGCAAGTTGGCTTCCATGTTGCCTTCTAAAGCATGGACTGTGTTTAAAGACTCGAAGACCAACCGTCTTTATGTTCAGCCTATCACAATTGATGAGAGCGCATTTACCTACAGTGTTCAGTCTATGAAATATCGAGCAGTAGGCTACGACAACTACGTGTATGAGAACGAAGACTTGGGAGCACCTAACAATTGGATGCCAGTAGGTGTCCAGCCATCTTCGGCCATCGCTCACGCTGCTTACTTGTCTTCCATTGATATTGGTAGCTTGTCCAATCAATTTATCAGTTCCCGAAGCTACGGAATGATCTCTGACCTTTATGGATCTTTGGATGTGGTCTCTGTCACTCCTCATTCGAGCAGTCAAACGTCGTATTCTGCAGATGCAGTACCCAAAGATTCCACCGGAAAGACTCTAACCAATTCCACCTCATACTCTATCACTATTGATGATAAGTCTCTCAATTCGATCAGTGGATCAAGCAGTTCAGACAGCTGGGAATTAGAATCCATTCCTGACCCATTCCAGACTGATTATCCAAGTGGATTCTATAGACTGAAGAGCAAATCCACCGGGAAATATGTTCAAGTAGAAGGATCCAGCGCGGCAGCTCAACGTAAGTTTGGAGCTTCTGTCACTCTTGGTTCATCTCAACCGGAATACAGCTCATCAGCCAATGGAGGATTTGGATCTCCCGGTGGAAGTGATCAATGGTACTTTTTGCCAATTGGTGGAGATACCCCTGCTGTCATCGATTCTTCTTCAAGCTCTAGCAAAGTTAGTGCTGCTCAAATGACATCCCTCAAGGACTCAATTGGATATAAGCTGGTCAACCGCAACAGCTATCTTGCGTTATCTTATGTGGACGGCAAGTTCACCACCAGTCCTAATGAGTTCTCTAAGAATTCACAACAATCGGTTAAGATTACTCCAAGTTAAATGCTCACAACTTCGTTAACAGTACAAATGCGCCCAGCCATTAGATTAGATATTATATAGTGCTATTAAGAACCTTTGAAACACAAAATTTCAGCTTCAAGTTAGTCTAAGCATGCTCAGTAAACATGGTAGAGCCTTTCTCTGCTGCAGTCTGATCAATTTCTTCGAATGGCTCAACTGTTGTTGAGCTGAAATTCCTGGCACTGACATGCTGATTGAACAATGTATCTAACTCAGCATAAGTTCGACCTCGAGTTTCTGGAAGACGGAAATAAGCCCATACAGCAGCAAGAACCTGCCAGCCACCATAGAAGAAGGCAGCCTTGGCTCCCCAATTCCAAGCAGTCTTGTTGACCATATGAGGAACTAGGACTCCATTGACGATTCCTACGACATTATACAGGTTTCGGGCCAAGATGACCACTCGAGTTCGTAGTCTGGAAGACGACACTTCAGGAACAATACTGTAGGTAACCGAACCAATTGTAGCACTGTAAATGAAATAATTGACAATCACCAAGGAACCAGCAGCCCACTGAGCTCCAGAATTGTCGGGATACATTCCTAAAGCTCCCATAACAAACGATATGGGGATAATGGTCAGGAATCCCAGTAGATATATGGTACGACGACCCATCCAACCGAGGAAGACCCAGGCAAATAATGTTCCTGCGATCTCTGATGCATATTGTCCAATGGTAAGATCAAAAGAAGCACTGCTGGCCAAGCCAGCCTGATCGAAGAAATAAGCTCCGTTTAAAGGACTTTGAGTAATATTCTGGATGGCCCAAGTTAGACATGCGATCTCAGTACGTCGAAGACTAACTCCCTTGAAACAATCCCAAATGTTGGCTCCAGAAGTGGTAGCAACCTCGACCTGATGGGTAGCCACCATCATTGACACAGTGTTTTTTGCCTGTTGCTCAAAATCGGGAGTCTTAGATCGAAGGCGTTTAACCGATCTCAGCGCGTCGTCAACCCTTCCCTTTCGTACCAACCACCAGGGGGATTCAGGAGCAAAGAATACCACTATTAACAAAGGAATTGGCCAAATCCATTGAAGAGCAAACGGAATCTTGTACCCCCATTTATCGGTTCGACTCAGAAGGCCTCTTAACACTCCAGCTGCAATAAGAGAACCCAAATGCCAACACATGTTCACCCATACCGTCAAGTATCCTCGAAGGGCTACAGGACACACTTCGGCAGCGTAAGTGACGGTCAAGGTTTGGAATACTCCCCAGGGAATTCCCATCAAAATTTCATATGCTTCAAGGGTTTGAATGTTTCTGGCAAAGAATGCAAGGAAGATAAACGCAATGGCCCAGAGCAAGGATACTGCCATCACCCTACGGTACCCATACCTTTCTGAAGCCCAACCATTAATGAACAAACCCAGGATTTCTCCTACGGCAGCTCCGTTTGTCAACCCAGATTGCCAACTCGCTGTCAACTGGTATCCATCACCTGTAGTAGGATGACCAAACTGTTTCGCGAATGAAGGATATGCGAAGAAATTCGAGATCATTGAAGTGTCGAATCCCTCCATGATCACTGCGATCGACAACAGGAAAGACCAAGTTGCGGCCTTGGGGTAGACAGTCATAGCTTCTTTGAATCCCATTTCATCTTCGGTCCTGATCGCGTCCATCGCATCATTGAGATCGTTTTCGACCTCTTTGACCAGGCCGGTCTCCACCGCAGAGGCTTTGGTGAGCTCTGTCTCGGTCATCGTTTAAACTTGGTACAACCTTTAACACCTTTCAGTCTAAAGTGCAGACCCTCTGAGGTGTGCTTCTAGTTTCCGATTTTGAACCAAAAGTAAGTCCTATCAAATTAATTCTGGAGATCACCCCCATTTAAATACAAGTGACTGCCGGTGGAAAATCTGCACCCTTCCCCACATGTTCGTCTCCTTTCAGTGAGTATAACCCATACCACGTGAAGTACTTATGACCGATGAGTGGATTCAAAGACTTAAGACATTACAGATGCCGGCTATTTCATAATTGCCGAAAGGAGTGAGACCATTTTAGGAGAGTTTTTTTAGAACATTTCAGCAAGTATTCACGTCTGTAGAATCATCCTTTGGAGTTTGACAGTGCCAAGGCTGGTTGGCCCTTCCAAAAGCTGGAAGGGGATGTTTCCCCTCATTTCACCGATCGGCACACTGTAAATTGTGGCATGCAGACCTCGCTAAAAATGGGGAAATCGGCCATTTAATTGGCTCATCTCCGGTGCTTGGGCTGGGGCAACGGTTTTGCGCGTGGAGAAAGGGTGGATGCGCGGAGACATTGCGAGGGCCCAAGAGTGGGGTGGGAGGACATTCAACCGATCTGAGCTTCACCCCAAGGTCAATTGTATCAGATCAATCAACTCGTTACGATTATTCCATCAGTGAGTTTGAGCAACTGCCTGAATTTGTAGAGCTCAAACCTTTACACGCTCGGGTGTTGTAACAGGAGCCATTAGATATCGCAATTGGTAGATCAAAATCAACAAGCCGCCCTGAAATTAGGGCATCGCGTTCGTAGAACACGTACCTTTGTGCGACCTGTTAGCCTGCCTTTGCCTGCGTTTGTATGTGAGTTCTGCGATTTGAGAATGGATGGGAGTATAGACTACTGCTACAGAATATTTGCTCGGCAACTTCAGGCTCTTGGATGTTGCCGATTATTTTCCTTATAGCCGAGACCGTCAAATTTGGGGGTATGTAGGTAGCTAGTGGGTCTGTACGTACGTACGGTACCTCGTTGTACTTTATCATTGAGCCGAACGTGGATTGGGGGGATTGGGGGCATCCAGCCGGCTGATACCTCCGGTGGGGACGATAACTTGAAGGTGGTTGGAGATCGGGATTATCCCCATTGTCAATCAAATGAGGGTCCAGTGATGAGATCTGTATTCCCACTAAATTGCATGCTGTTTTATTTCTGTTTTCGTATCTGACTTTGCACTTCCTTACGCGATTATGTATAAAAGTTGTCGATCGTCCACACCATAGTTTAATCTCAGAAAGACCAACTCTTGATGACCCTAGAGAAATTAAAGGCCGCTATTGTTCTATATAGGTAGTCAATTAATTACTTGATATAATCTTTTACATTACGCTCACCCAGAATCTCTTGATGTTATTATCATTAATGCTACCAAACGGGCTACCATATTTAACTCGGATATCTCCGAACAATTCATCAGCCGTGCACGCGGCATTTAAAATGGTGGGAAACGGCTGCAACTCCTGTTTTAGTGCTGCGATGCGACTAACTTGAGGTCATCAATAATGGATTATATAACAGAATTCATGAAAGCATACTGATGAAAACCATACTGAATACATGATGACGAGATCTTGTGATTCAAGTTGCCAGATTGAATCAGCTTCTGCTCCCTTTGACTCTATTATCAGTTTTTTTATCTGTAAAACTTAACACTCATGCAGAGATGTCGTTATCAGAACGGCGATTGGCGCGAGGAGGAAAGGGCGCTAAATTGAGGATCATGAATGGTGAAGCAGAGAATTTTTTTTTTTATATCTGTTGTACACATCTTCTCAGCTCATAGAAGCGAGAACGAATGAGGTAATGATTTCAGATTAAGATCTAGTCTCAGTCAATAGCGAGTTTTTACAGGTAGCAGTGCTGCTCGAGTGGGATCAAACTGATAAGCGCAGAACCATGATTGCTGAGAAGGCCGATCCACCTGTGGACGTCGAAGTAGGACTCAAAGATGTTAACGAGACGAAGGTGTTCAAGCCTGAAATAGGGTTAAAAAAGGGTCTGTCTCAAAGGCATATCCAAATGATTGCATTCGCTGGGACTATCGGTACAGGATTGTTCGTGAGTTCAGGCACGGCACTTTCAATGGGTGGACCAGTAGGAATGTTACTTGGTTATGCTATTGTAGGTACTCTACTGATCTTCACCCAACTTGCAATTGCCGAAGCATCGACTTTGTTCCCCGTCACTGGAGCATATATTCGACATTCAGGACACTTCTTTGACCGATCGTTAGCATTTGCAGTAGGGTGGACCTTATCTTATGGAAGCTTGGTTTCTAATCCATCCGAGATCATCGCCTCACAAGTGTTGGTCTCGTACTGGACAAATATCAATCCAGCGGCGTTTGTGACGGTATTTATCGTGCTAACATCTGCAGTCAACCTGTATAAGATTCGAGTCTTTGGTGAGATTGAGTTTGTGGCCGCAATTATGAAGCTGTTGTTAATTGTTGGACTTATTTTGGTGGGACTTATCATCGATCTAGGAGGAGTGCCAGGGCAGAAACGTCTGGGATTCCACTATTGGACTCATCCGGGACCATTCAATGAATATCTTGCCGAAGGCAGTTTAGGACGATTCTTAGGATTCTGGGCAGTTCTGACATCCGCAGTCTATTCATATTCAGGAATTGAGAGTGTCACTTTGGCGGCGGGAGAGACCCAGAACCCTAGAACCAATATACCAAAGGCCTGTAAGCGAATTTTCTTTCGAGTCATTTTCTGTTACTTGTTGTCGCTGTTTATTGTGTCATTGATTGTGTCCTACGAAAACCCATTGATCACTCAAGGAACTGACACTGCAGCGTCTTCTCCATTTGTAGTTGCGATGCATTCTGCGAATATTAAGGCTCTTCCTTCTATTGTCAATGCTGGTGTATTAATATCATCGTGGTCTGCAGGGAACCAAGGAGTGTTATCTGGATCAAGAGCATTGTTTGGACTAGCTGCCCAGGGTTTAGCTCCGTCTTTTTTCTTGAAGAAGAGCAAACATGGCATTCCAATTTACTGTGTCGGCTTGAATTGTCTGTTTCTTTGTCTGGCCTATATGACTGTCAATTACGAAGCTGCTACTGTATTTTACTGGTTCCAGAATCTTACCGCATCCTCGGTACTTATCGTCTGGATCACAATTGCGTTCAACTACATCAGAATGCGTATGGCAATGAAAGTTCAGGCAATTCCACAGTCAGCTCTACCATGGTCGACAAGGTTCACTTATGTTGGTGCTTGGATTTCATTTCTCAGCTGCATTCTGATTTTGTTTACTGGGGGATTTGCAGTGTTTGTTCATGGTAATTGGGATGCATCTGATTTCTGTGCTGCTTATCTCAACATTCCTCTTTTTTTTGCTGCATATTTTGGCTGGAAACTGTTCAAGCGTACAAAGATTATTCCACTTGACGAGGTTGATTTTGATAGTTTGTTTGCTCACATCCACGAGAACCCTGAAAACGTGCCTAAGGCTGAGGGTTGGCGGAGGCTCAATGTTCTTTGGGGTTAAGTTTTGAATGGTGATTTATCAACCAAATATAGATAATGATTAGAAAGTATTATTGTGATCCAATCTGTCCAAGTAATTCACCTCTAGCCCACGTGGTTCATCCATTAGGGCCTGTCGTAATGTCTCCGGAAGGTTGTGGGGTACGGCGTGTTTGGATAACCCCCAGTACGGGGTACATAAAGCCGACTAGCCATTATAAATGGGGGTCTCAAGGAGGGTGTCCAGCTCCGTTATTGATTCACAGTGATTTAAATTGAACGATGGTACGAGCAGCAGTTAGGGAAGGACAAGGATTGGGTCTGCGTCGTAATCAAGACATTTTGCCTGTAAGTTTGATCTGATCCCGGTACAGAGAAGTTGTTTGGATGGACAGCAATTAACCAAGGCATGAACAGAAGCCAATACATAGTCATAATGATTTTTGGCGAAAAAATATAGTATTGGATGCGGCCAATGCTGGTTGTCTTTCGATAGAAGCCGACACAGCATTGTTGGATGATGGTAGACTGGTTCTTACTCATGACGGAGAAGACACTTATGATTTCAAGGAGGTGTTTGTTCAACGTGCATTGGATTTGGTAGACCATTTCTCCATCGGAGCTCGAGGGTTCTCAGACGATTTGAAAAAAGATTTCATTGGTCTATACACCATGAACACTGGATTGTCTGTTGTTTTGGCTATTGACGTTAAGACGGATGCCGTAAAGACACTGAAGGCAGTTATGGAAGCGCTAGAACCGCTGCGAAAACGAAACTTGCTAAGTTTTTATGATGAAAGCTTGCGAGAATGGACAGACGAGAAAGCATGCGACAGCATGCGATCAGACCCACTACCTCTCAACATACCTAACCCTTGGCTATTGAAACAAGATACTTTACGAAAGATGGGTATTGTTCGGTCAGTGTTCACGGTAGTCGTTACTGGTGATATTGCTCATGAGTATATCCAAGCACAGTCCAAGCGTCATTATTTTATAGACGCTCCCATTAAGGCCCATCTCAACGATCAATATTTACACAAGCCCTCTCTATGTCCAATGGCTTCAGGCCCATTAAATGAAACTCCAGGTTTGGAGCGGTACAAACGTTATAGGGCCAATGGGATTAGTACCAGAGTGTACGAAGTTCCTGCGTGGCCGATATGGAAACGCAATGAGCTGTGGAAGTCTCTATATGAAGAAGGTATAGATTGGTTGAACGCAGACGATTTGGAAGCGGCTGCTCAGTTTTGACACCACTACTAGAACACAAGTTATTCCTGTAGACTCTGTTTAGTATCAGGTTCATGTCTAAAGTCTATGGCTAGAATATAATTGAAGACCTACGCTTTTAATAGTATAAGTAAACACCACTGGATATCTGTATCTCTAGGGTTCAACGATTATCGGTGATCCGAGCGAATGTCTCTTTGATCCTGTACGCGCATCTTCCGGTGTGGTGTGAGTAATATGCAGGTGTTCTATAGGAGCCACTTAAAGGGCACAGCCCATTCCGAGCTCGTTAGTTTCCAAACTATTTACTTAACCGTAGTTTGTTTCAAGCTATCCACTCCATTCTAGCTACTTGGAAGTGGTCAAAATGAGCTCAGAGCAGTATGTAGTAGAAAGGGTCCGTCCCGAGGCGTTTACCTACGATCAGGCTTTGCAGGCTGGAGAAGTGATTACATCCGCATTCGCACAAGACAAGACTTGGATCTATGTATATGGAGAACGCTTGCAACACAATCAAGACTACCTGTCAATTTTCACAGGGTGTGGAGATGTGAAGAAGCGGTTGAGCCTGGTGGTAAAGAACTCCAAAAATTTTGTCAACGTCTGTCACCAGTGGGCTCATGTGTTGTATGCCAGTGCGTATAATATGGGAAAAGATATATATGTGCTTAAAGAAAAGTCTAGTGGCCAAATCATTGGAGAGGCACTTTGGGCATACCCCAAATACATGATTCCAGCACTTGAACAGGAGTTGGGTCGAACAGGATGGTGGTGGGCAATCAAGTCCTGGGTTCGGCGGAACATTCATAAAATCTATCAAATCTTTCACTGGTGCTCTGGCGACGCGATCTTGAATCAAAGATTCTTAAAGCTCATGCGCTCGAGTATAGCTGCCTTCGCACCCTCAGTCACTTTAGACGATATTAAGAACAAGAGTTATGAAGAATTGAGTGGCCTCCAAGACTACCCTAAAGACTCAATGATGTATTTGATGGTATTTTCCATTCGTCATGGTTACCAGGGCAAAGGTCTTGGTAAGATCCTTCTCAAAGGGTGTTTGGATCAAATTCCTAATGTATCTACGCCATTTGGAGGTCCGCAGAAGGTTTATCTGGAAGCTACTCCTCGAGGCAGATGGCTGTATCAGAGCATGGGTTTCAAAGATACTGGCAAAAGTATTTTACTTGGTTCCACTGATGTTGATGATTCTATAAGATATATGGTGCTTACAAGAGCGAAAGATTAAACAAACCGCATTGGCTTGCCAATGGATTAACGTAGAGCTAACTTAGAATTAGAAAATAAAAAATACTTCTGTCACAACTCTCATCTGAGTTGGTCTGTACCTTTACCATCCTACTACTTATCAAGTGACGTCTTATTACTCATACTGACTGTCAGAATCCAGGCGGAGCCTCAGAGAAAGGCTCACGAATCAGGATTAGCCACTTCACGTTTCGCTGTCGAGTCGAGACGATGTAGACTGCTGACGACGTAAACCGTGGAATTCAGATGAATCGTGGCAAAGAGGTGGAGTGGGTCGTCTCCGCCGCCAGCGGGTTCGTGGCGGTGGAGTTCATAGTAGTGAAGTTTGTATACAGACTGGTCACCGAACCGTACGAGGGACAAGAGATCAGTCGGAGTTGGGTAGGCAAATTGAAAGGAACATGACGATTGTTTGAGTGAACAGGATGTTAGAGTTCAAAATCCAAGACGAAGGACCAGTGGCAATGCCGGAGATAGAATTTTAAAGTCTCTATGCTTAGGTGTGGTGATATCGTTCGTGGTTGAAGGGATAGTGCTTGTGCTGGCCCCAGGCGCAAATCCTGGTTCCAGGACCAACCTGCCGTTATTAGTCTTGAGAGACTGGCTTCAATTAATTGGTTGGTTGGTGATTGCGTTTGATACTACCGCCCGTAATTTATTCACAGTTACTATCGAAGCGAATTTCAAGACTTTGTTTGCGGGAGCTTCTTTTGCTCTTGAGATTGGTCTGGTGATCAATTTATTGAACATGTCTACGAACTCAAGTCGTCCAGGATCTCCTGAATACTTTTGGATAGAGTTTATTCGACTATTTGCCATGGCTTGCTACTTGTTAGTAGTATGTTTTATCAAAGTACTGCCACAATTGGGCCAATTGAGCTCTAGCAGGACTGGTCGAATTGGAGAACAGTCAACTCCATTGCTTGTGGATACAACTGAAGGCTATGGTACTAGTATTAGAAGCGGTTCTTCTGAAGAGGAGGAGGAGGAGGATTATGAGGGGGGCATAGAGGAAGATGTAGAGCAGATTGGTGAAGATGGTGAAGATGGTGAAGAAGAAGAGAGTCTGGAAATGGATAGTGATGAGGAAAGTGATGATGAATTCGCAAAACAGCTATTTGAAAAGAGATTACAAGAATCCGACGGTTGGTGGGGGTATATCAGCGGCTTCAAAGTATTTTTACCTTATCTGATTCCTAGGCATGACAGAAAAGTCCAGCTATGTCTATTGATTAACATTGTGTGTATTGTACTGAGACGAATCACTACTGTGATCATCCCCATAGAACTGGGACGAGCTGCGGATTCATTAGTCCAGAACCGGATCCCTATTCGGGAGCTTGCGATTTGGTTCTTTGCTGATGTTACGAATCAAGAAATGGGACTGGGATGGATTGAGAATGTTGTCAAAGTTCCGATTCAGCAGTTCTCCTATCGTCAGATCTCTAAGGCTAGTTTCGATCATGTGATGAGTATGTCAATGGATTTCCATCTTGATTCTGACTCTGCGGAACTCATCAAAGCAATTGACCAGGGCGATTCACTTAATACAGTACTTGAATTTGTTGTCACTGAGATCATGCCGACTCTTATCGACTTGATTGTTGCATGTGTGATTCTTGCCACCAAGTTCAATGTTTTCGCGTTTCTGGCCATGCTAGTTGCGATAGTGGTTTATATTTGGACAGACGTTGTCACTACTAATTCCAACACGGAGAATCGTCGTCGCACAGTTTGGGCGGAACGTGAGGTGAATCGAGTGATGCACCAGGCCGTTCAAGGTTGGGAAACCGTTTCCTATTTCAATGGATTTTCATTTGAGAGATTCCGATTTAGCAAGATCCTGGAGCGCATGCTGGGAGCATCTCGAGACTATCAATTGAGGAGTGCATGGGTTCAGGGAGTTCTGGATATCTACATTCCAATAACTTTCTTGGGACTCTGTAGTGCAGTCATGTATCAGATTTCTTTAGGAGAAGCCTCTCCAGGAGACTTTGTTTTCCTGCTACAGTACTGGGATACTTTGATCTATCCATTGATAAACTTGTCCTCGAACTATCGATACATGAGGTCAAGTCTAATCGACTCGGAGAGACTTTTGGCTTTACTGAAAACCAAACCCTCGGTTGTAGATGGAACCAAGGACCTTGCCAAGGCCAGTGGTGTTGTGTCATTCGATCATGTTTCATTTGCTTATAGCGAGCGTAAGCGTACACTGGATAACATCAATTTATTGACAAAGCCAGGCGAGACGGTTGCTTTTGTAGGTGAGACAGGAGCAGGCAAATCAACCATCATCAAGCTTCTGTTAAGATTTTATGATGTGACTTCTGGTAGTATTAAGATTGATGGAATTGATATCCGAGATTTGAGTTTAGACTCTTTACGAGAGAATATTGGAGTCGTACCTCAGAGTCCAATGCTATTCAATGCATCCATCGTTGATAACTTACGATATGCTCGACAGGATGCGACGGAGCAAGAGATTGTCAATGCTTGTAGAGCTGCTCATATCCATGATAAGATCATGAGCTTTCCTGATAAGTATAAAACGCTTGTAGGTGAGCGTGGAGTGAAACTTTCAGGAGGAGAGCTTCAACGAATAGCGATTGCGAGAGTGTTCTTGAAAGATCCTCCTATTTTTGTGCTTGATGAAGCTTTGAGTGCAGTAGACACTAATACAGAAGCCGATATCCAAGAAGCTTTACAGAAGGTTTTATCTGGTCGAACAGCCTTCATTATTGCTCATCGGCTCTCTACAGTGACTGGAGTCACTAAGATTGTGGTTATTCATGACGGAGAGATTGCTGAGACTGGAACTCATGAGCAGCTACTGAAGATGGGTGGGAGGTATGCACAGTTGTGGTCAAAGCAGGTAAAATGAGGCTTAGGTATAATGAAAAACTTTCATAACGAAGACAGTGGCGGGTGAATGTGGCGTCTAGAGTAGTGATTGATCGAAAATTTAAGCTGTGCAGCGGCTCAGGCTGTTGGCAAATGTCCCTAAAATAATATCTAATGGACACGCTGCTAATAAACTGCGTTAATTATTACCTATACCTCCACCACAATCGATTATACTTGACTAGATTAATTAATGAACCTAGTCCATGAGATCGTTCAAGTTTTAGAGAGCATTGTGCCCGAGTTGTGCCCGAGTTGTGCCCGAGTTGTTTCCTGGGGTTTGAGATTCGCTTATCGTAAGTGAAACATTCCATGCAGGGGAATCGTGGAGTGTCTCAAAACATCCTCAGTGAGGCTCAGTTATCATCGCATGGACCTCACGGCACCAAATTGATAAGCGTCAGTGTAACAATTGAATAGATTGGGGGTAATATTTGCAGATATATAAAGCAATGGCGGTCCCGAGATTAAGTTCGCCAGTCTGAAGCAGAGACCATGAAATTGACTAGTCTGTATTCCTTATCAGCGCTAGTAGGACTGGCTGCAGCTGGGTCAGGATCAAGGGTTAAATTACGTTCCCAGAACAGCACTTCTCCAGTCGATGTCAAACAGGTATCTGGACCGCCCCCTGATTATGGAAAGCCAGTATATTCAGCGTTCCTGGGCCAAAATGTGTTTTCAAACAGTCTGAATGCAGCTCCATTTCAAATTGATTATTCTCCACCGGAGGGTATTGATTTTACCAACGTCATTTTGACGTTTAATGCGTCCACTTATATTAGCCAGTATGACCGACTAGTACATGTACTTATTGGAGGTAATGAAGTCTGGAGACCGTCAACTGCGGAGCCACGGCACGATAATATCACCTTCTCGTTTTCCAAGGATGTGTCAGCATTTTCCGAGCTGTTCAAATCTTCGCAACCAATTAATGTGGTCTTAGGCAATGAGCTTACCTCAGCTCGACCCGGTCCCATCACGTTTGGATTGTCAATTGACTTGTACAACGTGAGAGCAAACCACCACAAGGATTTTACAGGATGCCACAACGTTTACAAGGAACTTGAAGGAATGCCTGCTAATGTTATTACCCCTCTGTTGCCTTCAGGAGTTCCGATAACTGCTGGGTATGATTGGTCTGTGACTGGAAAGAACATCTCCGTGCCAATTGGTCCGGTCGCTCGAAATACTACCAAGCTGTCACTACATTTGGCGGCGTCAGGAAATTCAGAGGAAGAGTTTTGGTACACTAACATCTTAGATGAGTATGCTTCTGAGTATGGCAAACCGCTAGAGTTATACGGCGCAGGGCCCTCACGAATCGTGGAGGTGTTGATCAATGGTCAGATAGCGGGCATGGTGTTCCCATTCCCTATTATCTATACTGGAGGTGTGTCACCATACCTTTGGTGGCCAGTGGTTGGGATTGATGCCTATGATGTACCTTTTTATGAGATCGATTTGACTCCATTCCTGCCGGAATTGTGGAATCAGAGCTGTACAATCAGTATTAATGTCATCAATGGATACAAAGAAGAGCCAGTTAACTCGGACTGGCTTATAACTGGTAGTTTGATGGCATGGCAAGTCCCTGGAGTCAGTGGAACCGGTAAACGTCTCAACACCACATATATTCCACAAACAACTTACGTCAATTCAACCATTATTGGTAATGGCACTTTAGAAACTGCGGTTGATCTTGTGCGCAATCTTAATACGGTCGCGGAGCTAGAATTTGGCAATAGAACCTACGATGTTCAATGGAATCAGCAGATCAAATATACCAACCTTCAGCAGGCAACTGTCAAGGGCAACTCTCAAGTGATTGCACAGTATACACGAGGACAAGATAACTTTGTAGCTGACATCAAGAATGAGGAACACAAGCCACAAAGCCAGAACGTCCTCGGTATTTTCAGTGCAGCCAATTCTACCAAGTCCTATACATATCCGATTATATGCGGACAAAGCTATGATCCAAACAGCGAAAACTATTACTTTAAGGTGTATAGGGGACTAGAAGTCAATGAGGATGGTGACAAAGTTTCCACGACTCAGAATGGAACATCTCAATATGCGATTTCCTCTGACGGCACTGCGGACGGATTTGGTGAGATGGAGCAGGTTTTCACTACCGAGTCTCGGGGCCCTGTATACTCTGAGCATTTGAAAACCCAAAATCTTTCGATTGTATATGATTTCAAGAGCCGAGGAGGCAGATTTGAGTCGGTGGAGTCGATTGAACAAGTTTTGGCCCGAATTGACTCTGGGTTGCATAACTTTGAGAATGGTGAATCAATTGACATTGCGTTTGAAACCTGAAGTTGAACTCTAAGATTAGTGCTACTACGAACAAAATTGTGTTTCTGATCAGCGCGGGCTAGTTTCTCGTCGATTATATAGAAAGATAGCTTTATTCTGGGTCGCTATTAAACTACGTGTAAGCTAAATTCCTATCGCTATTGAACTAGTTTCCACGTTATTTAGACCAAGCTTTTTCGGCTTCAGGTACAAATTTCGTCCACTGAAACTCTCCATGATTGACAAGAGAGTTGGAGTTAACTTTGGTGAAGTCATTGGCATCTATAAGAAGGGCAGCAGCAGTAATGCCAAGGAAGATATCACCCTGATGAGCAGGACCATTGGCTGCAACCTTTTCAACAGCAGTCCTCAACTCCTCATCGTTACCCTGGATTCTCTTAAGAGGCTTCTCATGAGTTTTGTTGTATAGCTCAAAAAACCCCTTTTGAGTTATACTGTCGCTGAAAACCCTCACCTCACTAGGGATCTTGTCAACGGGCTGTGTGACCAATCCAGCTACAGCAAGACCGATATCCTTAGTGAATGACACAGCGATAGGTTCGTTCTCACGCTTGTAGGCCGTATAGGTGTTCTCCTTAGTGTTAATGCCCAAAACAGGTAGCCCGAACCCTGAGATAATCAAGTCGGCAAAAATCCCATTCTTGAACAGCACAGTCTTAAACTTCTTAGTTGAGGCATATTCAGCACGTTCGGTCTTTGCAGCAAGAATCTTATCAAGCCAAATGTTACTGCCCGATCCAAATTCGGATGGAATATACACCTTTACTCCAGCTTCATCTGCAGCATCAATTACATCAGTAGGAAATGTATCGAATCCTGGGCGAAGGTCAACTACAAAATCAACCCCTTTGAAGGCATCAGCATACTCAGTCTTAGATTCGGCTTTGTAGTATTTGATGTCTGCAGATTCAACTGCCTTCTTAGAGGGATCTCTAGTAATCGCTCTGATAGGAAGGTTCAATTTAGATTTGAACGCTGGTAGAAGCAATCCCTTAAGTACATTGATGCCGAGAGCACCATTGAGTCCGATAACTGCGACTGAAGTCATTGTAAGAAGGCTGAATTTGTAACCGTGTATCAAAAGAATTAGCACAAGAGCTCTCCGTTTGAAGTGATGGTTTTAAGCTGTTATTATATGACCTTTAATCTCAGCTTCTCAACCCCTCCATTTATACTCAATTCGAATGCTACTAGCATCGTCATGGTGGCAATTCTCATCGCAAGTAGTTACTAACAATAAGCATGATCATCCCGCTCCTGCATTGATTTCAAATCGCGGAGAGGCGCTGAAAGGCCTAGTCTCGCTTCGAATTCGTCTTGTAGACAGTTGCAATCTCGCTTCGTGTTAAACCAGTACTGCGGATAGCGAGTACATGTCTCGGAAAACCTGTACAATACTTCGGATACCGGATCATGTTCCGGAGAAACTGTACAAACCTTCGGGTACCGGATCATGCTCCGGAGAAACTGTCAAAACTTAGAATACTGGATTTCATGTTTCTGAAGAGCGTTCAGCGCGATTTGCTTTCTTCGGCCTTCTGTGGACTCGAACAATGCGATTGTAAGCTGACAGTGGATATTGTTCATGATGACCAACTACTACAAGCTAGCTTGGACCTGGCGCTCCTACAATCGTTAGAAGTATACAATACACCGAGTTCTCTTCTCAATGCAACCAAGCTTTATAGCAAGCACAGTGTTGTTGAGGGTATGATGCTTTTTCAAGAAATTGATCGAACCGCAATGCTAGCAACTAGCTTTCGATTTCCTGTTGAGGTATAGATCAATTGTATCGATATAGTCTTTTATTGATCTTTGGTCTTTGGCTATCGTTGAGAAGCAATATATTCTATTGCACAAGCGAGTTGCAGCTGTATGATTATTGTACATGTATGGAATATCAATGGAAGCTATTGTTAGTTATGATTGAAACCGTGTTAACATTTTCAAGCGTTAGGATTGTCATCCTCATCTTCTTGCTGACGAATTTGAGTCGGTGCATCAGGAGCCTGTAACAGTGGATGACTACGAGTAAACCTCCAGGCTGCTACTTTGGCATCAAACAGGATATCAAGCTCC